>LUCH01000366.1:0-10696 GCA_013368495.1 Paragonimus heterotremus
ATTATTATTATTATTATTATTATTATTATTATTATTATTATTATTATTATGGATAAATGTACATACAACCTCCGCTTTTTTCAACACAGAATGTAGCCCTCGGTTTTCGTGCGTTACGGGTCTCCCCCGGGATGACTGAAACCGTGTATCAGATGAGGTCTTCATCATCATGTCGTTCAGCGCATCTGCCATCTGAAAAAATATGTGTACGCCTATATGAAGTAACATACCCTCTTCAATTGCATCAACAGGATATACGTTCCAGGTGATGTTTACTAGCACTTTCTCCGGCCCGTGCGTAGCCAGTACACTGACAGCGGACCGGTCTAGGCCGATATCCGTTGTGGGTGGTGTGCAAGGCTCGCTTCCCATAATCACCGGGGAAGTGCCACCAACGTCTGAAGTAGAGGGACCTGACAAAAATAAGGATTCGAAACGTGCACTCACCAGGAGACTGAGGTTGAAGCTGTTTGCCACAAAATGGACACTTTTAGGTCTGCCATTTGGGGTGAAAAATCAGCTGATCTGCATCAGCGGAACAGCTGTCCATCTGTACGGGGTCACCGCAATGTCCACACGCCAATCCTGATTTAGTCTCCTTCATCTACTTTGGCTGTATACCGCTTGTAGCTGAATTCATGGAGAAGTCGTATAAAGACAAGCCAGTCGTGTCAAGTTCTATTGTTATACTGGCAAAAGCAAATCACCGACGTGCGGCTGTTGCAGTCATGCAGTTTTTTGAGTAGATTATGCGGGGCTTCAGAGTGACAGTTAAAATTGTCTGCAGCGATCGACCGAACCTTTTGGCCTACCAACCGTTGAATTGGCAAGTTGCACGCCGCCAACCACCGCTCATGAGTGGGGACGTGATCTTTTTGAATGGAAATAAAAACTAAATGACACCATACCATAGGGGTAGAGAGGTTTACGAAACACTAACAGAATGTGTATGCATGGAAGCCACATTGCACAGCAGAAGTGCATTCACATATGCCGTGTACGTTATCGACGGCAAAAGCGCCGCTATTTTGTTGCACATGAAGCTGCAATGTTTAAAGTGATCACTATAGAAGTGCTTACTATGCACTCAGCCTCTGTTTCGCAACGGAGTCGCGGAGTCCGTCCCTTCAGATGTTTTTGGACAAGACAACTTGCAAACGTAGTCATTCTGTGAAAAATGTTCTCCACGTACTGGTCAACCTCCACGACCTTACGGCGGTCGCATCCATAGGTCGTTTGTATTTCGTACTACCGTAGCAGCCATTCATTGTGGATCCATGTTTTTTGAATGGCGACAGCTAGGAAGTCTCTTGGCTGAGTTCTCGCCTTCAACCGTCCGTTCGAGTTCTCTAGCCCATTATTCGTCTGATTGCCAAAGTGGACAACATCGCCTTGAGTAAGGGTGGTCCACTTCGTCTTGACGTGCAGCATCTTACACAACATATAATTCAGAAACCTCTTGTTCGTTCGGCCGATGATGTACAGACCACGTTTAAACCTACGGTTAACAATGTAACAGTGCGACTTACTCATAGTTATTTTCTGCTGTAGCCATTCGGTGGAACAGAAAACGGGAGTTTGTCTTTCAACAAATATGACGGACGAATTTTGCCCACTAACGTGCTTACATACGGCATCGCGTTCATGAAAGTAACGCAACAGGAAGTCGCTGCCAAACACTGCACTGGCTGCCCTCATCTGCGCAGCTATCTTATCCATGACAAATGTTTTCACCGCAGTCAGCTTGCCCATCATTTCCCGAAAAATTTCGAACAGTCTACGTAGTGAATCATACTTTTCACAACGAACGTACCCGTACATCACGGGTCGGCCGTGCCCCACACCGCCTGTCACTAGGAACTGATATAACTTCCAACTTCGAAGGTATGAAAAAATATATAATGAAATACTTGTGCCCGTTTGTCCCGTGAGTTGCATCCACATTCACATGTGGAAAACGTCCGAATAGTTCAATCTATATTCGCTGGGCGAAGAAGATGTGCGTATATCTGCTGCCTTAATCCCTCATAGTGCACACCACAGCTGTCGCACTAATCACCGACAGCATTTCATCAAGGTTCTCCAACATGCAGTGACCAATCTTACGTAACAAACTCACTTGACATTGCAGGCTATAACCTGCGGCGGATGTATCCAACGTCAGCGGTTGTGATACACTCCCCGTAAACATCCGCTACATATTGCTTAGTGTCAGCAGTTGGTGTATTTAACTGGAAGTGACCCATGCATTCGTTTAATTCACTGACGGTGAGTCCACGATCCTTAGGATGGGACTCATATAGCAGACGATTGAGAGGATGGTTTTGCCCCAACTCGAAAGAGCTCAAAACCAGACACGCATCTCTTCGGACCACATGAACTCGTGATCTGCAACACGTGCCGCGAGAACTGGTTCGTTAAAGCTACCAACAGTTAACCCACTAGACACATCGCACACTCCTGCATACGCTCCTACGTCTTTTGTTCCTCGTACAACGATAATATATCTGCGTGGTTTTCAGGAAGCCACGTCACCATATCTTATCGCACTTCAAAGCAGTTTTCGACCTACGGCTCGCCCTACGAACGTGAATAACACCCACCTAGTCCATGTACCTCGGGAGACACTCCTGAAAGTGTGAGAAGGTGCAAAATTCGCGATCCTCAAACATCGCCTCGAAAGTCACAATATAATCCATTCTCTATAAATAAAAAACAAACAACTGGAATTAAAATAGAAGAACAAATGGCAAAAATAAAAAAGTACATTAAAAATAACCCCAGCATTCTAGCGATAACATTCACACAGGCAATCGAACACAACCGCAGCAGCAATACCAGTTTTCGAAAGCCAATTACGAAAAGGTGGTTTTTAATTAATGGTCAGTTAAAACAAAACATATATGAGGGCATGACGCAGAGTTCGACGATTTCAATTTCTGCATCGGCTATCGAGCCACCAAAACGGTTTCTTCCAGGAAAATAATTTCCCCGAACACGACAGCTCAGGAACTCACGGTCTACGGCTGGCATTCACGCTCTGAAATACTGATGATTCCATAACATTATAGGATGTTTTAACACAAGTAATCGTCGGGTGGGCGGTTGCAGCCTTCTCCTAAATGACCGCAAGCATGCGCACATCACCTGTGGAAAGTACTCATGATTCACGTTGCGCGGAGCAAAGTAGGCATCCAGAAAGTCGAGACGAAACACGTTATAGTTATTTGAATGTGTAGTAATTCCTTTACCCATCATCACGAGACCGCTGCCGAAGAAGGCCTACCATTTTGGGGATGTTAAAACGGACCACCCTTTTGCATAGATTTGTAAGTATTTTGAACGTTTCAAGTCGTTTGGACAGGACCGCCGCTAGCATTTGCTAATCAAATCATACAACCTGGTCTGGGGACATTCAAGCCCGATGTTGGGCGGATACGTTGCTTGTAGCTTGCCAAGAACATGTGATTTATTGGTCGTTGCTGCGATTTCTTTACTTGTACTTCTGATAACTGTCCGGTGTCACATTTTACGCTGATCCCTCAGCACATGTTTCGTCACAATAGTTTTTTCATTAATGTTTGAGCTTACGGTGAGACCATGGCAAAAATTATTACGGGTCTTGTGTTGGAAAGTCCGTAACTGACAAACTTTTCATGCGGTGCTGACAACAATCAAAGCGACCTTTCATTTGAGTTCGCTGGCCTCTTGCTCGAGGGTAGTTTTGACATACTTTTGGGTACCCGGCTCTTCAGGGACACGTCTGGTTACAAATTCCTCCATGCGTGGTACTAGCCGTAATTTCGAGAGCAGCACTACATCTTGTCCTAAAATATTGTTTGTCGGACTAACGAATGCCTCTTCGATAACAAATATGACAAACAGACTGGGATGGAGTTTCCCGGGTTCTTACCAGCAAACCCTTGTATTCATCGTTTGACACCGGTGAAACCCGTGAAGTAAACACCGTTGCACATGGCGTCCGCTCTATAACGAAAATAAGTTAGTCGAAACCGGCAGAAGAGATACATAGCCAGATGTCAACATTTTCATCTGCTGTCATCGGTCTCCAAAGTAAAAACCGGCCAATTTTATACAAACTGCTTATAGCAACAACAATTAAGTGAACCAACCACACAATTCTGACCTTTCACGCGCTAATAGTGCAACCAGTTCCATGGCAAGGGAGTTGATTGCGTCAGCGCCTTCTGTGCACAGAAACCTGGCAGATGTTATTGTATTACCCCGCTAACCGCTAAAAACTTTGGGTTGCGATTTGATGGAGTCAACTAGGTGACTTGATGGTAAGGTGTGCTTGGTGATCGACGATGCTGGAGTTCTCAAACTATGCAGTTTTTGCAAAATTTGCTGGTTTTATATTGGCGACTGATGAAAACAAACCAAACTGTTAACATCTTGCAATGTATTTTCTATGTTTTGACTAAATGGGTCGAGGTGACTTAGCGTTTTAAATATTTCAGACGAAAAAACGTTAGTTGGATCTGGTTAGATCAAATGCGCTACTCCCGCGTAAATCCTCCATCTCATTCGGTTTTGTCGGCAATGATTTCATTGTTCATAGTAAGTGCGGTACGGTGAACACTATGAAGAACATTCTTGGCACATGGGATTCGCTAAATCTTCTATTGGCAGTTCATTATGAGATTTCCTTCCAAACCGGAATATTGATTCAAATTCCATCAATGTTATTTTCTACTCGTGGTTTCCCTCTACTGATGCACTGTACGTCAAAAAATTGCATACAGTTATTGTTATTCGTCACCGGATGTTGACGGATTTCCCACGTGCACCTGTTTCGTACAGAAAGAAAACCTTCTAGATCCTCCGAGTTGCTCGTCAGCTTCTGCATAGAGAACAGACGGGAACGCAAATCATGAAGACGAGGCATGTACTGTGGAAGTGGCAAGCAAGATGAGAACTTCCATAGTTTGCGTGAAACCAATGCCTCATCAGCTTCGTGAATGGCAACTCTAAAATGAAGATAGTTTATGTCCACCGAATTAGATATAAATTTAAGTGTACTTAAGAATGTCTCCAATGCATCAAAGTCAGCTCTCTGAAAGTTTCTCAGTGAAACCCTTGCCACGGCATTTTGGAACCAGTAGCAGAAAAATCGAAAGCTAGTAACATATGGTCACTATGCCCCAACGGTGGTCTGATGACCACTCTTCCTAACAGATGAGCTTCATTCATGATAACCAGGTCAACCAATGAGAGTATCTGTTCTGGACGGAGCTGTATAGGTAGTCCGCTACGCAGTGTCCAGGTTTTCTCATGGATCAACATTGCCAGGGATTTCGAAAATCCGCAGTCAGAGCCCCCATGAGAATTAGCTATACGGTTGAGTTTGGGTGCGTTGGAGTCATTCATAATGAGAAGATGGGAGAAACGGGGTATAGACGACAAACGGTCTGGGGCAGCAAGAATGACCTCGTCGTCGGATGCGCTGCACGATGGCGATCGGTGAATAACACCGGCGAGGAACGTGTCACGATAACGAAGCTGGAGTTTGAACCGGAGTGCGTCGCATTTCTCAGGGGAGGTAAGTTCCACTATGACGGTTAGCATCGGGAGTTTCTGGCATAGAAGGATAGCACAGCCTCCCATGTGACCACGGGAGGAGTCTGTTTGGTAAAGTGAGTATCCAGGAGCGAGCACTTCATCATCACTGATACTTGCGGAAAGCTAGGTTTCTGGCGAAGCAAGAATATGAGGACAAGTGTCGTGAGCCAACTGTCTGATTTCTGGCAGTTTGTTTCAAAGGTTCAGGCGGTTGGTGTACATGCACTAGAGAGCTATGTCTCCATTTAGCTGGGTGCATAAAGAGACGGAAGAGCGCGAGAATGCGTCTGATAAAACAGTCATAGTAGCGAGGGGGCTGTGAAGACGGTGTTAGAGTTTCCTACGCCCCCTTGGAGGGTAGCGGCCGCTTCATTACACCCTGAGTATATGTGAGCGTCCCTCTGGGACTCCTCGACCGTCTCTGTTGACTCAAGGCCGGTGGCTTTCGGGCCGTCGCCACTTTTCGAATAACTGGAGGGTGGTTTACAGTTTTGTACCCTTGAGATCTTGGTTGGAACTTTACGTGATTTACATACCCGTGCCACCTCTTCTTATATGTGCGTGCAACTGACTCATCCATGCTGAAGCACTGTTTCTTCATTGAGAATGCGGATGTAGACTTTCGTGTTGGCTTGTAATTTGGGATCAGCCTTAATACCTCAACTCGTTTTATCAAGCTTTTATCGTTTCTGCCGCCCCTGCAATTAGCAATCCAGTAAGACTACACTTAGTTTAACATGACTTTTCTTTAACTGAACTGGTTTATTTGTCCAGAACATCCCCATGTTTTTCTCTGCAGATAACGTTTATTGAAATCACTTCTGACCTCGTTTTCGATAAAGCCGTTCGTGTCTCCACCAAGGCCATTTCAACCGCGGCTATGTGCAGTATGTTGGTGTTTATAGACGTTTCGCAACCGCACTTGTTTCTGCTCACTGGGGTGGCAAGCAGCGGGATGGATACAGCCCGGGACGAAATGCAACTTTCACGGAAAAGGCAGCTCGTGCTGATAAATGGCTTTTTCGGAAAAACCAGCAGATTGCACTGATCCTCCTGGAGGCCTGTGCACTTGATGTGGCATCAGTGTAGGCACGCCCGACACTGCAATATGGTCTGAACTACCATGCGATAGCCGGACCGGCTATTTGTCCTTTACACTTCAGACCCACCGACGCTACTGAATCCTGTGGTAGCGAAAAAATCGTTAAAAAAGCGGTAGACATCAGGGAGAGAACGTAGAGCGGGCATATGGTGGGGTCGAACAAATATACGCTCAGATACTAATCGGTTGAACTAATACGTTGAACAGTGACAAGTGTATAAATCTCATTGCTCAGAGCCCCAAAAATACGACATAAAACGGACATAGCCTCAAGCAATCTGATATGTAACGAGATTAATGTGTTATTCCATGACGAACAACAGTAATCGTATTTAAACGTTTGACGCATAGGGCACCAGTAGAACAAGAATATGAGTAGACGGTGACAGCCAGAAAATTGGACTCAATTTTCGAGTTATCCGCGCAGAGATGCTATCTTCCTCGACTTTGCCAAGGCTTTTGACTGTATTCCACATGGCTTCCCGGAACACAAACTGGAAGGCTATGGTATTCACGGAGAGGTTCTTTGCCGGATTGCCTCTTTCCGCGATAATAACACGTTCACGGCTAAAGCCAGATCAGTTATTTCGTCTCGCTCTTTTATTTGTGCGGAGGTCCCTCAAGGTTCAGTGCTGGGTCATCTGTTATAAATGACCTTCAAAAAATATATTCAGCAACGCCCTCCTGTATGCCAATGATTTAGAACGTTTTAGTGCCACTGATCGCAGTGCACTACAGATTGAACTTGGGGCGATTAAGCGTTGTTCGCACGACTGGAGTCTCCCGCTAAACGACAGTAAGTGTGCACATATGTCACTCGTTGGAGATTCTTGCAATGCCTTCGTGATTCATGATGCACTGGGCACAGTAGATAACATGAAAATTGATCTGAAGTAAGATCTGGGCATTTGACTGTCGTCTAACTTATCGTTAGCGCATCACCACAAGATGTAGGCGAAAAATGGGTTCGTCTCTCTCAGAATGGTTAGGCGCACTTTCCCTCGCACAGACAAGAGAGCGCTCCAAACGCTGTACGAGGTTTATATAGGGCAGCTCCCCAGTGTGCTGATCAAGTCGTTTATACCGGCCTGAAGCAGAACATCTTAGCTGTGGAGCGTATCCAGCGCATGGCTGCTAAACTCGTCACAGGCATGAAAATTGTCGCATACGAGTCCCGACCGGAAATTCTTGACTTATACCCACTTGAATTTCGACGGCCTCGCGCCGTTTTAACTTTCACACACTTCCACGTTGATCACTTCTTCACTGTAGGGGATGATGATGGCCGGCGAGGACATAACAAGAAGCATTTCAAGCTTCTTCCCAGGAACTTTCTTAGGCAGCAGTTTTTTATTACGCAGCTATTAACTTTTTGGGCAGTCTTTCTCCTGAGGTCGTCAGTAGCACTTTTCGTGTTCGTTTCAAAGCACTACTTGACTCTCACTTTCAGAAAATCCTTATATGCGAGTAATCTTAGTTTGCTTCGTGAGATTCACTATAATTCCCAAGAGCGGTGCTACGCCTTTTTCTGGTGAATGCCTTTCAGATCATCAGACGCTTGCTTGACAGTGAACAAGAAAAACCGGGTGGATCCGAGACATTTGGACCTCTGCGTTGAACCCGTGCATGAATCGCTGAATCGCTGAATCGTTGATACCGAGCAATGAAAACCGAATGAAGCCAGGAACTCTGCGCCTTTGTCTCAAACCGTTGTATAAATCACTCAGTCGCTGAACTGGATATCCTGTGTTTTTAGCCTTCAACTCGTGATCTAATGGCTGAAATTAAAATGTAAGACGGCGGTGCGTGGGAGAGAAATACTCATTATTGGGTTCGCGCATTTGAAGAAAGCTCAAGAATTCGTTGGAAATATTCATAAAAATGAAGAAAAAGCCACCCTTGTGGATTGGAATCTGAAATTTGAAATATCACTGTCACGCATTCGAAGCACTCAGGACGACTTGTGGGCACCAGAAACATTAGCAAAAGGTGTGGGAGTTGTCAAAATTGCTGCGTGACGATTTGCTGTCCAATTGAGCTACATATAGCCCAGTACACTTGGTTTTTTCCTTTCAACCAAGGTGTTTATTTTTTGGGAGCCATTTTCTTTAACTGATAATAACAGCAGTTGAATCTTGGGGAAATTTCTTGCGTGGATCCAGGAAAAGATACTCAGGTAGTCATCCTGAAAGTTGGCGGTCGCGGTAATAACAAGTGTCACCTGGAGGTCGGTGCTAAGAGTATGCAATGCGATGGGTGTGCGAAGTGGTTCCCCCGTCGGTGTGGCAGACTTCCAAAATGGGCTTGTGACTTGTATGTGGTTCATAAGGATCTGCTTTGGGTTGGCGGGTCATGCATGGGTAAACTGCACGATTGTACTTCAATGACGAACAGGAGTAAATCAGGAGGAGGACGCTGATAGTAGCACACTGCCTGTCGTGCACAACGAGGTAGATGATAACATAAGGAGAGTGAGGGGTAATGAACCGAATGTTCCTAATACCGAATGAGGACGTTGCAACGAGGTGAACAGCTCTGATGGAGTCCGGGGGGAAAAGGGAGAAAGGCGGTTACAAAGCATGACCACTCACCTGGTTTAGTCAATGAATTAAAATATAAAACTGCTGAACTAAATGTCCCCGCCGTTAGCAGGGTGAGTTGTAGGAAAGTGACTGTCGTCAGAGGGGACAAAGGCAATAAGCGGAGTGGGAAAAGAAACAAGATAATGGGTAACCGGAAATCGGTCAAAGACCATGTAGAATGGGGTAGAAAAGAGTTTGAGAATTTGGATAAGCTGGTTGAAGATATTTGTTTCAGGATGGAAACTCAAAAACAAAGAGTTACCAAGGTCTATAACCAAAGTGAGCTTTTGGTCAAAGCTGTGTTGGGGCTCGAAACTAGAGGGGACTTAGCCCTTAGTAGAAATAAGAATGTCGTCATCAGAGGCATCTTCGAGCCCATTATAAAAGAAGGTGAAGCTAGAGAAAGAGCGACGAGATTTCACCTGCTAAACCTTCTAAGGCTGGTAGATATTCCTGAGCATGTAGCTGTTAAACCAGTAATGAGATTGGACAAGTGACAGGGTAATACATACAGTCGTAGGCCTATGTTGGCTGAGTTCGCCAACCTTAGGCACCGAGATAGATTCCTAGCGGCAACAGGGCAGATATGCACGGCCACATAAGGTCGAGTTACGGTAACACCGGAAGACTCGACTGAGTGAAAGAATACTGGCCACCCCAGGGGTAGTGGATCACCAATTGTGCCGCAACAGTGCATTAAAGATTTGGTGCCACGGGTATGGTTAACACGCTTACTCGTGGAACAGGAGAATGGGGAGAGAGACGGAAGGTTTACACTCATTGTAAAAGCGACTCAACGTAAAGAGCGTGAGTCGTTCGGCCTGAAGCTAGGAGTGACCGGACAACCTCGTGCAAAAACGGGGGGAGTGCGCAGGTGTAAATCTTGAGTGGTGCGCCGCCCCTCTAGTCAGGGAGGTTGAAACAAAGGGGTGGTTGTGAAGTCCCTGATAGTACTGTATACCAGTGCTTGGGAACAAATAGATTGAGCTGCCAGGGGAACTAGGAGGGGAGGATGTCGTTGCAGTTACCGAGACCTGGTTACGAGAGGATATGCCCGTCGATAACATGTCCACCGGGATATGCGATTCGCAGGATAGATAAGCAAGATGGCAGAATGGGTGGGGGTGTTCTATTGTAGATAGCGCTGCATTACAAACAGCGCCAAGGAGAGTGGTTTAATGTGGGAAATGTTCAGTTATTAAGCTATACCTTGGCAGACAGCAGAACAACGTTGCTGCTCTTGTGCATTTACAGAAGTCCATTTTCCACTCGACAGGAGGATGAGCAACCACTCAGTGTTCTCAGAATACAAGCGAGCACGTCACAGAGGCTTCTCACTGTGGGAGATTCCAACGCTCCAGAAGTGGACCGGATATTGAGTCATACTGCCAGTGGTACATTTGATGAGGCATTGTTGGATCAATCAGGT
>LUCH01000366.1:29734-152181 GCA_013368495.1 Paragonimus heterotremus
CTTTTGTTCCTGAATGTTGCCTGTGGGTAATATACTACTCGTGAGTAGTATACTACTCACAACGGAACTGCCTGTCATACAACACCTAGCGCATCTTCGTAATACAAAAACGCGCGCTTTTGTCACAGTCAAGTAAATTTTAACCTGGTAAGCACATTTTGGAGTCACGGATTTCTTGTTGCAACATGGTCTAACACTTCATAATTGACAGTAGCTTACATAGAGTGTTCAAACATCCAGCCTACTCAATGCTACATATCGGAGGTTTGTGTTAATATTTTCAAGGTGGTAAGTCTGAACACAGAAATAATGGTGCGCTCATTTGATAGCCGTTGTTAAAGCGCGTTCAATCGTGTGTGAGCTGGAATCATCACTAGAATCTCTAGACAAATGGATGACGAACCTTGAATTATAACGTTCTAAACACCTTTATAATTGAGACTCTTGTAACTCACTGTTTTGCTAGTTTTCTCATTTGTTTCACATGCCGCCCTAGCAGCTTACACAAAAAACAATGCCTTTAATGTCTTCTATCGGCCAAAGTGATATCTAAGTGGCCGGAGATTTTGTAGCAGGGTATAAAACAGCCGACAGTATAGCCTGTAGCCGTTGTTTTCCGGTTTTTTAGTGGATGGGAAAACCAAGTACATTGAGTCGCACAACTTTGGACGACAAAAACAAATTGGGGGAAAACCAGAGTGAAATGAATCTGAATAACTCAGAAAGTAACATGTGCTTACCACCCTATAAGATGGAGTAAAAATAGTTCAGATGGCCTTATAACCAGCTAGGTTTTTTTCCGAATGTTGTCCAGTCCGCGATGTAAAAAATAAACAGAATAGATAGCCCTACAAATATGTTTAAGTGGACAATAGCCAATTCCTAAAAGCAGGTACATCGATCAAATCAGGATAACTAAAATCTCACCCATAAAGAAGGTAAATATTTTTAACTCGCACATGTAAATAAGGTGACACGTGAGAAGAACAGTGAACTATGTTGAACCAGATATTACACAGCAGCTGGGGAAATGTCTTCTTGTGTTTAAATAAGGATAAGCGCTTGGTACTGACAAGCATCATTCACAACCCTCAGAAGTCTATTATGAACTTATATGGTATACCATAACGTGCAAATAGCGGGTTAGGTTACTACGGGAATGTAGAGTCTGTGGCAGAGAAAGAGGGGCTTGTGATCACGAGGACGTATCTATCTTTGGCAGTTTTTGTTAGTTGGGTACTCTACTAGATGTTGGCGTGGAAGATATCTTCAAATTAAAAGTATTTCCTTTCGTTATCAATGAGGGGGGAGTTAAGCTTGCATCTGATTCACGTGTGAGGTTCTCCACACGGGGTTGCTCAGGGTTCTTAACGTCATCACAGTAAGCATAAAAAATGAGTGCAAAAGTAAGTAAATGCGTGTTTGTTATTATGTGGACTTGCAGTGATTTTAACTGCCCACTATATGAAATGTAATTACTTAATCGTTACTACGAGCATCGGGTAGAATCCTGAGTACTTTGACCATACAAGAGCTGAAGATCAAGCAGTTGCCGCAAGTGAAAATTCATCAACCGAGCCGATAGAAGCTAGGTGGAAAATGTCACACGGGTGGTGGTCGCAGCCTAGCAAATCATTCTACTCCTGTAACATGGCCAAAATAAACCGAGACCTTCGACTAGTAATTGTATTAACTGTCATGCCGAGAGCCATACATAATTTTTTTTCAGCGATCTTAATAGCAGGTATAGGAAATGTTTCGGGAAAGTGTGAGGTCGTTTGGTTTAACGTGAAAACTGTTCAAAAGAAGGTAGTTACAACAGAGTAACTGAAAGGACGTGTCTAAAATACTTCGGGATAAGAGAGAATTCTTGGCGTGGTTGATAAATAGCAATGGAGTTTGTTGTCTTTACACACGATAAGACATTTTGATCGACGCCAAATACATGTTCTAATAGCAGGCTATGCAAAACGTTCAATCGGTGGTCGCGCTACGGAACAAAAAATCACATGCCGTATGTTTGAAAACTGACAAATACTAATCAGTCGGAACAATTTTACCAAACGAAGACAAGGTTTCCTGGAAAATATTTTGCAAGGTTCGTTTACGTTGGCATGTAAAGAAAGAAGATGAACTGGTTTTAAAGATTTAAAATTAGTAACCCCTGTCACGTGTGTCATTGTTTTGTTGAGCCACCATGACCTGCTAGTGAACAATAACCTACGTCAAATGTGTGCTTGTGTGTGACAAGTCGTCGGTCAAAAAATGTCAAGTTCATCAATGTGGTAAATTTCGGTAAAACGAAATTGGCAAAAAAGCTACAAATTCTGTGCTTTAGTAGTGGAATAATGTTCTGGCGATGGGAAAAATGTGGGCAGTGAAGGACTACGGTCACTCGAATCAACAAATGGACGTCTCTGTAACACATAGACCAGGCTGACTTGAAGTTTCCCACGAGACGCACTATACCACCTCTTGGCGCGCTGGAGCTTTTGAAAAGAAAAATCTACGGTCGTAGTTGGTTGTCACCAATTTGCTGGGAAGTGTTACCGACCGAAGGTTGAAATGCTTCTGGGGTAAAAATAGAACCCTTTAAGACTAGACTGGAATAAACCAGTTGACTTTTTCGGCATATCAAATAAATTAGGAATATAGCGTTAGGAAGAACCCACATTCACCAATAACAGATGCGAGTTCTTAAACGGTCAAGGGGGTGGATATTCCACAAACTTGTTATTTCCCTCCGGACTTAGTAGTATTCTATCTTGTTGTTTTGACTGTTGTTGAGAGGATTAGATATCATTACTTCTTACAATGTAAGAAGCTGTAAGCCTTGCACAACGACCGATTCAATTTTAGCTCTGGTGAACTCGTTTTTTTATACGTTCGACTGCATACCTCCACAGAACTACTTCTACTCCCAGTCACGAACCATCCATCTCCGCACTTGATGTAGATTTCAAATTTGTTTTCGGGTTGTTTACTTGTTTTCGCGTGTGAACGCTGTTGGATTTTCTAAGTAGGATTGCAATACAACCGCCAACACATCTGTGTAATTGTATAGTAGTCCCTAGTTTTGGCTTGAAGATGGCAACTAGTAGTGAGCTCAGAAGAGGCCCCATTCTAACCATACGAATTTGCCCATGAGGCAACTTGTCAAAGCTGAACTGATTATACAAAGTTTAGAGTGACAACAGTTCCCTTAATGTTGTTGTTGGCGAGCACAATTTTAACGGTATTTCCTTCGTTCACTTACAGAAGCATTACATTTTTTATGACAATGAGCCAGTTATGATAACTGCGAAAAAATTAGAAAAATACTATACGCTTACTGGTCTTTGTTTTTTTTTCGCTGGGTTTGCAAAGGAAACAATGTTGCACAAACAGTGGGGACTCAGCTGGGAATGAATCGACTGTAACTTCTAGGTTATCGATGTCTGCTAATTTGTTTGACCTATCTGTTCATATCTATGATAGATTTTACCATACGTCTACTCAAAAATTGTAGGATGCGAACACCTGGTAATATCGCCCATGCTTCCTGATATCATGTATTTTTGTTAAATATAAAGCTAAACCTTCAGTGGGCTGCTACCACCGTCGTCAAAGTCCATTCCCAGTTATTTGTCTTCTTTTATAAGAAGGCCTCTTACAGGTTCTTTCGAGAGAACTGTCGAAGACTGTCCTTTGTTTGACCGGTACTTCACAGTTTAGAGACATTCTATCCCCCAGTGCTTGAAGTTCAAATACGTATTGAATTTGATTGTCCTTGATAGTGGCTTAAATATACTACTCTGAAGTTTAATTGTCTTCCTGGATGTCCTTTGGTTGGTCACTGTGGAGACTCAGTTTATCTACTGTACATACTGAAAGAACATGCATTTCGCACTGGCTGCTGGGTAGGAAACTTGTTGGAAACGTCTCTTTTTTGTCCTTTGAACGCCAGGTTATGTTTTCCCCACCTACTTTCCTATTCACGAGATGTACATTCATTGCATTTCTATCTGAACGGTGATCAGCAAGTCGTAATATTTTACAGGCACTCTGCTCTGTTATGGACAAACCGGTGCCGGAAAGACGTTCACCATGAGCGGAGTTTCACAACGTTATCCTGATCGAGGCATCATTCCCAGATCGCTCGCGCAGTTATTTAAAGAGATCGATAAAATGCCAACATATGCCGTTCACGTGCGGTGAGTCTGATGTACAAATGAGTTAGAGAATCAACAATTCACCGACACCACAGTTGTTATAAATAGTGCTCGGATCCGATCACTTCTTTTTTGTTCGCTTTATAGTTAGGGTTTTGTTTTCCTCACTGTGTTTTATGAAAGTTTACAGTTATGGGTGAACCACAGATGTAATACCATCTGAGGTTCAAACGCTGACAATGTTGAGAGTTTCTAGTTTGAGAATAGAAAACAAGACCATCAGGTATCAATGGGGTAATCCGGTAAGATTGATTGGTATAGTGTAAAAATGGCTGGTAAGTACAAAACGATCCAGTACACACGACTATCAGGTTTTGCGGTTCTTAGTCAAGCTTATTGAACATATTCAGGAAACGGACCCAAAACCTGAAGATGATGAACAAGAATTTCCAAGGTAATCCTGGAGGTCCTGGATTAACTCTGAGACAATTATCACGTCATAGAAAAGGAAAGTGAACAGTAAGTAGTTTCTGTCAATTGATTTAACGGTTATTTAATATCTCGTGGCAGCAGATCTGAAGCAGGCGTCATTCGTGTATGATACAAGTGGGTACACTGAAAACTTTCTTCTTAACGCTGATCAGTGGTTTCGCCGATATTGATGATCTCTTCATTCTAGCAGACTATCCGAAGTGTCTCTCGGAGTAGGGTGCGGTCATAAGCAACTCTTTGGAAATAGTCAGATTGAAAATCCACATTGGAGTAACAGAGCTGGGAGACATTCATGATGACCATAAGAATGACACGACCACACTGAACGAAGAAGTAACACAACTAGAAATAAGACTTACTCCGCTCAGTGAATATCTCTAAAAATTGGGAATCCGGTTTATCCGTCAAGATAAGGCGTTCTCTAACAAATCGTCTAAACATTGTTTAGCACTGGATACAACTGCGTATGTTACATCGACGAAAAATCACCGCCTGCATTTGCTAATGGAACATTCAAGTATATGCTCGTAAATATGGGCAATTTAATCTGTGAATTTACTTAACAGTAAATTCCACTTCATGAAGACGCCTTAATCAGCTACATTCACATCCAACTTTACGTATACGCAGTATAAATCCTGATGTGAACTAAAACCATCCTCATATAGATCAATTTACAAATGAAAAATCTGTTCTCTAATCAAGGTCCAGACATTCAGGATATGAGTAAATTCCGGTTTTTCCCTAGGCGCTACCATTAGCGACATCAATACTGTTTGTGAAAATGACGATCAAAGTAGAAGCTTGAGTGTCATACCACCATACCATGAGTGTCTGCACTCAGAAACTGGCTCATTCTCTACCCTCGTATTGTTGGCTTCCTCATACGAGGTACATATTTGCAAAGGCACTCGTTCTAGACTTCCAAAATTGATATAACCTTCCAAGGGTTTGGGCACGGAGTCAACAATATGATAAGCGGAACTAGACCTATTTTTTCCGCGTCAGTTGTTGTCTGCTGGAAGGTTTTATTTATATAACCTACAATGAGCTAAAAATACAGACTTATGGCTTGTCATTCAAGTCTGATGTGATCATAGTTTGTAATAACAAAGCTGTGTGGTGTGCACTGTCGGTTTTATGGATGATCATAGAAGACAGGTGTCTTGGATAAAAGTAAGTCTGGAATGTGTGGCAGCGATTCCCGCAATGCTTCTATTAAACCGATGTTCTAAACACAGCTACCAAGTTGACTTGGTCTTCCATGCTGCTGTGGTCATCACATATTTTGGAATCAGTTACCATCTGTCATGTGAACTATTTTTTTTTCGCCAGGTGACCGGTTTAAGTTTCACGAAAATCTTTTACGCATATATGTGAAACCTTGTTTCGTACGACTTATTTCCAACGGACCTCATACTACGGGAGGGAATTTTCTGCTCCCATTCGTCAGCCTTAACTGTGTTGACATTCCGAACTTCGGGTTCTACAGGACATGCTTATTAATTTTTATTCGAACTTTTTAAACATCCCCACAAAATTTTCTCATTTACTACCGTGATCAAAATAATAAGTCAACAAAGTAGCATAGCTAATGCATTTGGAAGTCAGTCCACGCTTCCTTAAACCGAACCTCGTGTAGTTTGGTCGTCAAAAATAGCGATATTCTATCAAGTGACTGTTGCCCACTCATTTTTCCGAATCTTCACTGGCGATACAAAATTTAAGAGACGTCCGTACGACTACTGAGACCATTGCCCCTCACATATGGAGTAAACATGGAAAGTGTGAAGCAGTACTGTTTATTGAAAATGTTCTTACACTAAGAGTTTTGAGGATATACGGTCGTTATACACCGCCGGCGGTCGCGCGTTACTAATAATCGCAAACTTCTACTGAAAACAAAAAATCAGACAAAATGTGTTTTTCAGTCGGGATTTTAATTCTTAGTAGTTTCTGGCAGTGCTCGATGTTGGCTATTCATTCACTTGTGGTTAGTACAACATACCACTAACAGTCATAGTGTGATAGTCGTATTGAGGATTATAAACGAAATACCAAGTACCAGATTGCATCCAAAATGAATAGACTGTATTCTTTAGAATGAACAAAGATGATTCAGCTGTTGCAGTACCACGGAGATGACCTAAGTTTGGTTGAACAAAGTAACAATGAAGTGGATCAGAACATTACATATTAACTGCAATGGATATTGCCTTCGTGGTATTGCATATAGCAATTTTGGTTGAATAACGTTACACAGTGTGAGTACGTTACACGAAAACATTGCATGACATCTTGGTTGGTCGGGTGCGATCAACAGAAAACTGCTACGGCGTGATATTACAACTTCAATTATGGTAGACCTTTCGAAGATACGTGCTTACACCAGAATACGCTTTATTCGAAAGAGCACAAAAATGTCCTTATCACCCAACTCCTTGAATTTTCATGGCTTCTTCGATCGTTTTAATTTGACAAGTTCTCAAATCGTGGTCTAACTGCAGATCATACTGACGATTAAAACCATATCGTGGCTGAGTTCTGATCTGCAACTGATCCAGAAATCCTACGGATGTGGCTTACATAAATGATGTAATGAACTTTCTGAATTCTTTGGTACTATTCAACACGACTCGCAGCACGGAAAAATGCTCGTTTTCTTCAAAGATTGATTAGTTGTTCCTGATATTTGAAAAAAAGAGATATCCAAACCGGTTCATATACTTAGCAAATCACGGAATCAGCATGCAGATCCAATTGATATTAGTATAAATGTGTCAGTGTGCAGGTATTGCTAACCAAATTGTGCTTATACCATGCGTCAGTCATCTCCACACTAAGTAACTGTTACAGAAAGGATGTGAAACAATAAAACTGGCAAATACGGAATTTTTATTAACACAGTTTCACTGCCGTACAGCTTCTGAAGAAATCTCAGTCCTCTAGAACCTAGGCGTGATTACTAACTGTTAATAGCGCTTAAGAACAGCACAAATAGACTCCGTGGTCGTCAAAATTCCAGATGGCATAATTTCACAACCTAGACTGGGATATTTAGCATGTGTTTACTGATAGGATATGCGGTTGTGGCTTATCGGACAAGTATACGTGATGGGTGGCAAAAACTACGAAACTGTTAATATGCCCGAGGTAAATTATGATTATTATTGTCTTACTACTTGGACCAAATTACCTTAATAATTGTCCTGAGTGTTATTGGTTACATATATAATCCATAAACGGTGGTTAGACATCAAGGTGCGTCGACGTCAATCACCACACGTATTTTTGCGTATTTTTCGTGTATTTTTACCAGCTTCCATGATGTAGTAAACCTATCTTTCAAATAACGATTGAATGCATTAAACAATCACACTTTTTTGTGAGTAATTTATACGAGATGTTCACCATCACACTTTGTTCGAGGAAATCTACTCCGCTCGCATCGCATCAAATAACTTGCATTACAAAACCAGGCCTCCTGCTGAAAACGATTTGAATAACTTCGATTAGAAACTAAACTATTCTGCCTGAACTAATTGTTCACCTCCAGTGATCGGTTTTTCACGCTTCTAGGGTACTTACTTCGTGGTCACTTACCAGAAACCTGGCGATAAATTGGGGACATCAATCTGTTTTTAAGCACTAAGTTTTCCTGTATTGTTTGGTGCTGGGGAATGTAGGTTGTTAGAAGTTGGATAACACGCAGGACTAAACGTGACAAAAATCTCCTGATTGAGTAATCAGTCAGGGCAAAAACATTTTGGTGGATGAATTTGGTTTGCAGTTTTATAAAGGGTATAAATGCTATTGTTCAATCAAGAACAGAGCTTCTTTGCCTTGGGTTGAGTATGGTAAGGATAATTTAGAACACTGATAAATTTTGAGCCACTGCGTTGTTCGTATTCTACTTGAATGCATCAAAGATATCATTTCGCTATGTCTGGAATACATCCGGTTTATGTTTGAAATGTTTTCTTATGGTGAAACAGACGTAGTTGTTGTGACTAGTCTATTATGCCCAACGGTAGCTGGTACCATCTTAGGAATGCTTGAACAACAAGCCCTTGATATTGTGCTTGAAACCCTGTTGTACAAAGAATAATTCATTGAGATTTCGATTGTTTATCGATACTGACAACTCAGATCTTTTTAAACCACTTCGAACCTATTTGCCAGAACCTGTTCTTAATTTACGAAAGTCAATCAACCGGTAGTTTGACAGTTTTTAAAATACTGTTCACCAGGCCTGAAAGTGCACCGTTACAGTGATCTGTTCATCGTTACGCACAATAAGACGGACTATATCTTCAGTTTTGCTCCGATAGTATACAAGCGTGGTTTGGTACAGACCCTATTTAATTGAGCCAAGCGTATTTGAACATATGGTAGGCTGCAGGCAGAACAACAAATGTTTGGCAAAACTTCATTGGCAAAAAGATATTGCGAAAAATCACTCGGAACCCACATAACTAACAACTGTAATAATGTACTTCAAAGGGCTCAGAGTTTGACGTATTCCTATTTCTGCACCTCAGTAGAGATCCACGGTTAAACGGTTTGAAGCACAAACGATATATATATATATATATATATATATATATATATAAGGTCGGGTTGAAGATATTAGCAAAAGAACAGCTCAAAGGTGCTGACTAGATAACCTTTCAGTGTACTCAGTCGCAAAGACCTTATGGACTCGATTTTTTTTCAAAGTGTGATTGTCAAAAGTGGCTGAACAAGAAGTGAACCAGCACAAACATTCCGACTAGTATGACGTCAGTGAAAACTGATTTTCAACTGGATTCAAAATTGACAAAATGTCCTCATTCTTCGAATGCATCCTATGGGCTCTACAATTGCTATCTCCATGGTTTAAGTGCGCTCGGGTTACAAATACTCTTTTGTTTGGTCCGTTATTGAAAAAGTGACTGCTACAGAGCTATGTACTTAAGATATTAAGCACCACACCGATGGCTGCGGCGGATTGAGGGTAGACGTTGTGGGTGATAGAAACTTGATTTATAAAATTACAGAAGTCATCATTATGAGTACAGTTGCATTGGTATTACAGTAATTGGCTAGCTGTTCCTTTGAGTTTCATAGTACAGACAAGAGTGTTTGCACTTAGTGCACATTTTTAAAGTTGGTGCAACTCGATGCTACAAGCTGGAAAATAAGTATAGACTAAATGACAATCAAGTTTATTATTACCTCGTCAATGGGGACGCCTGCGGTCCTGTTGGCCTGGATCTCAGGTTTGATTATGTAGTGCAATCGTGGAAGATTTTATCTTACAGTATTGTGCAAAACTTCTGTACTATTAGTTCGTTAGTAACTCATTCCTCTGGTAGTTCGTCCATTGAGTCATCTGCGTCAATTTTTTCTCTTCTCTAGGTTGTCCTATATAGAAATCTATAACGAGCAAATTATCGACTTGTTCAATCCGGGTTCTAACGCTGCCGGATCAAAGCAGGCTACTCAGCTGATCATTTCGGATGCAGAAGATGAGGTGACTGTAAAAGGTCTCGCCTGTCCAATGGTGAACAATCTGGAAGACGCCTTGTGTGTGCTGTTCGAAGTAAGTTAAACTAGTCGGGTCGAGTCTTACTTAGTTTTATGGAAACACCAATTCTGGATAGATTCATGTACTGTATCATGCGAACGCTGTCAACATACAAATGTTATTGACTTATGAGAATCCGTGAACATTCACATATGTTTTGGGGGAACAATTGGAACGTCGATCATCTGGAAGTGCATCGATTAGTTCGCTGTCTTGTGCATCAAGTCATTATCATGCAAATGCTAACCTCTTGCAGTTATACTATTGTAAACTTATCTGAAAGTGACAGCAGACAATTTGTGACCATTAGTGAACGAAACATTAGATATCGGAGTATACTTGCCAATATTCAAGCCAAAACACTGAAGATTCCAGTCTCATTTGCGAACGAGCTCGTCAGCAATGCACTAGCCTTATCCGAGCCAGGAGTCTTGTAAATAATAAGACTATCATGTTAAACAGTACGCCATCAGTCTCATGTCATCCGTGAGCAAACCATAACATGACGAGTTGTGCTTTTTAATACTGTGGTGGATTATCAGACCGTAGGTGCGAGTATTCTAACACTCGGTGAAATACCTCAACGCGGGGACAGTTATGTCCAAAAGCCCGCAGCAAGCGGATCGGGGATAGCGTGGGCGACTGGATGAGCCATCGCTCGACTAGATCGGACCAAAGGACGAGACATGGCAGGGAAAATAGGATAGACGACCAGAACGGGGGCCCGATTATCTCAACCGCCGGAGGAATATCTGGACGCGGTCTCAGATTGCGGACAACACGAGCGAGCGGACGAGCTCTCGTCCAACCAAATCGGACCAACGGACGAAGAATGGCAGGCGGAAAACCCCCGCCCTGACAGAAAGCATCAGTCACACACCTAAACCGCGTAGAAGTGCACACGACGTGTGAGCGGAAACCGAGTGTTGTGGACCGAAGTTCCGACTCATCAACACGAGTGCACGCGTAACAGGGCAACCAGCATGTTGGACAATAAAGATTGTGCTTTACTAGACGCCTTGTTGCTACACTATGCAAAACAACTTGTTCAGTCAGTTATTACCTATTCGTCTCACTTCCAACAATGCAACACAAGTTACAAGACGTATTCTAATGGAAGAACAGATGTCAACTCGTGTGCAACTCGTTCATGGAATGTGAACATGCACTAATAGTTGGAACCCCTAATCCACATCAATCACCTCCATATGTCGGCTTGACCGATCACGTAGCCGAGCATGACAACCCGCCGAATGACGAATGTACTTGAAAGATCTAGATTTTTGCTACAAGTCATTATTAAGTTATTCGAAATTCTATCTTACTCAGTAATAAAAAACATTATAGATATGACTTTCCTTCACTGATCACTATTCACGTATAGTGTACATCAGTTGGTGGCATAAAGGTGTTCATCAATAGTATTCTGAATTCATGCCAGCCATGACCGAAACATAACACATTCAAATTCACCTTATAGTTTGCAGATTGCGTGAAACATTCCAAAGTATACATGCACACAAGAATACTTTTTGGTCTTTACAGACTACTTAGTGATCGGGTTCGACCCAGTGACCACTAGTTCTGGTGAGAACTGTTTGATCAGTGATGGGCGTCGGGGATATTTTCTTATTTCAACTTGTGAATATCGTTCACATCAGGTCGCAGCGCTTCACAATATTCAATCACAATTCTGGTCATAGCAAAGGTTGGCATTAATAATGCAGTTAAACAATCTTAATCCGTAGGTGTAGCGTCGATCTTCAAATCGTTTAGAAAAGTTCTCTTCGTTGAGGATGCTGTGATAAGATCAGAGTGATACTCCAATTTTGACACCCAAGACCCCAGCTACAAATTAGTTATTCGGTGATTGATGAGTGGTTGACCAACATACAAACATGAAACCTTACGTATTCACTTAAATATGCTAAACCCCAGAGCGCTGTTCTGAATGTTAGTCGAGCTTGGTCGCTCGGCCGGTCACGTGTTCGCACGTGTCTACGCAAATCAGAATAAAGGTTAAGCATTTACTAATAAAAATACGTGATATTTCAGTCCTGAAAAGGACAAGAGTGTTTTGCATGTGTCTGTTTGTCAAGCGACAGAATCAAGTGAGGGGAGGAATGGTCGACGTTTTGTGGACAGCTGTATGCGGGAGAGTCCTGTGGGACACTTGGTCAAGCTTCGTTGAGTTTATTTTGAGTAGCGATCAACCTCCCCAACAGTTCTGTCCGATAAGAAATCCGTATTAATGTTGAAATGGATTTCTGTTAATGTTAATTATCACTATCCATTTGCTAGATTCTATTTTAATCGCAGCAATATCACTGATCCGCAGGTTACGGAGACTGTTTTAAGTCTTTAGGTTACCTTCTAGCTATGCAACTTACACACATACTTACTGAAAAGTTCCTATCTTGAATACCTGTGAAAGCTAATACAAAATGGAGCTAACAAGACCATTCATTTTTGTCTACTTAGATCTATCTTATCTAGTTTGTCTCATCGACAAAATCAATAACCCATCTTTTGTTACTCTGTACATTAATTTCTTAACCCTCGACTCATTGAATCATATCAAGAGGTGATCAGATGTTTACAACGGTAGGATTGCGCACTGTAAGTAGAAAGAGTCCTGATTGAATTCAACATGACACTCTTTATGTTACAAGCTAAAAGACTACTTGCTAGATCACTAGTCCACAAAACTTCAGAATGAAGTTAAATGAGGTGCAAACTCTACATTTGCAAACAGGAGGGTTACATTATGCACGTCAAGGAATTCCGGAGACTGTAGCTTATACTCAGTTATACAAATGAGTAGGCCAGCTGAGATTTGATATTCTTGTGTAATCATCGTAATGTGGCTCATAAACAATAAGGAATTTGATGACGATTTAAATAAGATAATGCGCTTACAGTGGGGAATGACATACATATTGAATAAACACATTACACTGTAGTAAGTCGGCCAACATGATAAACATTCACGTAAAAGAAGGCAGGTTAAGAGATAGGGCAGGCTGTACATTGAGGTACTGTCTCGAAAGCTCAATAAGTTGAGAAAAGAATGTTTGTTTTTTTCCGTCTGACTGATAAGAAGCAGAATGAAATACGAAATTGACACAGGGTGCAGTGCATACACTGATTACAGTTTCTATCTAATGTGGTTTGACAAGCGAATATTTGAATCGCAGCCCACAGATTGTATATCTTGATAAGAAGACTGTAACTGATTTTCATTCTTCAGGATTCGTTGATTTGGGTTTTCAAGCCTGAGAAGCCGAGTACTGGGATGAACTTCAAATAATCATCAGATAAACTTGTCTGATATTATGACTTGCCGTATTTTTTTCTTGATGACGTTTATTCACAATGATGCTTTGTATCAACTGTTGACACAGGTTCACATAAATTTGCTCCACAACTATACTAGATTCGCCAAGTGAGAGAGAAAACTATGAAAAACTTTCAATTTTAACTGCAGTTTTTTGGATTACACTGCACTCCATACTGTCAGTTTGAGTGACAACAGTGTGTGCCACAAAACTGATAAGTTTAAACACGATTTCTAATGCTCCCATCAGAAAATAGTCACCATCTCCGAATGACTTTCCGTTTTTGACTGTTATATAAGCGACTTTATGTTCAAAGTGGTATTTCCCCGTATTTTCCCTAACAAACGTTTTTTGGGAATTTAACCTAGATTGAGTTGATTCCATTTTTCTTGAGTGTCGTATTTCTTTCACTTAAGAGCAGTGTTTATTTACAAAAAGGTCTAGCTAGATGCGGGTATAGTGTAAGTCATAATAATAAAAAAATCATCTACTCTCCAACAGTAGACAGATGGCTATCTCTACTCACTTTTTTCCCCTTGTTCCTTCCGTAAACTTGTAAAGTGACTGACTGACAGACTGCCCGGTTCGTACGTGGTTAACCGTATGCAGATGAGTGACGATTCTTATAGCAGATAGACTGATCCATGCAATCAGGCATATGTTACATGAAAGTGATTGTTGCCACTGGCGAACAAAACGTTAAAAATAAACAATTTTCACCCTTGTTAGTGACTTTTACTCAAATTAGTCGCTTCGTACATAACCAATCTGTATTCATACATAGGTTTCGTTTTACATTCAGCGTAAGTGACTTGTGCGACGGATTGCATGTACTTCATAGGCCGGTGGCTAGAAACCAGGTCATCGGTCTCATAGGCATCCTCGTAATGGGGCGATGTAGATGAACGTCGCACGAGTAGTAAACACCCCTTTCTTGTAAAGCGGAATAATCCACACGTTGGCGGAGATTACAGTAACCATTTGTATCCATCAACTTATCCCCAACATATCTACGTTTTATCAGTGAGTGACAACACTCCACTTTCTTTACGGTATATTGACGTCTTACCTTTTGCTAGGGTGAACTCAACAGAACCGTGGCGGCTCACGCGCTAAATCGTATATCTTCTCGTGCACACACCATCTTCACAATCTATTTGGACGTGCGATCAATCGCAGACACAAGCGGCTGTGTGAAATCTAGTCGACTTAACTATGTGGACTTGGCCGGTTCGGAACGTGTGCGGAAAACACAGGTGAGTCCAGCTTATATCCGTGAAATACTTGTCAGTTGATATCTGTTGAAATCCCACTGATAAACTGGGTTTTTAATTTCTATCGGGAGGCAGTTTTATTCTACAGTCTGTTGATGTCAGTTCTACAGAGTGAGTTACCGAACTTTCGTGAATACTATTGTTTGAATCTGAAATATATAATAGTATAGTTAACGGCCATGATCAATAAATCGGACTTCAAATGACTGCGGGCACTAGTCTTTAGTCTTGAACTTCTCATTGGAAATTACGGCAGATTCATCTCTGCGATTTGCTTTCGAAGGATTATCTTGTAATAGAGATAAAAAAACAACACTCATTTTACAAAAACATCCAGCTATGGAAAACTTAAGTCTCAGCTGGACTCGGACGAAAACAGTGTGTCCATACATTACAAGATCACTTCATGTCGACATTAGAGGAGTTTCATATTTGACCTCTATTACCCACCCATCCCACTGTATCGCCTCCATTGATTGATCGCCCAGGCCAGATTTCCAAATACTACGTACTGGAATCAGTCGTCTTTAATGTTAAGTTTCGGGTGTAGATTCGTAGCTCAGTTGGCAGAACGTCTACTGCATTTGGGCATGCTGTTCCCATCGACCGTTCAAATGCAGTTGAAGTCCAGCTATCTCAAAATTGGGTCTCTTCTAAGCTAACAAATCCATCTTATCTCTTATATATAACCTAATATTTAACCGTTCGATTTCATGTGTCATATCAACTTTCTATCCCACCTATAAGCTCATGCATGATACTGCCTCTATTCTTAACCTCCCAACTGGAACGTCCATCATAGGCACTATCTATATTGCTCAGTTATGACAAGGACTGAGCACCTTAATAACCTAAGCGAAAAGAGAGATTTCAGATTAGCATCACAATATAACACATCACGCCAAACTATAACATCTAGAGACCTAACATCCCTGTTCGTTGTCATCGTGTTCAATGGCTGGATCTCCTCCCATGGGTTTAGTCATGTCGACTAATCTGAACTCTTGAGTCATCAGTTTTACAACAGAATTCTCCGTTTTTATGAATAAAAATGAAGAAAAGACCTGCGAACTAGGTGGACGACAAAATGTTAACAAGAGGTTGACCGTCCAATTACGAAAATGATGAGAAAATTAATGTTTTTTCATTACGGAAGATGAGAGAGAATACCCCCTGGTTTTGCTCGTTCAACAAGACACCAAAGATGATCTTGAAAGTAAAAATAAGTTCGCCTTGGCTAATGAAATTCCGTGACAACCAATATAAGGGTTGTGAACCATTTGTTCTCTGTGAGTAACACCAGTTAACTATAAGTGGTACCTAATCACTGGACCGATCACTAAATTGTACGTCAGTAGAAACTACATTTGATTTCTTTCCCTCAAAAATTTACTACTAGTTTTAAGTTTTTTGACACCATTACGAACATAAAAGCTCTAGTTTCAAATAATTTGTGTTCTTGTGAAGTGATTCACAGAATCACGTACCCGTTTAATAAGTTTCATTACTCAGCTAGTGACTGGTTATTTCTTAATCGAACACTCCGCTGGAAGTGCATTTGTGGCATTCTCATCGGGTATTCTTTATTAAAAGGAACAATGTACTGAAACATACAGTAACGCACTTGTAAATGATTATCATTATTATCTCTCCATTAATGACTAACGGTAACCAAGACTCGTCTCACAGTTGCCATATGAACGACCACAGCCCTTCAGAGCTGCATATATTACAAGGAGGCACTAATCTGTATGGCCTCGGCTGTTACAGTTCATAGGTCGACCTGAAGAAATCTCGGATGAATAGACACTACAAACCGCTTATTCCGCCAGGTCTGGGAGCACAGATGAAACCGAAGGGAGATGGGGTCGCAGTCAGACATAACTGGTTTCAAAACCAACATTGGTCTGCGGTTTTTTTTGGATCAGCTGAAAATGTCTGCTTCAGCCTGTCTATGTCTCACTCACACGACCCCAAACTTCTTTCTGACTGCATCCAGAGGTAACTTGTTTTGACAGGGAAGTTAATTCGGCAGAATTCAAGTAATTCATAGTGGCGGTACACACTTAACCGATCAGCCCGTCTCCCACGTAACATGCCAGTTTAATTGCAGTTGCAGTGGCGCCTACATAAGAAGGACAGATCGGCGTTTGCATCAGCGTGCGACGGAGTACATTCCTAAGGGGTTATTAACTGCAATATCAAAAAACTACCGGCTAACCGTAACAGGCTTGAAGAGACCGGCCTCGTCGATCGTCAGACACATATTGACGACCAGTCACCTAGTTGACCCTGTCAAATACTTCAACCCGAAACTGTTAGTGATTAGTCGGGTAACGTTAACCAGACAACATGGGCTAGCTGACGCAATCAATCTCCTTGCCGTAGAATTGACTTCAATATTAGAGCGAGTCAGGTCAAAATTATGTGGCTGGTTCGTTCAACCGTGATTGCTATGTTCAGTTTGTTTAAAAGTTAGCAGTTTTACGTTGGCGACTGATCAGAGTAAATTGAAATGTTAACATCTCGCGATATATGCTTCCTCTCTGTTTGACCACTGAAAGAAGTGAACGTGTTCAATGTGTAAAGAAAACTGACCATAAAGTAGGAGATTGGAGTCTACGCTCGGTGATATCATTTAATCCACTAGTAATAACAAACTTGTTTTTGATTTTCAACCGATCGGGTTGCCGTGGCGTCGATGATGTAATACTTGGTGTGAATGTATGCGTGCCCACATCCCGATTTCTAAACATCTGTTTTACACTAACTGTTAAATCGTACCGGACGATTCAGGATAATTCACTTAGTACCGCATAAACGGCAACTGCGGTAACGTTCATTCAGACGGTTGGGTTCACGGGATTATCTTCCAGGTCCAGAAAACGTCCGAAAAGCGACCAAAAGGAGTAGAATTTATACGGTGCTGTTTGACAAAATAACGATATAGGTGTCCTATCACCTCGAATGTTAATTAACCGGATAAACAAATTATCCAGCGGGAAGACAATTCAATACCTGGAGGAAGTTTTGTTCAACAATGCTCAGATAAGAAAATCTCCTGGAACAAACGTTGTATTTCTTGTTTAGACGATTGTTTAAAAAAACATAAGATAAAAAATTATTTCGCGCACCGTACAAAACTGTTTGTCAACTTCCAGATGGATTTTTGTTGTTTTTCTTTGTTTTGCCTAAATGTTTTTGCACTCTTTCACCGTACCTACATGCCCGTAAACGTTGAGAGTATGAAATGCCCTCAGATTGCATGTTGCATCTTCTGATTACATGCTTATGAATATATAGGGCTACGAGTCTGATCAGAAGGCACTGTGATTCCAGTGGCTATTCACCGCAACAGTAACATGAAGTATTCCGGAAGAAAACATTTCTTTGGAAGGGGGGATAGAGAGAAAAATGAGTGGATAGGCTGGCATTTTGAAATTTCCATGCCTACCGATCGAAACCACCAATTAGATTCAAACCATAAGTCGTTGGTTCCTTTTAGTACAGCCTAGCACTCGTTACTGAAACATAAACAGCAAATTATCTACTGTGATCATCTATATGGCTAGTACATGCACGTCTTATGTCACTTAATGAAATATACTATTCCTTTTCTTTCTGTTGTTCTTGGTAAGTCTACTGGTCAAATTTTGAAGGAAGCCAACTACATCAATCGTTCACTGACTTTCTTGGAACAGACAGTTCTCGCTTTGTCCGATCCGGGCCGCGAACACATACCTTATCGACAGTCCAAATTAACACATTATTTGAAGAACAGTATCGGTGGCCGATATCAGACAATATTGATTGCGAATATTTGGGACGAAGACAGGTTTATTGAAGAAACGGTACGTGCACTTGCTCAAATCCGTTGAATATTTATTTGAAAGTTGAAGGGTATTTAGTTCCATAGCGGAAACCATAAACAAGCACGGGGTAGAGTATGACTGGAACTGAATTCAAACGGGTTCCTTCCGTTTTGATTAGGTGTTCTTGGTGCTTTGCTAAGGGTTATCACTATGACTAGTTTCCTCAGGATTACATGCATTTGGTTTGAAACCGTTGGATTTATTCACGACATTAGAAGGCAGACAAACACCGTTGCTCAAGCACGTTGTCAAGAGGAAGTAACCTCAGTGCCCAGTAACAGTACGATGTCTAATAACAAGAGAACATGGTCAGTCAAAAGCGAATGACCAGTCAGGAGATGGCAAACCAATGAAGGACAGAGCCACCAATGCGTTAACAGGAAGCAAGGAATGTCGCATTAGTTAGCAAAAGATAGCTATTTCTATGACCTCAGCAAAAGAGCTTCATTCTAAAATAGTTTTTAAGTGAGTGTTTTATTTGAAAAACCGATATACCTGCAAATGATCTTTTTCGAGTTTATTGTCGAGTTAGCTTGCTTAGGATATCTTTATCTAGGTTTGACTCTCCGATTAGTTGACACAAACAAATTCATGATTAGTAATATAATGTACTGTCCTCATCCAGCTGTTGGATGCTAGTTCAAAATTACTAAATCGCTTTAGAAATAAATGTCAGTATATTCAGGCGAACTGACTACAACTTCAAGATGCGAATTACCTTCGCAGATATTTTTAGCAGTTCAAATATTTCTTATTCACTTAAACAAGGCTTCATTTGAGATACATGGGGATAAAATTTTCTGATAGCAAAGGAGGTCGTATTCGACTACATTTTTAATACACTGATCTTCTTTTGATGTTCCCAAATCTGTGTTGGATCGATATAATCGGAAGCGGTAGATGGTTATCAATTTAGGTTATGAATCTTTTGAGATCGGGATTGATGATGGTGCACAGTTCGGTATGACTGTTTAGTACAGTTTTTATTTCATTTGTTCTCAATGCAACAACTCAATTTACTTCCACCGCATGTTACCCGACGTCATATGTGAGAAGGACATCACAGTTGGCGGCATCCGTTATTGGTTAACTTATCATAATGATCAAAAGCAATGGACTGGTGTGTATAGCCGTCGCCACAAATCACTTGTTATGTACCAACTACACACACCCATCATGCAGTATAAATTCGAAGCAATAAAAATGGGGTTCGTTTTGGTGGAGATCTTTGTTGTCCAGTCGGCCACTGTTGGTTCACTGAATGATAAGTCAATATCTCCCTGAAATAAAAAGAATGGTCGAATTAAACGCAGAAAGAAAGGTAAGGTAAGAGACAATTCAACATATAAGTACATAGTGGGGCTGCCTAGAAAGGTTTAGAAATAACGAGAAATTGCTGAATTGTGAACTCGAGCAAAAACTTCGACATACAATGCATCAGCAAATGCAATAATGATCCAAGTTTCTGAAAAGGAAAACAGATGGTTCATCGAACGACACGGATAGTTTGTTGAGTGTTCGGTGTACTGAGTGTGTTGTTGATGTATCATTCCGAGACACCCAGCATATTCGTGGCCACTTTCATCATAGCGCTAGATTAGCCACATGACCACGGACTGCAATATCTATAGTTCTTTGGCCTACCGTGTACTTTAAGTCACTGTCACGCAGCTGTCGTTCATCAATCCTTCGGGCATCTGTCAGGACTGTATTGTTCCTGGCGATTGGAAACAAACTGAATTCTTTCCATGATCTAAGGTGGACGCTACGATGCGAAACATTTAAGTGGATAGGATTCTGGTATCGCAGCTCCTGACCTCCAGGTTTTTGCTTAGCTCCCAGTACAGCGGCTCCATCGAAGTCCGTTTGTTGCCCACCCTACAGACGTTTCCCAGCTGATGAGTATCAGCATAGGTTCAGTCCCGTCCATGTCTTCTCGGAAAAGTGCATCAGTGTTGGGCATCATATCCGACCGTGGAATCCTTAAGACGCATCCTTAATATTGCCGGTGTGAGAATATCACGCATTTTGGTGACACAATGTCCAGGTTCCATCGTTGCACAACAACGTGAACAGCGTCTATTTTCATCTTCAGGCTGCGGTTCTTCTATTCACATCTTTCAAAACGTTAGAAAACACCGCTAGTCTTACACTCACGAGTTTGCGACTCAGGGTCCATCGACAAGTCTATTGACAGGTTGCCTCTCATGTGATAGGACTCTAAGCGTTAGTCCACAATCTCTCCAGGTAAGCTTATACGGAACGCGAGTGAAACATCTCCAGTCGGCGAAAACTAGATGACAGGAAACTTTTCAGTTCGAATTTTGTTGTGGCGGCCACGGACGCAGTGACCACTTGGTGTACCGCTTTCTAACTGTGCAACAAAACGCGTTGTTATTTGCTAAGAACAGCATTCGAACGGTTGGGAGTTTTATCTCAGACACTTGGACAGTTTGCGGGAGACGGTCAGTGTGGCATTCGAAATGAAAACCATTTTGAGTTCTGAGATTGTCTGTTAATATTGTGGTAAAATAGGACCTACGTACGAACGAAATATCATACACCTTACCTCACGCAAATGTCAGCACGAACATGAGAAGTCGATAAATATTCTTGGATGTGACTGAGAACTAGTAATAATTTAACCATATTCTGCGAACACGTAAGTCCTTAAACATTGGGTATTACGTCGATTACAGGGAGATCTTGTCAGAACCTTTCCAGCGTGAAACACCAGACTGATATTTCGATGGTTGCTTGTGAACTGCTTGCTTCTCTTCGGTTTAACTGTAGATACCTAAATAGAGTGAATTATTTGGGACACCATATTTCCTAAAGCTGGACTGTGTTACAACACAGCTTCCTAGCAGGCGGAGAATAAATCACTTATCCCCGGTACCGATTTACCAGAGGTGTCGAGGGTTGTTGGATAATTATGGTGCCAGTTTTCATCAGTATCTAAAGACGTAAGTATATACGTATTGTCTAGTTTATCCCACAGCATTTCATTATCGCACCTTCGTTTCATGCGGTCCCTTTAGTGCTGATTACAGTCCCCACAATAAGTTGCCGCGTCATGCATTTTTTATTGCTACATTACACTTTGGGTTAATGTCAAATCATCCTCCGCTAGCTTAGGTGATAAAGTAGTATTTCTTATCGCATGATCATTTTAGACTGCATACGGACGGCACGTTAAGTCTGCGGAGATGAGCATTTGTGGTAGCGGACATCCTAAGGCCACTTCTAAATTTGGAATTCGTGTCAACTGAAGACGACTGATTGTTAACTGATCAGGGGGTTAGATACTTTCAACCAGACTATCCCTCATACCTGAGTGTCGCTATTCTGGTCAGCTCAGCGTATGTAACCTTCACTGTGATGAGTTGTCAGAGAATTGGTTAATTTCAAGTTGAACACCACCCATAAAGGATCGCAGATGTCGCATTCCCATTGACTCTCCAGCCGGACCTTTCAGAAAAGAAGTACTAGACTTGAATTTCTCTCTCACTAGAGCTCGTTAGTAGTGCTTATCCTTGCCATTGCCGGGACTAGAACTCCAGCCACGCTTTCATGAGGCAACAGTGTTTACCACTGCGCCATTGACCTCACATTAGTTACGACGGAATTATCATATGTGTATTCAACCACTTCCAATTGTGAGTGATGATCAGGTTTCCCGACCGTCTCGACAGGAGACACAGTTACTGTTCGTTAACTCCAGTCGATAACCCAGCGATTAGGACTTCCTAGACAGGTCGAAATCTTCTATCTCATCAAACCTGCTAGGCGATATTTTGATTGTCGTGTTTTTCAAGTCTCACTGGCGTTGCTTATTATTTTCTTGAGGTGGTTTACCGCACATTTTGCGAGACGCCCTGCCTTGGTCGATGCGATGTTGAATCACATCAAAAAAGACCAAGTGTGCAAAAATGTCCGACCAGAATAACTTACCACAAATGTGTTACATTCCTGATTCCGTTTTTCTGGTGCGTTTGAGAAAAAGTCTCGATTTTTCGCAGTTGTGTCCTTCCCAACTTATCATATCTGCTAAACTACTCGTCAGTGATATAATTTCAATGTAAATAGGCGGTGTTGATGGCTTCCGGCATGAAGTGTTTGAGAATTCCTGCTTTGGCAGCCATTCTGCTGGATCATTTGGTAGATTCCGTAAGAGACAGCGAATTGAATGAGAAACAGGGTGCAAACGTGAAATTTCTGATTTTCTGTCGTGGGTTCGTTGATCAGTTACTACAGTACCTGTTACGTCTGGGGTTCCGTTGCTGGTTCGAATCGAACCGAAGGCTAGGGCTTCTACGACGACCTCTTTTCCAGTCAATTTTCCTTATTAAAATAGCATTCCAAACACTCGAATGACAGCTAGACACGGGTCAGAACTTGAAAGTAGTATTTTTTTTTACTGAAAGATATAGTGTTCTTGTTAGCATTGTTGTAATTTGTTTTAAGTAACCAAATGTTATAGTTGATGGTTCTAAACTTTCGGATTCTCCCAGATCTCCACATTGCGGTTTGCTTCAAGAGTGATGCGGATACCATGTCAACCGACAGTCAAACAGAAGTTCGATACTATGGTAAGCTTTGGTGATGTAACGACTGATGTAACTTTGTCGAAAATACAAACGCTGTTTTGAACGTTTATCACCTGTAAATGATAGTTGTTTGAATACTGTTTAAATCTTCATCAGCTTCAGCTATCGTTCACTGATCAATCCAAGTGTGTTGGGTGTCAGGGGTGTTATTATATATATTCTGCACATTCATGGGCACTGGTTGGAGGTCTTGCCGGACCAGTTTTAGGATTGATCGCGCCACAAAGGTGTATTCGCTTACACTTAGTATTTAAAGTTGACCATTTTCTTGTTGGATTACAGTAGCTACATTCCTTCCTTTTGTTTTACTGTTGAGGTGATTATGGGCAAATATTACTACACGTTGTTCCATGCCTTATTCGGCTGCGATAGACCTCCGAATTTTGATGTTGCTTGTTGATGCGACTTAAATGATTTTAAACAAATTCCACCGGATGAAGGACTGGGGAACATGGCGCTAGTTTTGTCGCGTGTATGCTGTCAGATAACCAAAAATATTCTTCTGTACACAACCTGTATGATACGTCTCTTGGTCTGTAGAAAATCTAACAACATTGATACCTACAAATTAGTGTTAACGGATACTTTTTAAAGCGTAGTCCTTATAAAACCATCTACTTCCTACTTTCATAAAGACTGAACAACATTCACGAATGATCGGATCTATCACAATCCTATAGTCTTTTCAACCATCCTTTTTATAAAGGATGCCCTAGACTCGAGTTTCATCCTCCTTAAGGATAGTCAGCAGTACACATTCTTGCATTACCACGATTAGAACTCTGGCTGCGCATTTGTGTGATAACCGTTTTGAACACCGTGCCATTGATATCAAATTAAAGGCGACTGAACTGTCATATGGAGATGCTCACGCATATTTATCTGTTAATAATTTTCACATTGCTTTTCTGCCTCAAGGTGTAGCTCAATAACTGTCCTGTAACGTATAATCGATGATGGCACGACTAACACTTTTCTGTAAACTAAAATCACGGAGATCAATGACTTGTTGAAAGCTGCTTAGATTACTGATTAGTGCTAGGAGAGTTCGGTCTATTATGCTCACTGTTACATATTTTCACGGCATATGTACGTTGTTTTACATATAAGCGAACCTCGAATTCAGTACTTCTTTTCGAAAGGAGTTGGCTGACATTTCTATGGGAATACAAGGGCTGCAACCAGCTGTGAGTGGTATTCAATTCTTGTGGCAAACCAGAGTCTTCTGTTGCTCACTATCCACTCTGTTTGGTAATATGGATGAATTCTACAAATGAGTATAGTCACCTTGGTAAGACGAGACCTAATATAAATCGGTCATTCTCCACCCGCCATACATGGATCTGGCCACTTTGTGTTATGTGCAAACTAGAATGTATTGATACAAATAACTCTGGTTGACAGCCGATTAGATTATCCACAACCCCTCAGGTCACGTAAAGAAGGTCTTGTTCTTACTTGTAGATCAGCATTGGAGTCCGATCCGATTACGAGGTGCGCACTCTGCCCTTGTAGATTTCTGAATCTACTTCAGAAATACCCTGGATACTCGGAATTTGGGCTGTTGCAGTCGAACATGTCTTGTCTAAGCTTTACTTCTGATTAAAGAGCATTCGTTCCTCTTTTCGTGTACCGCCATCACCGTCCTTAATGTTACGAGAGTGTGGTATTCAACATCCTAGTGAAATTCACAAAAGTTACTTTATCATCGTATCAGTCCTACTAGGAATTTTCAGAAAGCACGTTACTTCCTGTTTCTACTGAAGACAATGTCCATCTGCTGTCAACGCTGAAAATCACTAAACAACCGTTACTGATTTTTTGTACATTGTGTTCCTGTTCGCCACAACGTCACCTTCTCACAGTGAGTTTCACAAGGTCAACTTTTACTCAGCTAGTTAGGGTTCACTGTGGCTTATTAACTGGGACATTTATAATAGCACAGACTTGTTATAGTTGTTACTTTCAGGACATACGAATTAATAAAACGTGTCCACGTCACACTCTGTAGGTGATAAACTAGACCGACCCGTCACAAAAGGAAGTAGGAATGCACACAAGTGGAACGTTTCTTAATAGGATTGTCGGAGTGCAAGGGGAATGGTGAATATCGCTCCTGAACAATTCCACTCACGTACATCGTGGCTCATTCTACTGCCTAATTCCACTTGTGATAGCAGTACTCAAAATGTGATGTCATCTGATCGGCTGTCTACATGAGTGTTACGCACATGCCGTTGACTGTCAGCTGGACACGTTTTACGTGATAAGTCACGCTGCCCTCTCAATGGTGTCAGTACGTAACTCGAGATAAGGCGCTGGAAAAGAAACTGTTGACTAACGTTCGAAGGACGGTTAGCTGTATTCAGTTATTCAGTACAGTGTGTTGAAAGAAAGGTCGTTCGGTTTTTGCGAAGCAAAACACGAATAACCTCTAATTGTGTAATCACTCTAACGAGAATCACCCAACTTATTCAAACGGAATTGTGGCAGATATCTTGCCAGCTGTTTTTGTGGCGATTGGCATAACCGGATCTGTCAGCTTCTTTTTTAATAGCTGAGTGACTAGTAACTCACTCTACTGACTGAAAGAGATTATGGAGAAACGCAAACTCTTAATATGGAATACTGCTTTATAGGTCACAGGTTCTCCGTTTGTGTTTGGAAGCGTTGACGAACCTAACAAAGATGTGGTTAGAGATGACCGTTTTAAGATGTAGCCTTAAGAACAGATAGTTCGAACACTAGAAAAACCAAACAGTGCCGAACAGCAAGTGACGACTAACAGCAAAACAAACAATTTGGATCAAAATATCTGCCTGCAAGAAACAGTGCGAACAGAAACAGAGCTGGATGCCTACCTCATTCAGATGCAGAGTCACGTAGTTCGTTGATAACATGTCACAATGAAGCTGGTAATTGGGCTAATATAAATCTCATTGTCGCATCGTATGGGACTTTCATTTTCAAACGTCTGATCTTTGAATATTGTGCTTTCCATGCACACTTGCTCCGCACGATATTATGTCTGGCGGAATGTGTGAACTTTGTGTAGGAAAAGACACTACGCCATATCTGATTACATAAAACGGGTGAAAATAAGCTTCATACAAATAAAAAATGCTGCAAAAATGGTAATAAACTTATGTGGTTTGTTGGTTTCATTTTACCACTGATAAGCTGCTAATTCTGTTGAGCTTCACTGTTCGGAGTATGCCACAGTTGCGGTGTTACCAAGTGTGAAGTGGAGTTGTCATTTCGTGGAGACTGATGTTTTTAGCGAGGATGGTACTTCAGTACGCCTTAAGAGACTTTTAATAAATTAGTTTTCTTAGCAACTTGTACAGATAAGTCTTGATTCTTATGTTGAGTAAAAAATCAAATCCTACCGACTATTTTATTATATTTGTTTTTTTTTACAGGCGACTATCAAACAACTTCAGAAGGATAATGCTCTGTTGAAACGAGAACTTCTCATGTATGACACATTGGTGAGCGAATTTAACTGGTTGTGTTTGGTTGTTCCCAAACCTGATATTGAACACACAGTGTTTTTTATGATATACCTTTTCAAATGCGTTTGTCAAAGCAAACAGCACATGTTGTTGAAATCACTTAAAAGCTATGACAGAATTTGTTTGCAAAAACTGTGCACAGTTCAGCCTTAATTGTACTCTTCGCATTAATACCAAATTTGCGAGCTGATTTTCCCTTAAAGGACCACCAAATTTGAGCTTCATTCTTTTTGGGTTTTCACTAGTAGTGTTGTGTGACAGGCAGTTTCGTTGTGGGTGGTATATTACTCACAAGTAGTATATTATCCACAAATGACATTCAAGAACAAACGCGCAAGCTCCGAACGCCAAGGAGACGACGGATAAAAAAGACTAACCGAATAGTGTGTATACACTATGGTGGAAGTTCCACCAGGGCGAATGACAACGTACTGTCACCAGATGCATGTGATTACATGTCTACTGTGCATAAGAGCGTACGCGTTTGTGGTTTGATTTTTGGCGTTTGCGCAATAAAAGAATTTTCAGGATGACCGTGTTTTGCGGTCACAACAGTAATACATATGCATGATACAGTCAATATTTTAACTCAACCTTACAACCTGGTAAGACAACCATGTTGGTCACTGCACTTACTCACATCATATTGTATTGGATTATCGGTGGAATACCTGTACATGAGTCGGAAGTACGTCCAAAAGCCCATAACTATCGGATGGGGAACAGCATGGATGATCGGATAAGTCATCGTTCAACTCGGTCGGACCAACCCAACGGATGCAACATGAGAGGCAAAAATAGGATAGACCACCAGTTTGAGGGCGCAATTATTCCAACACTCAGGGGAATACCTCAACACAGCCGTAGAATACGGTCAAATTCCAAAATAGATAGATTGCGGACAACACGAGCGAGCGGTCGTGCCATTGCTCAACGAGATCGGACCAACGGACAAAGAATGGCAAACCGAATTCCTTCCACCAGACAAAAGACGTCGGTCCCACACAAACTGGACAGAAGTGCACACGACGTGTGAGCGGAAACCGGAGGGTGTTGTGGACTGGTATTCTAATTCATAAACGCGAGCGCACGCCTAGCATGGCAACCAGCGATTTGGACAATAAACAATGTGCTTTATTGGACATCTTTTCGCTACAATATAGGTCGTCATCCATTTGTTGCATCTTGAAGTTTGGCCACATTCGCTCGCGAATAATGCTCATCAAGCTTAAGAGAGTTTGTGGTTTCAACTAGACTACGAAAGATGGATCACTGGAATCAACAAGGCAATTACTGGACCTCATCTCGAAACTATTGATTTAAGAGTTCACCAAATTCGTGAGTGTGAAAAGACTTTAGCCCTGAAGCATGGCAAAAAGTTATTGTTTGGTTTCTAATAATGGTCCGCATAACAACCATATTCAAAGCAATAAGGAGATCAGACAAATAACTCTATCCAGTATGCGCGGCTACCAGATGATTTATTGCAATTTATCAGGGTAGCGATTGGCCCATCATCTTGAACGAGCAAAGCGTTTTTCAAGTATGCAAGACGAGTTGTACAACACAAGGGTTAATTTCACAGGATGAAGTTGCACGTCTGTATGCATACAAACGTATCCGCATACAAATATATGAACGGTGGCAGGCCTAACCTCATAACGCTCTACTGTGAACCTCTATCCACTGGCAAACTGACGGAAAATGTTCTGATGGAAGGATTTTTATGAGAAAAAAGAAAACAAAAACGGTATGAAATCAAAATGAATGGGAAACATAACGTTTGTGTGGATATGGGACATGCCTTCGGAAGAGGAACAGAAACTGTATTGAGAAGCGCATATCAAAATAATCAAAGAAATGACAATACAGGAATAAGACAAAGTTATGTTTAGTACAAATGTCTTCTTTTACCAATTGGTGGCCTTTTAATCCATGGTCTTCGTCAACGACGTTGGTGTAATGATCGGAAAGGTATGTAGTATAAATGTGTACAAAATACCAAATCAGATTAACTCCACGTACGCTTATCCCGTTTCGATTGCATCTTAAATATTAGGACACGTTTTAGACCTCGGCATGTAGCCATGTTGATTAGGATATCTTACCAACCGGGTGAGAGCTAATAAAGAACAAAACCTGGCAGGTAGTGAAACCCAACAAATTTTCAGCATTAACCTGTTGGAATGTAGGTCATAAAATTGTTCGTAACAGACACCGACATAACCCATCTATCGATAGATGCCTGTTGGAACAAGCAGCAGAAGAATCAGGTCACAAGTGACCATAAATACATTTGATGGGGGTGATTATATTTTGGGCAAGATGAGCGATTCCACCTCTCCTGATGGGACAGTTAACGGGAAGGAATTCTTCTGTCAGTGCATCGAGGAACTATGTATAAGCAGTTCACAATAGAATACTGTTGAGTACTTCTCCCCGACTTCAGCTCGGTTTATCTGTTCGTATAAGTTGTAGAACTGCTGCTCTATGACTGAAGATTTGTAGCTAAATAAACTTTTTTCCATTATAGTCTCATAAAGCCGTCAAAAGGAGTGGAAGCCAATCATCTAATATTTTAGAACGTCAGACAACCGCACATATTTTGCCCGTCTGTTCATGTGTTGTCGCATCATAACCTGGTTTATTCCTGTTTATCCGTTCTTCTTATGTAGATCAATATAACTAGTAAGTGGCTGAAAACCCTGTTCAAGATTTTAGTCAGTCGTTGTGATTTCTGTTGTGAATACAGTTTGCTTCTTAATGGCAACATTTTCAAACCTACTAGACCTTTTACTAATAGAGTGTGGTATACGAACTCACAAGACACCCCTCCACTGTAAGCTATTTCCTTTACAAAACTACTCTCCTCTAGACTCTGGAAGATGGGCATTGGATATAAAGGGTAAAATAAGAATCAATGACTCGCTCACAGTTGATCGAACCTCTCGTATTCTTATAGACCTTTGAGTTTCCCGCCCCCTCAAATAGAAGCACCAAACTCGAATTTCGTTCCCGTTAGAGCCTATCATTAGCGCATATGCCTACCTCGACAGTGATTTAATTCCAGCCAGGTTTTCTGGTGGCCACCGTGTTCAGTAATGCTCCACTGACCTCACATTAGACATGAATGAATAACCATATGTAAACGTCCAGCCACATTTACTTGTAAATAGTCTGTGTGTGTTGTTCTATTGATACAAACCAAACCCATTTGCCACTCAACAGTAATTGCTTAAAAGTGCAAGAATTTCCTTAACTTCAACTTGAGAAGAAGTACCAGTCGTGAGGAAATCGACTGGAGTTGACAGGACAGTTACTGTGCCTTATATTCGGGTGGTAGTACAACCCAGGCATATGAGAAATCGTTTCTCTCAAGTGAATGAACGTGACGTTAGAGACACTATCCTGGCTATTATTCTTGAGAACGTAAGTTCATCGTCTCTGACACAATTGACAACTAAACAATCAACGTATGTTAACACTTAACAGTCAGTGCTACTGATAGCTATCAAATGCACAAAATTGGCAGCTACCACGCTGCCAACCCTACTGAGCATTAATCACCCGACACTCTTGTTTACTAACTAACTGATACTAGTGTTCTATTCTGGTTGTTATCAGAGTCAGACTATTCGGTACGAACCCTAGTTAATGGTACGATAAATTATATACAGCAATTTTGTGTAAAAAAACGAGTATGGGTTAGTCGTGGTCATGCGATTAGTCATCAATTCTGACTGAGTTCTAGGAGCTCAAATCGATCAGCAGAACCCACTCTTGCTTGACCATTAAAGGAACATCAGGCAGTTTGGTTAAACTAATGTGTTCTACGTTCTGTGTCGCTTCGAAACGTAGGAACACATGCGACTTTGTCCAAAGATCTGCTATATTTTGGTGTTGGCGGTGGTTTGTTTCATCGTATCGGCCTTCTGACGAATGACAAACTTTCGAATAATGTTACGCCAAGATCATCACAATAATCTGAGAACTCTCTTGAAGTATGAAAAATTAGTCTGTGAAGAGAATTCATAGGTATGCAATCTGTTCCGAGTCTTGTTGTGACAGCAATTGTTTAGGGCTGAAAATATTCTCTATCTTTTATTATCTTTTGTGGTGGCCTTTGAAAATTAGGGAGCCATTCATCTACTTGAATAGTGTTGAGGCGTCCATTGTTTTTCGCCCAAAATCATCTCCCCCCTCGAGAAAAAAACCCATTAATTCAGTCCTAATTAGCGGAACTGTTCAGAGCGGTCGAGAGGTGACCTTGGTTAGTTTTTACCGGTCCGACTTTTATTCCGCTTTGCCCATTAGTGACCCTGACTATTGTTTTCGACCAGTGTTCTGTCTTATGATTAGGGAATGTTTTTGGCCACTACATCCCTTATAAATACTTCTTCGCATTTGTCGCACACGTTTTTATGCGGAACAAAGCGATGTTTTGCACGTGTCTTTAGGCTTGTCTTGGGAGCAGATCATGGGACAGTTGCGGTATTTTCGGGACCGAGATTTTTGTGTTAATTATTACAAGAAGGAGAGTTCGATTTCTGTCAGGCGCACCACTATATCGAGAATGAACCAGCGTATTCTTTTCGAGGGTTTACAACAATTTGGCGATGGGGGTGGGATTATGTCACTTATTGTCCATTCAAACAGCTTTGATGCGGCCACTACTCCCGCTAATTAGGATGGAATCAATCGTTTATTTTTATCTAGGACGGAGGCGGTTTTGGACGGAAAACAAATGGACGCCCTAACAAATAACCAGTTACTTGCCAATAAAGACAGAACGAATGACAACCATATTTTAGAGTTCGTAATGGCGTGATTGCTGTGTATTTATTCCCACTGACCGTCCTTCTAATGTGTCAATAAGCCCACTCTGGTCCAGCGGACACAGCTATTCACCATATTTGTTTGATTCCATGTTGCATAACTTATCGTGTAACTCCACCGATAAAGGGTTACAACTGTTCAACAATTTCGAAATGAACCTATCCGAAACTGAGAAGCTATTCGGGAAGGGCATTTTGAATGATTTGCTCAGTGTCTGACTTGTGAGAACTTTTACAATCGATACGCTCCCTTTGACATTTGGTTTTCATTGTTGTCCTCATCCTTGCAGTGCTAATCACCAGCATGTACGTTTGTGCCTAACAAACTGACCCTGCTACTAACAGTGCAGACCTACTTTTAATCGATTTGGAGATAAACAGACACTGTGAAGCATTCGTTTTTTGTTAATGTACAACGGGTTTGGTCGCAATCCAAAAGAACTGTTCATATTCTTACAATCATGACACCACGCTATAAAAATTGCATCGTTTCTGCCTGACTTATGAAATGTCGTTTTAGAACCAAATAGGGATATCCATCAATATAACAAGAGAATCCCTGGGGCTTACTCCCGTTTAAATAAGTCTGGGCATCCTGATAACGAACGTATTCGTTAACAGCAACTTAACGTTTGCTTAGGACAAAAACAATTTAAACAACACAAGTAGTGCGTTGAAAAGTGTACGTTATCACCGAAATGTGGACTGGGGTAGGAGTGGATAAGAGTACATGATAGAGTGACTGGCGTTATCTTTTTTTGCGGAGTTACACGTGAAGTGCTGTCTAATAATGCATCCAACCCGTGAAGGCCACCCGCTTGTGACATGGAATACAACTGTTTCTTTTGTGATCACAGTATACTTACAGAACGATTTAGTAACCACATTCCCACACCATTCATACCGTCATTGTCTCTTTCTGTTATCTATTTCACGTCCTACTGACACAAACTAAATCAAGGTGATTTGTTTGTCAGTTTTGCTTCACAAGTACGTAGTTATTGCGTAGATACACGATAACAAATTAACACTATAAACCGTTGTATCGTTGTTGTCCACACTAATTATTACTAGGCGATTGAATGTTCAGTGATTTGTTTGGTTCGGAGTACGAATAAAAATCAGGTTTACACAATTTGTTGTTCAGTTAACTTAGTTTCCTTTCATGTTATATGATATCCAACCTACTGAAACAGATCATTTCTATTTATCCTAATCACAGAATAACCGAGAAAAATTGAACTATGAAAATCTAACAGAACAGCAAAAACAACAAATACGCAGTCAAGTTGTTCGATATTTGGATGGAGAAGTGACCGATTTAGAGGTATGGTTGTTTTTTGTTGATCGTCTCATTGAACTGTGTTCACTGCTAGCTTTTGAACAAACGTTTCGTAACCTGATAAATCTGGAAGTAACATTTTCGCTCGACTCACTAAAGATGAAGTGTCATACTGGGCAACTTGTGATACTTGGTAACCAGATGTTTGGCAGTTCGTTAGGCTGAAGAGTGCACAACAACAGCATACGTGTGTGTGTAACCTCATCAACATCATCATCAGCATAACAGCCATGAGCTTGACTAAAAGGTGCTGTGACTCGGGCCACTGCTCGCCTCAACAGTGACATGGAATATCGTACAAGAAAACCTTACTAAGAACATTGAAAATTATTAAAAGAAGACTAAGAGGGAGAACTAGAAATGGTATGGATACAGGTAAGCCATTGACTGCGACCGTGTGTAACCTACCAGATGAGTGGACCGTCTTGTTTGAAAACATTATGCGTTTTGTGATAACAGACGGTGTTAAGTGTAAGTCATCCAATCACATCGTATTTAAGGGAAGGGATACATACAAAATGTGACAATATATTTCTTTAACCTTGTGATATACATGTTGTATACTTCGAGAAAATTCATCCGTTAGCAGCCATATTCTGTCACTACTGTATTCAGTCACTTAGTATGAATACACTGTTCTGAAACTAGATTTCTTCCCTAGTAAAATGTGACGTAAACGAATACGGATTTCTTTCACTGAAGACGCTTTCTGTTCATTGGATGTTACCCGCTCGAATTAGATTGAAAAATTATTTTTTATTTTCATTCGCTTCTACCTCGCCAAACACTGTCAAAAGAACCTAAGCTAGCAATGAGAAATTTGCTCGTGAGGCTTGTCATCAGTATGATCCTGCTCAGTGATGGGTTTTGTTCTCACTTAAACCTGTTAAATGTACATGGTCTCAAGGGTATTACAGTATACACTTTTCCTGTTCATAGTGAAAACTCTCGTTCCCAGTGAGTATCTCTTGTGATGCGGTGATTAAACTAGGTCATGAGTGTGCCAGTAAATGAGACCTTTGGTTAGCCACAGGAGCGGTTACAGCTCGAACCTCATTCAGAAGAATGTGTTCAACCAAGGATTAAAGGTGCTCTATGGTAACTCTACCTGGAAGCAGCCGTGATAATACAGCATGCGTGCTCTTGGTCTGGTCTCTTAAATCAATATACACTTGTATAACAGCATGATAAATTCAGTCGCCTACTTGCTTACTAACACACAAATGTGTTTGTCGAACGCCTACGCTCTGTATTGGGATGTTGAATATCTATCCGTTGTAAAAGGATAAGATCTTGTGTGGTAAAGATGAGTTATCTTAATATACTACTCACACGACCGCTATTCAGTAGTTGGACCACAGCATGTATTTCGACATTGAAATAACCGCGAGAAAAATACAAGAAGAAACATCGGAGTGCAGCATCGTACAAAATTGCCTTTGCTACGTAAAGCACTTAAGCATTAACGTCTGTAGCAAAAGTGATGTTCTGAGTCGAGTACCATATGCAAATGAGTGTTTTTGTTTGTTGTTCTGTTCAAGCGCTTAACCCGTGTTGATTTCTCAAATAGATAACCTTAGTGTCATCCGCGTTTTTGACTCACAACACTAGTTTATCTTTGCAGAGATTTTCCACTGCAGGAAAGGGTGATAAAGACAGTAAAGCCTTGAGGTTAAACGACACTAGAATGGTATAGCTATAGTCAGTACAATTGGGCTGTATCCATCAATTCGAACAAGGTGCGAACAAGTTGTACGCGAACTATCCTTAAATAACCTTCTCGACAGAGCAGCTCGCAGAATTGGCGATCGAATGAACAGGAGGTACAGCTCGTAACACGAAAGGTTCGTGTTTGAAACTTCGTTCAAGCTAACCCTACTCCGAATAGATACAATCAAAGATGAAACCACTAGTTAAGTACCGAGTTTTGGAGAAACATCTGTAAATAGTACAGTCATCATTTCAAGTCTTTTTGACGATAGCTGTAGGTGGTTATTGAAGATCAACTGTCTCTACCCCGCACTAACTTGTATAAACAGTTCACTGGTCGATAATGAGCGGTGTCATAAATATCATTGTTTCATATTCCGTTGAAGATCTCATATACCTCGGCATGTTTTGACCTATTTTAGAACAATCGGACAAAATTTCTGAAATAGCAAGTAATTGTAATCAACCAGTCTGACCATAACTTATAATGGCCATTATCCACACCTATCCTGAATACACAACTCGCAATATCCAAATTACTCGTTTCCACTTAACATCAGTGGCTGAATTCACCACAGTTTTACAGAACCACAAAAAATCTGTTGCTTTATATCTCGGTCTTTAAACCTCTAGCTAATGAGCTTGTTTAAAGACGGAACCGGATTTTTGGTTTAAAGTTAGATTTTTTTCAGTCGTTGCTATCTTCACTTATTTAACTCGACATTCTGATCATGTAGACGCAGGTTACTTTGTGTGAGAATTAGTCATACTATACGATGTTACCGGATAGATGGATGCTTCTGATGTCGTGAGTTGAATTATGACATCCTCCCTTCCACACGGTCTGACGGTTCATCGGCGAACACCCAGCCACAGTTTTGCACCACAGGACTGTACGGTGGTAATATAAGCTTAGCATTTTAAACTCAGATAGAAACTCATTGACTTCACTGATAAGGATAACTTTTTGAGAGATCAAACCATGTAACATCTTATTCCCTACTTATTGTACTTACGTGTATATTGCTTCTTAGAGCTAGCCGATTATGTTCGACGCGTTTTATTTCATTCGCAGGTGGCAAATCTCAAACAACTCCGAGAAACATTTGTATCATTCAAGAATCTCAATCAGTAAGTCTGTGAAATTTACGTCCAATAAATTCACGTATTTGAAGCAACGTTGTCGGTCATCTGCATCAGATAGAGATTTTTTGCACTATTGTAGCTTCCACTGAAAATGGGACTCTGATATTGCACTTCTGGGTAGTCTAGTAGTACACACCTCTCTTAGCAAAGTAGAAGGTTTCCCTCAGTTCATAATCGTATCATTGAGCTAACGGTTGTGTTGGCAACTGAAATGACATCGATTGTCCCCTCACAACTCATCCTGCTTACCTCGTACGATCGACCACAGTTGCAGGCGAAAAATGCCTTGCACTACCGCTGAAACTCTTGTTGAGTGTCTTTGCTGATGAAGACGGCAAATTCCTTATTTCATTTGTTTTACGTCCTAGACAAAATATCATACGCAGTTTTCAGTAAACTTGTTATGAAGCATACCTCGCGCCTACCGGTATTCGGTTATATTAATTTGGATTTCAATCCAGAAGCCACGTATGATATGACTAGCCTTTCACAGCATGCAAACCCGAATTAAGAAGAGTATAACAGACTTAGAATGTTTAATATCCCATATAATACAAACATTTTTGGCTCAGTTAGGAGCGCGTTTTTGACAATTCTTCGTCCGTTTAAAGTAATTGTAAAGTATAGTGAAACGAAACACAAAGGTCACAAAAATTACGCAAAGAATACCATCACCAACTATTATGATAAGAGAACAGGTTTAAGTCCTTTGTCCGTTGTATGTTTCATTGGGGATGGGGGATAAGTGCGAGCCACGCAAGGTCAAGGCTACTGTAAGTGAGCCATGCGTGACGTGCAAAACGTGTTCCTCGTACTTCGTGTACTCAGTGAATCAAAAGTAACTGTTTCATTCCATCTATCTTCCACTTTTGCAAATGAACCTCTCATGTGACCAATTCATCTTGTCAGATGGACGTCACCGATTCCCGACAGGGGTGTCTCATTTTGGGAGGAAGCTTTTTTATCTCATGAAACCGTACGAGTCAGCAAAACAACCGCAATTTTCAAACTCAAGTTTGGCATACGGTCATAACAATTAGTGCAGTGTCATCCTGACTGCTCCTAGTAGCTGAAAATAGTATATGCCCTCAGTAAACATTAGAACATCCGGTAATTATCACTCACAACTTGTATTGATGTTTGATTTCGTCCAACTTTCATTCATGTCTGAGAAATCATATGTTGAAGTAAGGGATACGATAGTCTCCACAAATACCTCTCAGTATAAATTTGGACGACCAACCTGATATTACACTTCCAAGCGTTCACTGTCTCGCAAAAACGTGATGACATGCACGACGAGATAGTCCCAGGGTGATTGTGACTATCAAGCAGCAAAATGAAATAAAAGCCCGTGGTTTATTTGGACCCAGCAGAAAGTTAATTGCGGGGTGATAAATGGAAAAATGACGATATAGTTTAGGGGATGTCTTTCAGTTATTTCTTCTGGTATGTTTTCACCAATTTGCTGGCTGGCCAGTCCTTAAAATATGTTGCAACTGTAGAACTTGAGTCAAGGTTTCCAGACGCTCAGATTCAAAAACAAAATCTTTGGTATCCTCTGTAAACCGCGTTTGTTGGCTACGACCACTGATGAACATCACACGCGCCTCTCAGCGGCCTATTTACGGGCACTAACTCGGCGAACTTCAAGGAGTAAAACGACTGTTAGATAATTCTTAGATTAGCTTCTTTATCTGAGTGTAGCTCATCAGTTAACTGTGGAGCATAATTTGTGAAGGTTAATCATGGACGGATTTATGTACAGTAACGATCTATCCTAAGACAATCGTGCAGTCATTCTGGGTATTCATTCGACGTTACCGGCGGCATGTTTCTCTCGCTGAGGGACTCATTTCAAAATCCAAAATGTTTGTCTGATATCTTTCTAGGAGGTTTGCTTCACCAGCTGAACTATCACGGAAAACTGGTTTCTCCTGAATGTTTCGTTTTGGGGAGTGCTGCACTAAGTTGAATGCAGATGCCGTCTTCTTCTATCCACGCACACGTAAGATCATTCTTCTGAATCTGCCCGGGCATACCACGGAAACATTAATCTACAATTAGTTAGTGTCTCAGAATGTGTGATCCATCTTTCTAACTCGTGGTGTTTATACCACTATATCGTGGGTTTCGAGTGAGTGGCACATAACCACCACCTGAATCTCACATGTATAATTAAAACAATGAATACAGGTGTACCAGAACTACTCAGAACAGCTAACGACGTTTTAGGTACGGACATTCAGGCAAGCTTACTATTTCAGGTTCGGGTGGCATTGACCCGACATGTGAGATCTGTTCTATGCTGGAGTAAACTTTCACTTCAGGTGCTGTAATAGGTGGGTGCTACTTTGGTGTTTGTTTAATTTGACTGATTTCAATCAATCGTGTGTTCAGTGGAGCTTATCAACTATTGGTAACACACTGGCGTGATGGCTCTGATTGTGAGACAATTCCGGTAATTATGCTGTCTCGGTGAATTAATGTAAGCTTTCAAACATTAGGTACCGTACTCAAAACCGATACGGCCTGTCTTCTGAAGCAAAAACAAACCTGCTAAAGTTTGTATGAAAATAAAAATGGAACAACAGTTATGCAGCAGGAGCCTTACAATTTGTACAACTGTTGAAGATGATTTGTGTTAGTGAACACTCCTGAGGGTTCATACGTTTTAAGCCATGGCAAAGTAAGGTCCTGGTGCTTTTTACAAACTAAACCGTTCGGACAGATAGTGGTGATGTTAGTTCATTTTCTGAAAATATCCCGTTAGTTTCCTAGCCAAGTCAAAATGTAAACGTCCTCGGTCAAGTGTTGTAAAAAGAAGCATTAGAAAAAATACGGGTGAGTGAAATGATCGAAACTTTAACATGAAACACTCGGTTCCCTTTAATAACTTCATCAATGCAGAAAGAAGACATGTTGTGTCATGTTAACATTTCGTTTAACCTTATCATTCGCAAACGTAAAACATGCGAGTTATACATGACAGACAATTAGAGACAGACAGAGTATGGATACGCACAAACGGCCGTTATCTTTTTGTAACTCAGTGCTCTACGCTCCCAAATTGATGATCTCCGACAACAACTGTCTAAAGGTGCGTTAGGTTCGGAGATCACGCAGCCTACAATGACTGGTGGTGCCGCGAACATGAATTCGAATGCGGCTGCTGCTGTTGGGGTTCGGATGAATACCAGAGTGACAAATATAAAAAGGCAGGGTAACGTGGAAGCCGAAAAACCCCAGTCAATTCCTCAGGTCGGTGAGTTGGATCCATCTAGTGGGTTTGGAGTGGCAGCTACGGACGGGATACCTCCAGTCACCCCAGTCCTTGTTCAAGACAGTATGGTGATGCAGGTAAGTACAAGTTAACGACTGCCGGAAAGAAGTTGTGTTTAACAAAGTTAGGCGGGCTGTGAATCAATAAGGACTGTGCTTCTTTGTGGATAAAACTGAACATTAGCAACCGTGTGATGTGATATCAGATTTACTGCATGACAACGACGACTCTGAGCAGCGGATGTCGTCAAGTTGGTAGGTGGAACAGTATGGCTCAGTGACTTGCCGAAATGTTCCTATCACATGAACATCTGTCATTATCTGCCTTGTCGGTCCGTTTACCTTGAATGTCTAATTGGCTAGTAAAAGCAGTGTGCAATTAAATCGTTTATTTATGTGGATATCTACTCACGTGAAAAGTCTAGTCGAAGCAGGTGGTCGCACAAGTTATGAAGACCAAGACATTTAGTGGCTCATTTGAATATGTTCGTACTGGAGAAAAATGAAGGTATAATATAAAAAGGATTACTTTTAAAACACATAGATTACCCAAACAAAACTGAAAATGTATAAATAAGTTTCCATAATATTTTGACGGTTCCCTCATAGAATCGACAATATTAGCTTCAAGGCAAAATGGATTGGGACAGTTTACAATGAGAGAGATGGTACTGGTATTTTTGTATAAATTAAAGTAGGCCGTCGAATGCGCTGTTCATCGGTCACGAAAATAGTACTCGATACGGAAATGAAGTGAGACGAATCAGCTTAGATTTTTTCAGTTGATGAAAACAACCACTTTAGTGAAATCGTTGACTTATTAATGATCTGCAAGACACTACTAGAGTTCAGCCAGTTGAAATAAAGCCTTTCTAAGTTGACTTCATTTGAGTAAGAATCTAACCATTATATCGATCTACTTTACAAACAGACTACTGCTCGTCTAGGCCGATGACTAGCATCTTACGGTTTGCCTTCTCTATTGTTTCTAAAGTCCAATGATCATATCAGTCAGTAGGCGACGAGTTCAGTACCTACTTGGATTTTACTAGACTGCGGTCTTCGATCGAACTTAATTTTCATGAATATTTCGGAATTTAACAAGAAGAACAAGGTTTTGTTCCAAATTTGACGTACATATGTGATCGGCAAGTTAACGACTGGTCAGCAATAATTATCTCTCAGCTTCACTAAGGGCTCCAAACTTCAGTTGAATATTAATTATGACCCCACAACTTACCGATAGACTGTCACGTCTTGCATTTATCCTTTAAGACGATACCCTGGTTCGCTAGAACGTCACTTAAAATCACATCCATAACACCATAGAGAATAGCAATATAAACAGACTGTGAACACAGTACCGTTTCCTGGTTGCAAGACCTGACAGCTGCGTGTCAAATGTTCTTTTTGACATCTTGTTTGTCATTATTCTTTGCCTTCAGGCCGGTACAATTATGTAACGAATTAACAGGGTTAGACCGACATATCAATCAGACTTATCACAGTGAAACTAGGTCACCGGTCAGTCAGTTGGCGATGACTTGATTGGTCGGTTACGTCAAGCTTGTCCATTGGTTTAACCACGCAGGTTGGCCATCGATCCGGTGGATTTGTGGCCATGGTATGTGCAGCGCCTAAACAAACCGCTTTTGATTACATAATACCGCGTCAAGCAGCCTGATTCCAATCGCCTCGGCAATACAATTTGTTCTGATTCGGATCGCATTTGATTGGTTGCAAATTGACTGACCTGTGACGTAGTTTCTCTGTAATTAGTCTGATCGGTATCTCGACTTAACTCTATTAACTGCTTATATAATTGTACCGGCCTGAAGATGAATTATCGAAAACATGTGTTCGCCTATATGTCTTTATTCTCATTATCGTAATGGACATATATGAGACGATTATTATTTGCGTTGTATTGCTTTTGGGTGACGACAGCATCATCTGAGCAGCAGTTGAGTACGGGGATGTAGGATAGAATGAGACGATACTCTTTTTACACGGGATAGTTTCACTCCATTGATCGAGCTGACTTACGAACGTCCAACGCACGCCTATTCAGCTTCGCCATATCAAGTCTTGTTTGTGATCCTTGGGAGTGACTGGATAGAACAGCACTTTGGGCAGTCCGCAATGTGCTGTATGTATATGGAATAACTGGTATCAAATATGACCTCTGCTCTTCCTAGTTGTGTCCGCTATGATTCAAATAGCGCTGACTGTAGCGAGTTAGCCACGTTGAAGAATAAACCTACAAGCCAAATCCATTAGCGCCAGTGCTATTATGTTCGTCCTAGCCTCCTTTAACCACCACCAAGTAGACTTATCTTTGAAGGTTAAATAACTAAATACTAAACCAAACAAGTGAAAAATTTGCCACACGTCATCATTCCACGATTAACGTCAAGTTCTCGTCCATCTCCTTCTGTTAAATTTGGACCTTAATTCAAATCTGGGTAGTTTGTAAACAATTTTGAACAAACGATCCAAGGGTAGACGCACAGTAGCCCTCCAAATGCACCGGTCACTACAGCGTATATGCATATGTATATGTTAACACATATATACTTAATAATCCAACTAAGAATAGAAAGCAGTAATGTTCAACTTCTTCAAACACTCCAGTCAGTAAAACTTATAGACGCTCCTGAAAATGGATTTATTTTCACGTTTGATGTATTCTGAAGGTCAAACGGAAAGAACGTCGAAGGTCTAACGCTTCACCAAAAGGAACCAGACGAAGCATTTGCCAATCGCCAACACAGACAACTGAATACTCTGCCAAAGTGAAGGAGTGAGTTATTGATCGATTTGATTACAAGGATAGATCACTACATTGCAATAGTTGTAGCCTTCGTTTAACGGGACAATCAATAAGACTGAAAAATAGATCGATGCATCATTGCTAGTAACAGCAGTCGAGTCAGGATTTTGAAAAGGGGATGTGAGCAACAATTCCGTTAAATTTAACGTCACAGGTTCCACTTATTTACAAGTAAAACAACTAATGACGTTATACTTGCAGATCAACTACAAACTGACGTATGACCTACAAAAAGTTGTCCTTATAAATGCATACTAGCAGTTTAGTCAACTACAACCATATAACTGAAACAAGCTTTCCCCGAAATGAAATGGGGAAGACATTGCACGATCTTTCTTTGAACGGATTTCGCTGTGTTTTATCAATTACGTACTGAAGAAATGAAGATTGTAAACTATGCACAAAATTGTCACTTATGGAAAGTGTTCTGTCAAGGTATGAAGAAAAGGATATGGACCCAGACAAAACACTCTGTAAATAACAATTTTATGTAGATTTTGTAATTTTCATTTCTACCTTACGTACTTCATAAAACACAGGGAAATCCGTCCTAACAAAGGTCGTGCAATGTACCACTACTAGGTTGTCTTCACAACTATATGAGTTTGGCTTTATATACCAAACGGTTCTGGGCACATGCACTTAAGCTAACGTATGTCACGGAAGCAAGGCTGAAAGATGAAGTATACCACAAACCATTTGATTAGCTCATTCCGACTTTGCTTTGAATGCATTTGCTCAAATTCCGGCTATATTGTGGATCACGTGCACAAGTGTGGTGTCCGTCTTTTCGGCCAATAAATGTGCCTAATGCGTTGTTTCTAAAATTTGGCATTTTTTAAAGGAATGCTGTTGGCTAAAAAAGTACTACTTGAAGAATCGTAATCATCGTCATACACAGTGATACAGTGGTTCGCCTTGACGCTTAATTGCCACATAACCACGAAGGCGAAACAAAAACTAACCCTGACAGAAGGAGAGGGGAAAAAGGGGATGGAAAGGACCTAACTACTAAAAATAGCTAAGTGTTTCTTCAAACATACTACATCAAAGCTCCTACACCTTGCAAACAAACAGCCGAACTGTAAGTGAAAGTAGGGTGTCATCAGCAAGACAGCTTCCTTATGGTTTTCACTGCCCCACGTCCGTAAATGTACTCACTCCACAGACAACTCTGACAAACAGCGACAGCATTCACGCCACTAAGCTCGGTTAGCCGCCATCTCACCTAACGTCCCAAGCCACTGACTCTGTAAGTCGCGAGGTCCCCAGCCTGGGATACGAACCAGATCAACAGTGACCAACCCATTCGTGAACGATTTCATTTGTCTACTCCAGGTCATCATCTGTCCACTCCGCACCTTGCGCCAATTGGCCTCGAACAGTGCTCCGTGTGAAAGACGATTAGCTGGCATCTTGAAAGAGGTCACTCAATCACCAGACGCCTATGTTTGGAAAAATAAAGATGGTCATTTTTGTCGAATGTAAACTAACGTACTTTGTATCGAAATACTTAAGGGTGTTATACGAGCATTGAGCAGATTAATATGTCAGTCTGCCAATTGTAACAATGTGTTCTGTCTTGGATACGTACAGAACGGAAGTAAAAAAATCAGTAACAAATGTCCCTTACCGATTTCTGTTTTGTTTAGTTTTTAACGCACCCAACAAGAATTTTTTTACCATATTGTTGTATATGACACTGCCAGAACATAACGGAGATGAAGGCAGTATTAGACCATTAATGATGACCAATAACGGTCATAAATTCGAGCATACAATTTTACACAAAACCACGCGCACCTGTTTGTTTTTGCATATGTTACTCATATCAGATTTAATACAAATGAGTTTTCCGAAATGGGTCTCCTTCAAAGTGGTGTTATCATTATCCAGAACAATAACACAATCTTTCACAATCGTCTATCCCAAAGTGACTAAACTCTAGAATAATTTCTCAATAGGAAAACGAAAATCAACAGCTACATGTGTTATAAGCACGAAAAAAAAGAAACAGGCGATCCATGGTGACCACATTTCGTACATTATTTCTATTAAAAAAATGGACGGAATATTGGGTCAGTGTTCACAGTTTAGCATATGTGTAAGATAATCTTGCGACAACTCCACAGGTATGGCAGAATGGATGGTACGTCCTGGTAAATGACATGAAATAACTTATTTATTTATACCGAAGTTAACTGATGGAGTATAACAGAAGAATCTGCTTACACCAATCAGATCAGCAAGCACTATTGTGGACTGACAAGTGACAGCTGAAAAAGCAAATTGTTCTGTAGCTCGGTCACACCATATTAGTGCGGATTAACATGTCACTTTGTCAGTTATCCTTTGTTTACGTTATTAATGGTATATGGTGGTATTTACGTAATAGTTTCCCACTCTCAGATCTTCACTTACAATCCACTAAGTGGTTTCTCTCCTGTCCGAGTAACAGTAGCCTGGGCGAAGCCCAAAACAGTAACCCGTTAATTTCGTGCCGTTAATTTCGTGCGTATTTGTGTCGGTTTGAGAATGTGCATCATAAAGTATGATACACGTCATTTCTAGTATATAACTTGGCTGACATGATAAGTTAAAATAGACTCAATTGAGGGGTTTAATGAATCGAACAAGAAACTTTCCAAGCTCCCGATTCAGGTTCAGACCTCCGCTGGTAGAGCATTTACCACATTATGGCATACCATCTTTTTCATCGGTTCTAGTTTGGTTGAAACTCAGATTGTTCACACTTACCACTTTTTCGACAGACCCCTCATTCGTAACGTGAAGTTTCATATTTTGAAAAAAATTCAGGCTATCCATATTTGACACATCCTAGATAAAGCAAGGCCAGTGTTGGAGTATCTGTTTCGGACTTAACATCACGGTATCACCTGTTACCATTGAATACTATCAGTGAAACTAGTTCAATAAATTCCAAGCTCTTCTACAAATATTTTCATACTAATGCACACATTGTACAATTTTCAAACGTCAACGCAATAATCATCAGAAATGGCGATACTTCAGAAATTTACACTGTGGTTTAGCCACCATGCAGCTACAAACAGAAAACCAAGATGAAGGAGTCCATTATTATGGCATAACAACAAGAGAATCCATACTGTCATTTTATTATGAGTAGTCATATTAAATGAACACGATTCAATTCAACCTGTCAGTTCAAACTGATTATATCTATATCACACAGCTGCACTTTATCCCAATGTATAACCCTACTGAATTCATGCAACTAAACTATCCAAAACCGTTAAAACTAATCATTATGAGAAGTCTTCATAGATGGAGTCATTAATGCACAATTTAGGGCAAAACAGCTTTGGCTGGGCTCGAATAGGTACGTAAAACTTCCAGGGATCTTGTGCAGTTAATTCTTAGCGGTCACAAGGTATGTAGTGGCAGCTGGTGAAATAATTTTCATCTTTACATATCTCCACACGCATTCTGACTACAAGAAACTTCATAGTGTCAACATATCTTTTAGCACGGTTCGTACTTTATCAGTAATGGTAAATGAAGCGATCAACTGATACAATTAAAACTAATAACACAAACACTAGGGGGTCTCTAAGGTAACTCAGCTGAGTCCAAATCCCAGGGAATCAGGTGGTCTTGGGATCGATTGAAGTATTTCGCGCTTGTTGGCAAGCCGGCACGTTTACCGACGGGATTTGTAGGGGAAACATTTTGAAGCATATTGTGCTACTTATTTTTATTTAGTAGTGTATTTTCAACGAACGTTTCTCGATACAGCAATAGACTTCTGCATGCAGCAAAACAATGTCACTGCAATGCGGCTATCATTATCAAAATGTACAGGGACTCAGTGTATACACATGTGTCTACATGTGTCTAACTGGTGTCGACAGCAAAACAGGTAATTTCTCTGTTTACTGATGAGTAGTCGGGGATTTGGTTAATTTAAAGTTGAACATCACCCACAACTCATCGTAACTGTCGCATCCCCATAGACTTTCCAGTCGATCCCTTTCGAAAAGAAGCACTAGACTGGAGTTTCGTTCTCATTAGAGCTCGTAAGTAGTGCATATCATCGCCACTGCCGATACGGTTGCGATCAATTGTGGGTGATGTTCAACTTGAAATCTCTCTGTTGCTTATCAGCCACTACTGACCAATTTCCTGAATATGATGCAATTGGTTGCTAACATTTAAAACGAAGTCCGGGGTGTATGCATCAAAAATTCCCTTCACAGAGCAGGCTTACCCAATGATGATGGTACTGGCTTCCTCGACTTTGAAGCTGATCACCTTGTATTGTGAGTCTTCCAGACGCATGGTTGACGGCATCCGGTTCGGACTAACCGGTCATAGTGACCGGAGTCAAGGGACACCTGCGTATAACACTAACCAAAAATGGATTGCGCTGAGCCACCTGTGTTTCCACTGACACATCGTGTATTCAGTGTAAACGCCGAAGAATAAAACCAGGAGTCGTGCGCGTGGAGGTTATTATGTCCTGCCGGCCAATTCTGGTTAGCCAGTTGGTAGTCTAGTACGAAAGTGAAGCTGTCATCTATTGGAGGAAGAACTATAAAGACTCTACTGGTAAGGTGTGAACTAGTGGGAAAAGTCGTGAAAGTATAATGCAAGAAGTAGTTCGTATCGGGGCTTTATATTGTTGTACTTCAAATAAGAGGAAGGGGAAACAAAAACTCCGAGTTGGACCGAAAATCAATCAAGACAATCACCACACAGTTTACCAACAAAGCTGAGGAAAAGGATGGGTATAATGCCATCATGGTCGAAGTTTCTAAAAAGTAGAGCTAGTGATTTGCTAAAGGATGACGGTTGTTGGTTGACACGAAAGGAAAGATATATAACTGAGATAACTTACTTCAGTCTAATCCAAGCGCTGTCGCTTTGTCGATGGTGCACTGTGAGTACCTCGACGAACTAATCATCCGAGAGAACTGACACATTAATGACCGTATAGTCAAGTCACCTCGATCTATGGAACCAATGGTTCCTTTGGGCATCGCACGTTACAGTTCACGACCGCCCAATGGTTGATAATTTAACTTTCTAGATCTTCCATTTCAAGGGTAAGATTTTCTATGACCCGAAGTCGATATGACTTGGATAGCATGGTGATATCCTAGATTTTAATCACCAGGATTTTGATTACGTGCTTTCACTCACCCGTACAGCTGCTGCTTTGTAATCCGTTCTTTGCACATCCTTCGGACGTGTTCCAGCCACCGAGGCTGATTGAGCATCAACATAACTTTAATCTTATCCATGTCTTCAGCGTTCAGAACCATGCCCGCCTATCGAATACCCAAGGCGTGTTTAAGGCAGTATCAGCTGAAGGGTTTGAAATATAGTACATTCCATTACCACAATGCTGAAGTTTCACTGCAGAACAGAAGTATAGAAGATACTATGGAACGATAGACAAACAGCTTAGATTTTAGTTTCAGGCTGTGGTTTTTCCACCATATAAGCATGACCGTCATGCCTAGGTGTCAGAAAAACTGAGGTTCGGGCTCACAGTGACGGTAACACGGGCATTCATTGTCATGATGATACAGAAACCAATAACCTCGAAGTGATGAGGATGGTTGCCATAACACTGATACGAAAATTCTGAATGACTCAGTGGAGACAATGAATGCCATTGGAAATGTGTATGACAGTGGTCTAGTCCTGATAAACTTTCATTTTATAACATTCGTATTGGTACTTAGAAAAAGAATATCTTATGAAATCGACTTTAATGCATAGTTGACACGCTTTAATTTAAGCTGAACATTAGATAAAGTCGATTAATATAGCCACTTAGTTAATGTGAGATTGCTGACCGGATGAACATTTTCATGTTAACCGGATTGTGTTGGACATGTATATTTCAGCATACTTAATTCCAATTCATCAGTATAAAATGTTATCGTTTTTAAATAACATTCTCTCAACAGTCCTCCAACAAAAATGACCGCCTTCGAAGATTTCAAAGGAGAGGCCGGTAGAGAATTATTCAAAATTTTCTCAGACAATAAAGGTTGGTTTTATCTGAGTTCGCGCGTAAGATATTAGCTCTGAATTTATCTGACGCCTTTCGAATAGCGTCTGTTTGTTGCACATTTTAACTGTCCGGTTACAACTGCATACCATTCGTTACATAGGCCGAATCAAAGCACCAGCAATAGGTGCAGTATTGATAGGGTTTACATTACATACATCACACTATACCACATTACAGTCACAGAATTGGCTTTCCCGTTGAATGAAAAGTCATCACATTATTAAAATTTATTCATTTATTTATTAAGTTATTTTGCCGCCAATAAAAAACCGCAGATAAACAAATACTTCAGATTTTAAATCTAAATCTACTCTGTGTGTGCGTCTACATCCAAAACAATTCACTAGATGATATGTGCTCTAATTATTCGGAGTACCTAAAGAACATCAAATGATTGAGTACTAAACCATATTCTGTAATCAGTGAAGAGGTATCTTAGTAAATGTTCGTGTCTTTGAAAAATCTTCTGCACTGTCAGTGAGAGGGCAAATACACAGCCTCTTTAAAACCGTTGCATTTAAAGCCAAAATTGTAGAGAATTCATTATTCATTATTGTACATAACTGCAACTACCGAGAGCTGATTCAATCATAGTAGACCTAATCGGCAATTTTCAAGTGAGTGTGGCGCAGGAACTTCCTGCTTAGAAGTTATATTGCACACTTTAAAAACGGGGTGAATTCAGGAGACTATTTCCATTAAACATAAAATACTGAAAGGTTTACAGATCAGTCCGCCTGACCTCTTGATGAGTAACCAACAAGCTGTTATCCGATCAATCTGTTTCTCACCACATAAATGAATTTTCTGTAATAGATGAGTTTCACCATTAGTGAAGCAAGCTGGTAAACTTTGAGTAGCCGACATCAATTATTTCCCGTCCATATTTTCGCCAGCAATGTTGACACAAAAACTTGAAGAAGGCATCCGTAGTGCCAATCAGGTTAACCAGTTGAAACTCCAAATGGATATGCTTTTCGAACAGATGAATCAAATGAAGGCGGAACGTGAAGCACAAGGTGAGTGAAAGAACAATCGAACGGGAAGTTTTTGACTGTCTCAAGACTGCTTGAACAAAGTTAATAGGTCACAAAATATACAGCTAGAACCTAAATCACTGTTCTACATTTTCTTCATGCTTCTAAGTCGAATAAGTATGCGCGAACGTTTGTCTAATCTGGAAATTTTGAGAACACTTGTGCCATGAGAAACCCCTCTCTCTCAATCCGGTTGCCTGATTCAGCACGACATGTTCGAGTCTGCATGTTTCCTACGAACAGCAATGACAAAAACCAGGGTGAAATTTGCCGTGAAGAACTCTGCACGTAGTTCACGAATTTACCGAGGAAATTCTGCTGTCACATTCACAAATTATTTTTACTGACATCCAAACAAATAAACTGCTAATTACCTTCTATTTGCCTAATTAGCAGCGATACCACATACTGCTGAGCTGAGTCAAGTGACCTCAGCTGACAGTAAACTTCAGAAAAACACTAGCCACCAGAGTTCAGCGATTCAACGATTGGTACACGGGTTCGAGACAGAGACCCAAAGCACCTGGATTCAGTCGGTTTTTCATGTTCGATATTAAGCGGGCGTCTGTTGACCTGAAAGGCAAGCATTGAAAACAAGCTGTAGCACACCTTTCAGGGACTTAAGTAAACACTAAGAACATAGTACGATTACTCGCATAAAGATGTTTTGAGCGGGTGAGAATCAGACAGTGTTGTAAAGCGATCTCTAGAAACGCTGCTAACGACCTCAGAATGATGGCTGTTCCAAAGTACAGTTGCCTAACGAAGATCCGAGGACGAAAGCCTTCTGTTATGTCCTTGCTTGTGGTCAGTTTTGTTCATAGTTTTGTTAGTCCCAATGAAAACTATAGATCCGGATAGTATGAAAGAGAAGGGAATGGAGATGGCTCCACTGGCAAGATGGTGCACGATGTGTTGTTGCGTCGTTGCTATCACTTTTCCGGTAATGTCGCGCCAGTTCACGTATAAATGAAGCCAGTCACATCAATTTGGTTAGGCGTTCGTGAGGACCACGCTGGGCACGATTGTTGGGTTCTACCTTGAGCTTGGATCAAGTTAAAAAGTGGTCTATGCGTATGAACCGGCTATGCTGTGAAGTTGAATTTGATTGACCAGGTGTTTGTTCTGCCAAAGTTGGGGTGGACTTTTTACTATCCGCAGAGATCAGTTGACTCAGTATGAAAATGCGAAACATATTGGCAAGCCCTTGTGAATCATACGTTTATTCACAACATCGTGGTAACTACAAGAGTGATAAATGACCTCAGATGCACGTGAGAATCTTTCGTTTGTTGCGCAATGTTGAGGCCTTGTTGCATTGCATAAGAGTACAATGCTGTTTACGTAAATGACCACTGATATGTGTTCGTTACTGATGTTTCTGTAAAACCGTGTTTGTCTAATCACTATGTCGCATAGTGAAGTACTTGTAGCCTGGCTGTAACATTGAAGGAAAATAGCCGCTGCAAGGTGGTTAAATGCGAGGTTCAACCATGTCGTTCCAACAACACCGTATGTATAAGACATCATCTTCGAGGAAGGAGACGACGACTGGATATTGTCTCAGTTAGGTTCGTTCCAGATTACTCATATACATTTTGAAATGTCGAACAAAATCCGAATTTCGACTTGATTTCACACGTATTAAATGATGAGCTCATTTGATCTTGCAAACGTGATGCTGTACCAAACACTAATTTCAGTCAGATAATGACAGGTTTCTTGTGTGACTCTTGAACAACTTCCTGAAAAAGTGATAAGGGTCCCTCTGTAAACTGCGTTGAGTCTTCGTGTATTTTCGGTGAACTTCCGGATTGATTAATACACTTACAAAAAGATAACGAGCAGTGGTTCTGGTGTGTATCGTACCAAGAAGATTCACAAGGGCATTAAAAGTCTGCGATTAGACTTGCTTACTGCAGTATACCATGACGATCGATGCCGTAGCAAACACTGAAATCAACCCTTTTTGAAGAGTGACTGTGGTGTCTTTGATTGATATTGTTACGAGTCATCTAATACGACGACGTGTACAATTTTAAAAGGGCGTGCACTCTTACGGTGTTGGAGACGGACCAATGATGTGGTTGTGGATGTGTGCGTTCCATTTTGCTTTATGGTTCGGAAACGTGGCCTGTTCACAAATATGTTGTGTTGGACCATCGTTGTCTCCGCCAATTGGCCCTTATTAAGTGGACTGGTCGCGTGATCAATATGGCAGTTCGCCGGCGCGTATTCCGCAATGCTGGGGATGGGCGATCAATTGGTCAACTAATCACGTTGCACAGCTTGAGATGGTTAGGTCACGTACTCCGTATGCCATGTGATCGTTTACCGTACCGGGCATTATATACTGAGGCCACCAGCAGTTGGGTAAAACCGCGTGGTGGTCAACCAACAACGTGGTCACGGAATATGAAGACCTTGACTGCTCCATTGAGCAAAGTGGATAGGTATCTGTCTGGATGAGGCCCTCGTGATCACTCAAACCGCTGGTTAGAGATGCTATCCGAGATGGCGATGTGTCGCAGTCAATGGCGTACCTGTATCCATACCATTTCTAGTTCTTCCGTTTAGTCTTCGTTTAATAATTTTCAATCTTCTTAGGAACGTTTTCTTCTAGGATATTCCACGTCATTGTTGAGCCACAGTGCCTTTTGATCAAGCTCATGGCTGCTATGATGATGATGATATGGATGATGTGGATATGGTCAAACCTGGCATCTGGTAACGTGAAACTCTCGACAGGCCCGTACCGATTGTTCCGAAATTCTGTAGTGGCACCGAAATCCACAATACAGACCAAAAGATTTGCCGAACGGCCATGCCCCTAACCAAGTGAGGTGAGCGAACTGGCTGTCGTTGGAGTGACTGTACACCCATTTCCATTGGAGAAGCTCGACTCCATCGGCCAGTGCACTGGCCACCATGTTCCCTGATCGACAGCGTCTGACTGTTCACACACGTCTCTGTAAGCATATCAGCGCTTGGAAAGCAATGTTCGACAAGGAACGAGCATGCGCCAATGAATACAAAGGGACAAAGTGAAAATACGATATTTCCCTTACGGATTATCCCATCACGATGGTTTTTTCACAAACCGATAGATGATAAACGGATTCATTCATGAACGAAACAGATTTACAAATAATTAAAAAGAGTAATTAAAATCTAACCATTTCCCCATATAATCTGAGACACATCAATATGTGGTTTTAGGTTTATCGTGCCATTTTCTGGACTCTGACGTGATGTATTATAGCCATGTTGTGAAGACACTGAGCTTCGCTTGGCACCTCTGTTTTGTGGCCTAGTAGCTGAGCCGTGTGGTTCCTCACCCTGTCAACATGTTTTAGTTGACTACTTTACCTGTGATAAAGGCAACTTCTTGTGTTATCGAGATCGGCGTGGACAGCACCTTCAACAATGTGGTCCAGATGAAAGTGGTTTGCCCTCTGGAAACCTGCTTCATTCTGAAGAGCGATATATCCACGATGCGAAAGCCGTTTTACTTTGGGTCGACGTGAAACATACGCATCATACGGGTTTTTTTAGGTTATAAACTAGGTTAACATGTTGATACATGTGAGTACTGGTCGAACTGGGTGAGGTGGGGTAGGGGGGTAACGCACGTTGTCCATTAACTTGCATTCCAGCAGTGTGACCTGATTTCTGCATGATGAACTCGTCCAGAACAAGTTGTGCGCGGCTGCTGTCCGTCAAACTGTACTGAACTGAGATGAGTGTGATCCGAAACAACTCAGTATGAACACGGACATACATGCACACTCAAACAGTTCGAATTCGTTACCCGGGGCTCACAAGTCCGACAAGCATTCGGTGAAATGAAAGTATCGCCCCCTAAACCGTCATCATAGAAAGCATCCACATTTACAGTGTGTACAGTACTAAAGAAATCAGCTGACGAACAAACGTGGTACTTGTGAAATATCGCACACAACAGGTCCTGGAGAATTACAGGGTGGAACGGCTGAGTGTGAGAAAGGAAGGAGCTTGTATACGCCTAACTCAAGTGTTTACATTTGCTCATGAGTCATTTCTGTTACACCTATGCTGGAGGCCGCGCGAGTAACGTCGATATCGCGTCTTTGTAGCGCATACAATACCGCGTCACGTGGACCACACGTGGAACGTACGCAATTGCATTGATGGAAAATACATGTACCTATGGTTTTTGCCAGGTGTGTGCATAAAAATTGCGGGTTTCTACTATATGCAGAAAGTACCTGACAGTGAGAAAAATCGTTAATGACTGTCCACCAAACAAGCTATAGCACTCCCGGCAAGTTTTAGTTTACTTGAAAAGAACATCAGCAGTTCAGATGGTCCACTTACTGAGTAGTTCGAAACAATTTCGACCGCAGAATTTGAAGCCTCAATAGGCAGAGAAAAGTTTGAATCGAATCAAACATTATTCAAAATTGTGACGCTGGTAAGAACAGTTTTTGTTTTGAGCACTGAAAATTAGTCATGGGGGCGGTCAATACGCACTGAACTTTGTTCACAGTTTATTGCAACTGTTGCATTCCCGTAAACTGTTAGCCAGTCCCTTTGGAATAAAATCGTTTTACTCGAGTTTCACTCTTGTTAGAGCTGTTCAGTGGTTATGTCCTTTCCACGGTCTAATGTGGTTTACGGTCAGGCTTTCATTAGGCTATCATTTTTATCGCTGACCATGTGGATTACTGACCTTAAATTAGGCATGACCAAATTATAATTTGCAATCACTGCCCTACATTAACATGTAAGTGCTTTTTTTTTGAAGACTATCTTCTCTTGGTTGTCTTAGGTTAATTTGTAATCCGTATAAAAAGATTTGTTAGACGTAAGCGTAGAGCAGCAGCATCGAGTATGAAATTTTGATAGGAATTTTGTCATCTTTTGAACTATTGGTTGATGTATGAGTTGTAAGTCAATGCTTGTCAACTGATGGGCCATTGTCAGATTTTTTTAATCACAATGTGGGCATTTGACTGCAAAATCCTTAGGAACTGGATGTGTGAGTGAAGTGCTTGCATAGCACTTTGCAAATCAGATGGCAATCGGATGCGTTCATAAAAACCATTCGATGCCGTACTTGGTGTGCTTTCAGTCCACGGAATCATTCGTCAAGCATCAACAAATAAGAGTCGCCGGTGGATTTAACGAACAGATGAGCTTTACGTAATAAACTAACTGCCGTCCATAATTCCTCAGACATTGCGATATGTAGAGAAATCGAGACACGAAATAATTTGCACACTACGTTGTCACCTGTTCTACCAAATGGGCCAATTTTCGCAAGGAGTGACGGCTGCTGACGGTACCGCAGGTATCACCGAATCGGCAGTCTACTAACTAGATAATGGAAAGCATGTTAATACAGAGCTTCCGTTCCACTGTCATTGATGCTCAGACTTTATCACTTGACTATCTGAGTTACTTGGGTTCAGCAAAATGCGTTGCACAAACCACTGATATACATCGAGTTCGCACTACCAGCGAACCAGTAAACTAACTGATTCAGGAGACAGGTGACAGTGAATGGACGTTTTATCGATCTACTTCTTACCTTCTCAAACACACACTCCCTTGTGTACATATTTTGAACCTGTAAGTACATGTAGTGATTTACCCTTTTGTGCTTGACGTCTCACTTGTCACTCGGTTTCCTTCCACTAAATGTTACTTCCACCTTCATGCCATACGGAAACGCGATTTAATTAAAGTATTGCGATAGAAGTTTTGTGCTTAAAATCACCAGTTTCGTTTATACAGTCTGGCTGTGCTGGATGTTATTTTTGACACAGTCTAGTTCTACAAGGATGTAATAACGGGCACGGATAATGACTTAGCTTGATAAAAAATGTCAGTTCACCATGAAGTGTTGAAGTAACTTGATGTACGTATGGTAATTTATATTTGTCGTTGGGTAAAATGTATAAGTGTCATCTGCTCGATTGAGGATTTCATGATCCTATGAATCGCCGACTAGCTACACTGTTCGAGGTATCCTTGTATTTCATTCAGTAGAGTGCTTGCATCTGAAACGTTTCTAGGTCCTCTGTGAAGTCTTGGTTTTATCTCTTTTCTCTTCTCTTGATATATCCCTTCTAGGATAGTCTTCGCCACTGCTACAGTGAGCGACTTCTCGAACCACAGTACCTCCTGGACAGGTTCACAGGCATTAGGAATCAGTGGCTGAAGTTTACCTCTTTCGGGAGCGGTGATCACAACATGGCTTTCCGTCACTACCCTTTGTAGGCAGTTGGTGAAGTCGTGGAGCGTATTGTTTCGTAGCGAATTGGTTGGAGGAAATGCTGGAATTTATTTTTAACTCGTTGTGATCCTGAGTGCTATGATGTCTTAGTCGAGCATATTATGGCGGGTTCTTAACTGAATAATGATGCGTGACATTGTGGTTGACTGCCGTGTTACAGAAGTTTGGTTGTATCAGTCAAATAAACCGTTTCAAATGTCTCTTGCAGTCAACTATCACCAGGGTTGCTGGACATCAAAATCTATCGAATAATTGACGTTAGCTTTGGATGCCCACTTTTGATATTGTATTATTCTGTCTAAGAACCTCAAACTACTTGCTGTAAATGTACTCAATTGTGTTTAAATCCCTTCTGTTCAACCGTGCTGCAAAGCCTTCGTGTACATGTGACCAAGAAACTGTTGAGAATGGCCACGGTTACAATAGGAACTTGTGCGACGATTTCCAACTTGATACGACCTCCAAGTAGTTGGGTGCCGGATTTTCTGGGTCGTCGTCCTTTCCTGTAGTTGTAATTAACCACTAAGCTTCGTAGTCATCTTGTCACTGTTCTCCAAAAGTCCAACACGAAATTGTAGAATTAGGCGGGCTTGACGTTACATTGATATGATTGCTTCATATAACAAGATTTCACCTCTGAAGGCAGATGGTGAATTTCGACTTTGTATTGACTGCTCGGTCTCTCCCCGAAAGCTGGACTGAAGTCACAGCTTGCGATGATGATCGGTGACACACTCATAAGGTACAAGTGTTTCCCAAGGAAATGTGACTGACCTCCCGTTTGATAGAGGTGCTCGAGACGACGGCATCCTCCGTTTGGCGCGATTGGAATTCAGGAAACCTTCGGATTGCAACGACACTCTCTGCGGAAATTGTGGAAAGGTACCTGTTGTTGAAATCGCTACTTTACAACATTGTTACCCGGACCTGTTGTATGTTCTCAGTTTGCAGAAGAATGTTATTTTTGGCTTGAACACTGCTATCATTAGAATGGACCGTCTATCAAGGAATATCAAGTGGAAATTTATGATAGTGACCACAATAGTTCCGATGATTTCTTCACCTCTGTTGTCGGACACAGAGGTCGTGCTACGTTGACAACTTTATAGCAGACTATAAAAAGCACGTTGAAAATCAGTTTGATACTTTGAAAGGGCAGTACCTAGCTTGGGGTGTGGGAAGCGTATCCAGCTCAAGCTTTGGCTAGAGTTCCAAAAAGGTCTTTCTACACTCTGGCAGCCAAAGCTAAGTTCATTTCTACTTCAAGAAGCGAGAGTGGCTGAAACGTTTTACGGTGAATGACAAGGCCCAAGAATGTAAAAAAGCCAGCGACTTCGACTGGTAGTAAAATGCCACCTAAGGTAGCCCTGATTTCGGGGCCAGTGAGACGACCATTGTTGTAAGTGATGGACTCTAAGCATTTGAGAACACCTATTAGTATTGTCGGATTGGTAACCTATACCTCCTCATCGTCCCACCCTATAATATGATGTCATTCAGGTCGGCAGCTGTATTTCGTCCGTTGGTTAATATTATGCCTATGATATACTGGAAGCTTGCTGGAGCAGCCTTCACAATTAATAGCAGCTAAATATATCACAACATTTCGCGATGAATGCTGATTGTTGGGAGTTCCTTGGGCTTCCCCCGAAACTTCTGTTTGTAAGTAGGGGATGACGCGTCCACTTCGATAAGGCATGTATCGCCGTTCAGCTTTGTAAACAAATCCACTGGGGGGAACGATGGATACTGGTGAGTGACCAACATGTCGTCATCACCAGTAAATGAACAGGCACATGTGCGAATGGCAATGTTTGTTTTCCTGGTCATCACGATCAGCACGGTCCATATCCAGTTGGTGACTAGTTGAAGTAATTTATACTATTGTAGGCGGTCTAACTCCCTTTCCACAATGGTTAATGTAACACATGCATCTGGAGCTCGAGCACTGAGACAAGCCGGTTCCTATATTTGTGAAACATCTTGAACTATCCAGGAACATAGTGGCGCTCTTTTAATAGAGGCCAACGAGCTTGTTCCGCCTTAACGGGAACCGACTAGTTCCTTAGTGGCAATGATGTTGTCGCACATTGTTTAAAACAATATCTCGTAATCAGTCTCAGTGACCTAGAGCAAACAGACTGAGCTATTCGCAATCGATAAGGCGTCATGTCCATTTCGTCAATATGTCGTCAGAAGACAGGTCAGAGGTCAGTTTCAATACAAAATTGGTGACATTCGATGTGACCCAAGGAGTGGGACGGTGATTTGGGAAGCAATGTAAGGCAAAAGGTGTATCGGGAACTCGCCAGTGGACACAAACACATATTTTCCGAACTTTTCAAAATCGAATTCGAATGCAACGGAGATTAAATGTGAAATCACAGTATGCCTCCGGGTTTGACAACGTCTGAACTTCGGCGGGTAATACGGCTCCTGTGACGTTGTAACAAGAAGTCGTCGAATAAAGCACAATATTTACTGGTCACCTCAACGTTCCCACGCCGTAAGCGCACTCGCGTTTATGAACAGAGATTTCAGTCCACAACAAAGCGGTGGTTTCCATTGCCACGTCATATGCACTTCTCCCTGTTTTGTGTGTGACTGACGCCTTCTTTCGTTGGTTTATGCCTCACATTCCTCGTCCGTTGGTCCGATCCAGTTGATCGACGGCTCGTCCAGTTGGTGGTGTTGCCGGCAGTCCACTCGTTGTTGGCTTTGGACATATCTTTCTGTTACGCTGAAGTATTCCACCGAGTGTTTGACTACTCGGGCCCCAGATTTGGTCGTCCGTCACAGCATGATTGTGCCAGAACAGTCTTCCTTGGACCTCTGTTTAATACATCTTTTGTGTGTTTTTTGAGGAGACAGATCCTCAAACTACCGATCACCACAATGTCATCAGAGTGTGGGAGTGGTTGAAGGCTTTCTGTTGATCCGCATTTATTCCACTGAACAGGGTGTTTTTGGTCTCACAGTCTGTGTCGTTTGTAGTGGTGATCACTTATGTGAGTATTCGTGCTTTGGGGTATAGAATCTAAAACTGAACAACCAATGCTAATCGGTATTGATCGACTGAATCTAGTTTGATCTTTTTGAGACCGCGAGTCGGTAAATCTAAATCGGCGGACGAATACATACCACAGATCAAAATTTGACATATAAAGCGATTGTCCATCATCTCAGTTATTTGCAGTGGTGTTTGGCAATACGAGTTTATGATACTGCATCGTTCAGTTCGTTCTGATCAATTCGAAACGTTGGTACCCGAGGTAACATAGTTACCGATTTACCCAAGAGATTTGGTATTTTTCTCAGATAAAAAATCACGAAGATTTTTGAACAAGGTGAAAGTGACATACTATACGTGCTTCGTTGTCCAAAGTTTGCGCAATAGCAGTCGATCTCAGCGTGAATCATCTATAATTTCCTGAAGGAAATTCGAATATACCCCTGGAGGGCTGATCAAAATGTAAACCAGCGACTAACCTTTTTAAGAAATCGGCAAATTTGTTAATGGGATCGACACCATTATACTGAGTTTGTACGTCGGCGTTTAAATTAGTTTTAGTGGCGATTACTCGACGGTAAATCAGGGTTGGTTGCCGATCGCCTCCGGTGTTATCAGTAAAATCGTAACGTCGATTCAACTGGTTTGGAAAAACTCCTCATTCTCTTGGAGCACGAATCTTCACTTCCAAAATCCCTCAACAGATGGTGCGAAAAAATGGAAAGAAGAAAAACCGTTTTATTAATTTCGTATGAAACTGATGAGGAAGAATGTCTTATTTCTAGGTCATTGACGATCTGTTTGGGGAAATGGACAATCACTGACGCTCGAGGGATACACCCAAGTAACCTGACTGATAACCCATATTCAAACAGCTTATTTAGACAAGTAATCACGGTTCAGAACACCGTTTCTCAATAATGATTTCAGATTTGATTTTGGGGGCTAAGATTCTTTCATCCAATTGCTCATACAGATGACTGGCTTATAGTGCATTTGATGTATGAATGAAGACTGATTTAATGATATGGCATTTTGACTTTGAGTAGCTACAAAATGACGGGAGCGAAAAGCAAATCCTATACAAATGAAACGCAAGGTAAGCTGTTCGAACTGTTATTTTTAACCTTTTATAGAGTAACTGGGTCAAAGGTTCTCTTCGAAGAAGAGATTAATATGTACGCATCTTCATTTTACAGAAAGTGTTAACGATTATTTCGTTTTTGTAAAAAACGTCTGAGTGTTTTGTACATCTACTGCTTAAAAGGACATCCAAACCGATTTGAGGATTTAATTCATGCTCACTTTTACCACCTGACTTTAATTGACGAATTCGTAACAAATAACGACAAAATTGGGAAGTAGTTATACTGGTAAACTGTCCAACTCATTCAAGCGACTATCCCTCTAGGCATTTTTTCATACGATGCTCCATCTTTTAGTTACCGCTCCAAGGGAACTCTAAACTCGATAATGTTGGTAGCGTTGTGGACGTAAGAATGACAACATCTTCTGCTCATCTTTAGTCTGTGCATAAATGTCTATAGTGTGTTATACGATGAAACCACAACCAACTCGCCACAACGTGTGACATTACCACTTTTGTTTGCTTTTATCACGTATGCACTAAGCGTTAATTGCTTAAAGTGAGAAAAACGTTAGAGAAATGCATACTTCATTAACAGGTCAGTATTACTTTTGAGTGTAAATCAGCTTAGCTTGATTGCCAGTTGAAATGTCGCTTTAGCTCAGATATCCACATTTGCTGAAGCTTCTTATTTCCCGTTGGTTTTATATTCTCCGTCATTTTCAATATCTTTGATGTAACAAACTACAACCTCTAAGAGCTAAAGAATTAATAAGTAGACCGAAGCGTTGAGTCAAGGAAGGTCATTAAAGGTCTTAACAATCCTCGGTGTGAGGTAGACAAGATATCGGGTGTGACAATCAGAGATAGACCAAACTATGAACCCATCATAGTCCCAACGGTTCACAACACTTCACACACCTTTGATTAGATGTGTAGTCATTTGCTCGCTGTGATTGACTGCATTCCGCTGGTGTCATGGCCTCTGGTTTTAACAATATCATAATGAGAACACCATTCATAATTGGCCACAGTCTCCGCAATCAGATAGATTTTACATCCAGTTCTTTTCAAAAAGCGAGCGGCTTGAAATTATTGTGACGGCATATCCAGAAAAAGTTTTGCTAAATATCCTATTAGAGACAGCGGGCCAATCCACTTTGAATCATTTGATGTAAGTGTCTTTCTGAGCAGCAAAAGTTTGTTGGTTTTCGACCAACCATATCATTTCTGATCGTCTATGGTTCCTCTCGTTTCCCGTCACTGGAAATGACTATCCTAAAGGGTATTCATCACTGTCATCACGTGGCAGGAGAATCAATGAGGCTGTGGCTAGATGTGTTCGAATTACCTTTAAAGTGGACACAACGAATGTGACCTACTTTCCAGACATGTTTCATTCGACAGATCAGAATGAATTTTACTGTGTCAGTGAAGCAATTGTTTCACAGAGAACAAACAAAAGTATGTCACAGCCAAATCGGATCAAATTTCAAGAATACTCAAAAGTGATTCGAACACAACATAAATATGTTGTAGTTCTATCAGCTCCCATCCTCATATCCATCACGAAGTATGCCATACAAAATGGATAGTGTTGCCACAATACCCGGTGAAAGGTCGATAACTGGCCATCACCGTGGTGACAGCTATATTCGAACCTCTCTTTGTTAAAGTCAGACGCGACAGGATGAAGTCATAGTCAAGCCACATCATGAGGCACACCAAATGACCAACGTCACATGACGTGATGAGGGCTCGGTCCATGATTGGGTCTAGCTAAACACAGATCAACAGCAGACTCGCTGAAATGTCTTGTGAATACGGGTTGATAGTTTGCACTGACCATTGGGTGGCTTACGCCACGGTTGTCGTCGCATGGTTCAAAATGGCACGATATAAGATTGTGACCTTCAGATCTCACAGAGTTGACAACGACGTGAATAAAGTTGAAACATAGTACCAGACATGAAGGAAAGTGATGTGGTTCTATATACCACTCAACGGCACTAATAAATATTCCGGTACGGATAAAAAAGAATGAACCACTCACTAAAGGCCATAACAATCTCCAGTGTGAGATAGACAGGAGATCAAGTGTAACAATCAAAACGTGTGTATGTTTTATGTGGATCATGCTTCAGGAATAGTGACGGATCCCGAGACGTTTCAATTGTGAAAAATAATGCTAAACCTCGCTCTGGTGCATTTTTACATGTTGTTCAACCGATGTTTGGTGGTGGTTAATTCCTCACGTCAAACATCTTTTGCAGTCACAACGGTAGTGGTAATCGTCGTGACGAAGTCATCCGTTGCTGAAAATGTTTCATATAGGTTTACGGGTGGCCTTCTAATTTATGTAAACTGGGTTGCGATGGCTATCGTTTCAATCGTTTTTATGATTCCCCATTGATATGTTTGCTTTTGTGATGTTTCTGATGTTCCAGACAATAAAATCCCCATTATTTTTATTGAACAGTCCCTGGGATCTTGTAGCGCTGCGTCTTCCACTCGGTACACCGACCCATCTCTCGTACACAATTTACCTCACCTTCTCCAGTTCGAAGGCAGATAACAGGAGGGTTATGTTGGACCGCTTACATAACTGATCTAGTCTGTGTAGTATTCACTAATAATCTCCAGAATCAACATTGTTGCAATACGGATGGGTAGATGTACAGAGTCACCGCTAAAAAAGAACCTTAGCCGAATGTGTGAAAAACGACTGACAGAAATTTGTGACTAGAAACATCAGCCGAATAGACGAAATCGGACACAAGTGCACAGAACGTTCATGTAGAAACTCTACTCTGTAACATTTTGGTTAATAAACTCGAACTTACGATTGCCGGAGTAACCTGAAAGCTGAATATTAAAATCTTGCTTTAATGAACAACCTTTCGTTACACCGTTGAACACCAACTTTCAATTAACTTGCAATAGTGATGTACTAAACCGGCTTGAAAAAAAATCAAACACAGTGACACAATCACATTACTGCTCGCAAATACTACTATATAGGAAGCAATGCGGTAAAATCCGTGCATAAGGAAGATATGTTGCGACATGTTAACATCTCGTTTACTCCCATCAGTCGCGAACGTAAAAAATGTGGCTTATGTACAACAGACAAGTAGTGATAGACAGGATATGGACAAGCATACAATCATACCACTTATTATGACATCAGCAATCTGAGGGATTTCTATAACCACTTTTGTGTACATCGCACCGACTGTTGATGTCTGATCAATATAGCTTCACTAAAGACCAGTAACTTCGAGTGCTGATTGCGTAACAGTAATTTAGATTATTTAAGGGGACCAAGTTGGTGACGCGTGGTTTGGAGGAACTGACTGAATGGATTTTGAGAGTGTTGGTTGTCAGTTGTTTTAACCATTTCGGGACGTGTTCAGCCACTCACAGAGATAAGTGTCGATCTGTTCCGCTTTTGTGAACGTCATCGTAACTTTAAGTGAACTGGTAGACAACCTGAGAGGCAGAATATTCAGATAAACCGTGTTCGCGATTGTGTAGAACGGATCCTTCGGAAGTTTGAACCAAGCGTAATTGGGCAGCCGCATATCTACTGCATAGGGCAGACTTCGATTTGTACTGTGTCGTTTGCATGGTGGTCCCCTTTGATTTACAGAATTAGAAACACGTCCTTTTTTCAGCTGCTTGAACTGGCTCGTTGCGCTGATTTACTTTGCTGTGAGTATATGTGAACTGTTCAGAATACCCATTCGTCATTACCGTTTACCATATTATCTCTTGTTCTGTCTGCACCTTATCCGGTGGGGGCAAATACACTTGGCCCTGTGAAAAAGAGTCTTGACCAAATCCCCGTTGTATGATTTCGGGGTATAGCTGGGGAAATGTAGGTACTGTCCGTCCCATGTTGTTTTGCGATGGATCGATCGCTGTAATGTCCATCCTTACGCCTAGCAATGAGGACATTTAAGAACGTTAAACTGAAGTTTGATTCATATTCTTGAGACAAAGGTTGGTTTGTGTGGATGGAGTTAAGAAGGTTCAAAAAACAAATCAAAATCATTCATACCGTTTGTACGGTAAAGCTTTGACGCCGTTATCTGGGACTCATCGTTTGATCAATCCCAAGATGTTGACTAATGTAGGGTCTAAAGGACTACCCATAGTCATTCTGTTTACTTGTCCTTAAGGAAGCTGTTAAAAGTGAACCTGACATTTTCTGTACAGAGTAAGATGAGATCCTCAAGATATTCAAGTGGAATCCTTAAACCATAATTTTGGCCAAGAACAAAATCACACAAAAATGTGACTGTCTCACGTAGAGAGAGGTTTGTGAAAAGGGAATAAATTTCTATGGAGTACACAACATGCAAACTTACAGAAGCGCATTCTAATGTCTCTGCTAGTTTGGAAGACTCCTCGTGGCAAGAGGTAGGAAAAACGTTTTGCGAATTGGGTCCAGAATTTTAACCAGCCATCAAACTACTTTGTGATATTCTGAATTGGTCTCATATAAAATTGATCGCACAGGTGATCCATCCTTGTATATTTTTGGTGCACCCCTCGTTCGTGGTGTTTCCGTGCCAATTTGCTTCATACACCTCTAATTACTTTTAGAGATATGGCCGTGTAATAACGGTATCTGCAGTTGTCTCGTAATTTGCTTTTCCAGTAGCATGTTATTGTTGGTCTTCCAAAATTATATTCACTTCCGTCGTATAATCATCTTTGTTCATAGTAACAACACCAGATTCTTTGCCCGGCTTTCGAAACATCAACTGCCGCATTTCTGTTGACTCTTGAATGGCTTGATTGTGTCCCTGTTTGAGACAAGATTGCTGACGAGAGAGTGCTGATGAAAGAAATTGGTTAGAAGTGTCTGCCATTTTTGCACAGATCCAGTCCGTTTCATCAGAAGACGTGGGTGGTAGATCCTTCAATTGATCACACACATATTCAAGCTAAACCAGCTTAGTCAGCTTGGTGATGTTTTGAACGTTAAACCGAGGAACGGGACACCCACCAACGTCTGTTTGAAATGAGTTGACAAGGGATTACGTATGTGCTTTAAACCATCCTCAGAAAATACGGTCATATTAGTTGGTCATGAGAGACAACTCTGTAGAGCACGATAAATTCTGACCTTGGTGATGCGAACGGTTTCTGTGGAAATGTTTTCAATCTTGATATGGCGTACCAATGACCATCTGCTGATGGCTTCAATAAGGTGATTTTTATTTCATTTCAAGCAGCATCGATGTATAAACTCAACCTCTCGAGAGTCATGTTGCTTCTCTTTAGATAATAAATCGAAAACTGTTTTGGAATCAGATCAAATCGAATAAATTACTACCATCCTAACGGCAGCAAACAGTTTTAATGTTCTCACAGTCTAGACAGGGAGCTGGTACTGTTTACACGAAAGTGGTTGAAGTAACCCATTGGGTTGCTGTGGCGTTGATGATATAATACCTGGTGTGATTGTATAAGGGTTCACACCCTGTCTCCGTATACTTGTCTGTTGTTTATAACTTGAACGTTTAACGTTTGCGACTGATGATATCGAAACATAACTTTTTTTTCTGTACTGCTGAAAATGTTAAGGGGAACCCAATGTCTCAATGTGGTGAGAAAAACATTTGTGTACCTGGATCCAAAAAAAAGACAGTATCATACGAGGTATCAACAGAAAGCACCAGTGTACACATTAGCAAGTGGAATTCAGCTCCGGAGCTTTCGTAGACTATAGTTCATAGAGCTAAAGGGAACGACGAACACGTTGGGCTGTTGGTTAGATTGATTGGATAGACCAGTGGCATAAAATGGTCACCTCGGAAATAATGAGTTAAGCTTAACGGATTCAGACGGTTAGAACAAGATCTGACCTACTTTGCGTAAATGGCTTGGAGATTGCGGTATGCCAACCTGTAATGTCCCCGGGAAGCAAGAATTAGCGTGTCCTTAATGGTATACACATACAAAAACGTTTTATTCCACTGTTAACATTTGTGAACTTATGCAGTTGTTAAGGTGCTATCCAGATTTTTATCCAGTTTACAATCTTTTGTGACTATTACCTAGACACATATGTAACAACAGTCAAGTTTACCAGTCAGAAGATCAACCGGGGTTATCTGGCAAGCTTACTGATACGCGGGTGAGAGGCCGATGGCCCAAGTTCCCCCGGTTGGTACGATTTTGCTTCTGGTATCACAAGTGCACCAGCTTTTACTAAATGCAATCAAGAAAAAACTGGTGTCGCATCGATTTCTCTGGACATAGTGTGTTATAAACCCTCAAAAGAATACGCTGGCTAGTACACGGTAAAGTAATCGGCTCGATAGAAATCGGATTCTCCTCCTCGTAGTAATTACAATGAATCTTGATCCTGAAAGTAACGCGATTGTCTCCGTTAATTGTTGCTAAGACAAACCAAAAGACGAATGCAAAAACAACTTTGTTCCGCCACAACATCGTGTGTCACATGGAGAAAATCAGAAAATATTTATATGGTGCATAGTAACCTACAAACGTCCTCGAATAAAAAATACCGAAAAGCAGTTACCAAAAATAGTAATCAAGATCACTAAGACACCAATGAGCATAGTTCAGTAAAGGTCGAACAGATAGAAAAGTGGTGAAGGTTACCTCTCGGCTGTTCACGATTTTCCCGTCCATTCTGATTGAATAAAATCGTTTTCTCGAAGGAGGCAGTTTTGGACGAAAAAATGGATTCACTAACAGTGTGAATGTAGTATCAACAGCCGTGGGAAAAAGTAAGTCTTCGTCGTTAATATACTACTATTAAACTGCATTCTAGAACAAGCATTAACGGCAATTGACTAAGGGCTATTCCAATGAGCGACCATCTTGTGACAGAAAAAATCTGTCTGCCAAGTGTTTAGGTCTTTTTGGACTGCTCTTAATTAAACTGCACTTTATAATCCGATTGGTGACGCTAATAAACATCACACTTAAGCGCCCAAGTCAAATGGAGATCACTGATTCATTCACCTACAATCATGTGAATGTTACGTACGGTTTCATAAAATTGTGATGTCTATCTTTTTCTATGACTTTCGTGGATAATATTAAACTAGTTTGAGAAAAAGCCTTTGTTTAGGTTACACCTATATCTACTTTTGTTCTCGTGAAAAGACCAGATCAGGCTACACAGAAGTGCCAAAATTTTGCCAAGAGCACATGATCGCATAATCACGAGACGAAGTACAAATGACCGACACATTAGGGTGTAAATTATTCAGTTGAGTGTAGGAAGACATGAAATGGGTCAAGCAAGTGAAACTCATTAAAAAAATACCATGATGAGAGAAGTTAGAAAAGTTAATTTGAAACACATCAATGGGCAATCATTCGAACTATCAGTATTTTAATAAAAATGCTGATGATGCGCTACTCTGTAGCCAACAAGATAATGATCCTTCAAATCGCTATGCTAGATCTCTCTGATTTCGGGTTGGTCTTCTTAAGCGTGAAAGTGTTGCACATTTGTCACCTGTCTAGTACTGAGTTCATGTCATGAAGCTGAGAGCTAGGTAACATCGTCCAAAAAAGAGATCTAGAAACAGTCATCTCAGATTGTATTAAACTGTCTCTTAACTACGAATAGATAACCAGAAATCATATATGACGTTTGAGACGTTAAGCTGGACGTTGGAGAAGTTTTATTTTGAATACTTTCTCCAATTCATTGTTACCTTGCGCTGAATATTCCGGTTTGTCGACCACTACCTATAAAAACTGGTCAGTTTATCAAGGAAACACAAGATGAAGTTGCTGTAAAGCTTTATTCAATATTCTACTTTAAAAGTAAACTTAAACTGGATCAATTTTGTGTAGTCTGCAGAGATGATGTTACAAAGTTTGCATCAGCCGTTCAACCTCTGGAACACATTCTTGCGCCTGATCTAAACGTCTATTCCGGACATTACTTATCGAATGAATAACATCAGATGAGTAGCCCAAAATACACATAGTATTCCTTTATTTTCATGGTAGGCGCATTCAGCTACACCCCGTATGAACTTGTTATTGCACCACCATCAGCAGTACTGTTAAATGAATGCCTGAAACATACCGTCGTGACACTAATACTAAAATCTGAATAGTGTTGACATCTGGACAGTTTTGAATTGGTGTGCAACATCTTGAACAGTATCAGTTGAAGAACACTTGTTCTACTAGAGAGTAGCTCTGAAAATGCCAGGTTCACTATGCTGAGTTACGATGGGTTTGATGTGCAAAATGCAAGTTAGTATATCATTTGTGAGACACTTCAGGTCGCATGGCTATATATAGAATAGCTATATACTCGCTTCATTTTTGTAATGACTCTTTGTAAAGTTTTTGGTAGTTAGGTTGTTGAACATTTCAGTGGGGACGTTTGTTTTTGGACCATTTGTCAACTTATTCTCGGTTGATCCCAAACTCAGAAATGACTTTCGGATGAATAATTCGACTTTCTCACAGTTGCATCATCTTCTCTTTCAAAATAAGTGTCGAAAACCATCACAGGCCTCATAAATCGTCACAGTCAAGATCTTATCTCGTTTACTCGTTCCTTTATTCCTGAACTGAATTTACATCTTTTTTAGCAGGTGCCACCACTGACTGCGGTAGTATGTGATGTGAGCAGCTGACCACCTGGAATAGTTAATGTGACTATTTGTTAACGATTTAGTCTTTGTTGGTCTCGTTCGTCTCCTATGCTAGGACCCACGTACTCCAAAGTTTCGATGGCCGCAGAGGTTGTGCGCAATGGCGACTAATCGATATCATTTGCGTAATCATTGTTGCCTAAGTGAGTATTCTGTTAGATAAATGAAATTAATGGCGTAGGGGCAGGCAATGGTGCTGGTATCTTAGTTTCATTTATGGCCCACTTACCCGTTCGTAATGTGTAGGCACCTTGAGTTTGAAGGTTTAAATGTGTTTCCAGTAATTGGTTTCCATCTCTTCACTTCATTTTGCCTCCGTGTTTCTTTTCTCTACGGTAGGCAAGCAACGTTCTAAGCTCTGGTATACTGCTGTCGATTATAATGAAAATAATTATTGTTGTCAGTGATATTATTATTATTATTATTATTATTATTATTATTATTATTTTCAGTGTCCCTGACTTCCGTTTCGTTCGCGCTGTTTGATGTATCAAGTTAAACTGTCTAACTATTGTTCCAAATTAGTTCTCAGAGAACGTCGAGCAACTCGTACCACTGTAAGCATAAACTGGATATCTTTAACAGTCGTTTGCCATGTTAGCATTCAGCTAACCTCTTTTGAAATGGAAAACTAGACTTGTCACTGACCAATCTGAACTCGTCATTGTTGCATATTCTTGTCACGATCGAGATTAGAACTGCGACCTAGCTTTCATGAAGCGATCATGATGACCAACACGACGTTGTGCTTAATACTGAGTCAGTAGCGCTGGGGTCAATATACTTGCCTTATAAGACCATGGCCGGAGTTCGAATCCCGGTCGTGACAAGAATACGCATTACTGTTTAGCTTTGGCAATAGCGAACATTGTGTCTAATGCTTCTTTTGGAAACGGACTGACCAAAAATTCATGCATGAATGCGATCAGACATGTGACTCATGCTTACTTGTCATGTATACAGAAAAGTGTCATAGTGTGATAAGGAAGACTTGGAACAGAACGAGCTTAATTACTAAATTCTTCCCATCTTTGTCCGAACGCTTAATGTCAAGTTGCTCGCACGTTGTAAACAAAAGAACAGAGTTGCGCCTATAAGGATTTTACGTCAAGATAACTAATTATTTGCCTTAACGGAGCTGTTTCTGTTTGCATATACAATTAAGCAGGTCTATTCTAGAGCCAGAAAGAGACGTCTGTTAGAATTAACAGTGCAGTCTTCATCCGATTCTACCTTTCAATCGGAAATATACTGTAGAATGGGTCAACCAACTTCCGTCTGTTTACATAGATAGGCACGTTTGACATGAGACCGTAATGCTGTTTAGTTCCGCAAACCGAACTTTGCCATATAAGCCCACAAACGTCGGTGCATCCCAGATGAGATGCAGCAAGATATGCTCGAGAGATTCGTCGTGCAAAAAACCGTTCGTGACTTCTCTGTTTGAATGATTATTTCTCCAGTCAGGGTCACCTATGCTAATTATTCTGAGTGAATTAATGGCTTTGGACCGAGTCGGATGACAGCTATCTACTGCCTGAAAATACAAGTAAGTAGAAATCAATATGGCCAGCTTTTTCATCCAGACGCTGAACTATCTAACCGTCTTCCAACGTAATTCAATCGATATAATTGCGCTTCATTAGGCTTAACCTGTTTGCACATTCAGGGAGAGCTAGGAGGTTTCTTTTTTGCGCAGTTGACATGTGGTTGACAATCAGGTGGGAAGTTGCTTTGGTGTACAGTTTACTGAGTATACACCTTCGATTTATCCGGAATTATATTTCACACGCGCCGGCACAGTTCACATCTATGTGCGCAAAACAGTTTTTGCGTACCTTATCTTCTCCTGGTCAAGTGACAACCAGAACAACTGAGACCCGACCAGTTTATAACAGCCAAATATCAGACTGCTAATTAGTGATACAGGGATAATCAAGGATACTTCAGGCATTGATTATTTATTGTTATCTGGGACTCATCCAACCGGTTCAACTGTTCAAACTTGCCTGTTTGCTTCACGCACAATATTTGTGATAACATTGAACATAATACGCTTTTTATATCCCAGTTTGCTCAGTCTTTGCAAGCAAGAGGTAAAAGTCAGACGGCAAATTCTAAAAGGGTAGTCTATTTTAATAATAGATTTCTGTACAGTCATTTACGTTCCGTTTCCAAAATGAATCCATTACAAACTACGTAGCCCCTTCAGAAATCGTATATTTGACGGTAATGAAACACTACGCAAGTATGATTACTTGTTGCTTTACATTTTTTCCACAATAAAGGACTCGTCCAAACCATGGAAGGTGAACCAATTATTACGGAGGAGGAATTTGAACTACTGAAGCAAATTCGTACACTCAAGATGCAGTATAATCACTGTTTGGAGGAATGGAAAAAACTGAAAGAGGTGGTCAACTATTGCAGACACATGGTAGAACTAAGTCGAGCCAAGCTTCTACAAGGTGAGTGTGTGTGCACTGATATGTCATAGTGGTGATTCTTCATAAAGGCAGCTGCAGGTTGAGAAACGAGATTTCCAGTTGTACACTGTCGCAAAGCAATATTAGAGACAGCTTATCGTTCGAAATTTGAAAGTCGTTTATGTTCACTTGCTCCGTAAGCTGACTGATTAGTTTGCAAACATTTCCTCAACATGTTAGATGACCTCTTCAGACCTAGTACTTCGACGGAGTCGTTCACAAAAATTACCATTTTCATCAGAATACCTCCGACATGATCCATGTTTCAATATATATAGTTTCGATTTCTGAAGATATAAATGAATACTTTTTTGTGTGCATAATTTATTAGAATCGCTGGTATTGAAAAACTTTAAAAAGCCTATGTGACCGGGTCATAAATACTTTTGTGCACGACAAATACTAACATCGTTTTCGAATTCTAACTGACACGTAAGCAAAATTTGAGGATAAAACTACAACCAAGCGACTGCAAATCGCATACATGGTTAAGTTGGTCTTTTCGTTTTCAGAGAATTTGACTGATTGAAACAAATAATGGTTTCATCATCGTTGTCGTCATAAACGGCAATACATCATTAGTTCACACTGATGCTTAACTGCCACACAAAAACAAAGAGAAAAAAGCAAACCCTACATAAGGAGAAAGAAGAAAAAAAGAAGAGGACGGGAAGGGACTTAACTACTAAAAATAGCTGCGTCTATATTCAAACATTTAGCATCAAGGTGACTACACCTTGTACACAAACAACCGAGTCTTAAGTAAAAGTAAGGCCTCATCAGCAAGACAGCTTCCTTATGGTTTTCACTACCCCGCCTCATTAAGTGCACTCAATTCATAGACAACTCGGTCAAACAACAACAATATTCACGACATTGAGCTCGATTAGCCGGCATCTCACCTACAGTCTCCAACCACCGACTCTGTGAGTCTCGCGAACCCCAGCCTGGCAGAAGAACTCTATCTACTGTGACCAACTCCGGGGTGAACGATTTCATTTGTCCACGCCGGGTCATCATTTGTCCACCCCTCACCTTACACCAGTTGGCCGTGGCTTCACTAAAGGGTGCTCGGTGTGGCAGACGGTTAGCTGTCATCTTTAGTACAAGGCTCAATCATCTAAGTCTATACAAGTGCAAGGATTGAATAAAAATGTCGTTTGACAGTCACTTTTGGATGTCCGTTTCCTAACCACTTCCTATTCGTCGGTGCCACCTTATGCGAGCGATTGAACGAATACATCGATGGTTGAACACTTAAAGACGGATCACGTATTCTACCCTGAGGAGCTAAGTTTCGCAGTTGTACAGTAATACAGTTCTTACGGTCGCCTTATATACGCCACTCTTAAGCCTCACACAAATGTATTTCTGTCACCAGAGTTGTCCTAAATTAGAGAATACTGCCCCAGCCTTGAATATACGATTTACCATATCATTCCATACACTCCTGCCGCCGCTTCTGATACAGCTTCTCAAATACACGACCCAATCCGCAACCCTTGAAACTTCATTATCCAAAGTTAAATCTGCGTAATCACAACGTCAGGAGTGAAACGCTACGTGAAAATAAATTACCGGTTGCTCACAAACTGTTCTAAATTTCCGAGTGGTTTTTTGATTGTGAGGGGCAGACCTGCACCTGAAATCAACCACTGAAAAAGCTGCCAAGATTGTCTTTGGTCACGTGTTCCAACCTGGGCACAGGCAGACGTCGCATGTGTGATGTCTGCATTTCAGGCGGCTGGATTTATGTTCTATCCTCAGGCAGTTATCTTGAAGACGATGGTTTTGGTTAGGCAAACGCACGTTTCATTGCGAATTATGTGGCAAATGTAGGATTGATGTGGGATCAATGTACGATACTGTTCGCGGGATTTATGTCGTCCCGGGCATTTTGACACATCGTGGAGGCTTAACTTGGTTTGAGCAACCGACCAAGATATGATAAGTAGCATAGTTGCCGGAATTGCGGGGCTGGTCACTGAGTTGCAAATAAAAAACAATCTGAAATCGTTTACAGCGGTCGCTTTCGATTACGTTCACCCTGCAGCATGTACTGAGCACTGCCAGACTGGGAAGGATGCCTTTGTGCAGCTGGTCATAGTAAAAAGCAGTCGGTTGTATGTGGTCCAGGAACACAGAACGCCCAATTCTTTATTCATCTGTTAACTCTTATACATTGTCTGCCTTGCGTCAACTTTTTGTATTGGGTACATACTATAACATGAAGAAGATTGAAAAGTTGTTGGAATTCGGCGTGAATAAAGTTAGTAACTATGATGTATGTATGGGAACGCGTAGTACAACATCAACAACGTTGTACCAGTAAGAAAATTCACCATATATTTTTAAAGTAAGACGTCAGTGCTTACATTATGTGGTGTGCCGTCGAACTAATGAACATCTACAGGGTATTGAAGAAGCAACATGCACAGAACTGAATGGTTTACTCGGTCGATTAGTCAGTAGTTTTATTGATGAAGGACAGGCGTTAAATTCAACGAATACTGTTCATCCATTAGTTTTTAAGATACCATTTTTCAAGTCGAACATCGCCTACCACTGATCACAGCTGTCTCATTCCCATAGACTTTCCAGTCGACCCCATTGGAACAGCGGAATCACTAGACTCGAGTTTTGCTCTTGTTAGAGCTCGTCAGTAGTGCATATCCTTGCCATTACCTGGACTAGAATTCCGGTCACGCTTTCATGAGGCAGCCGTGTTGACCACTGCGCCTGAGATCAAACACGACCAAATTATCGTATGTGAACGCTCAACCACTTTCGCTTTTGATTAGTGATTAGTGTTTGCGCAGGAACTGTTTGAATGTTTTGCCAGGTGACCTCATCGGCTTCATAGAGCGCTGTTTTAATACCATCCTGCGATTGACAGCAAAACTTGGTGTGGTTAACTTCGGGGACCTAATTAAAGGCATAATGATGAGGGTTTCGACAGCGACTGCGATGTTGGATCAAGTACTGAATCGGTGGATCCAACAGAACAAATGCCAAATTGATAGACTCCGAAAAATGACGGAATCCTTGATTGGGTTGGTGTTTCTCTCAACATAGTAGAGGTGGGAGATTGCGGAACGTCCGTTATTTCTGGTTGTCCGCGTCGTGTGACTTATTTTGAAATAACATTAAACTTGGAGGTCAGTTCAGTTGCGATTAACGCCTGATTTTTTACACAGTTGTTGACCGGTTGAAAATAAACAACACACAGTGTAAGCTCAGTCCTTCCTCTACGGTTTGTATATGTACCAGATGTATCCGTTTGTTGTGAATAAACTCGTTTGGTAACTTCAGAATAAAGCTTTTCGTTCAGTCTAGGTCATCTAACCATGAAAAACCATCGTCAACGTTGGTGATTTCCTTTACCACAAACTTTTACTGATTACGTCATGATATTCAGTCAACTGATACCACGTAATCCAGCCAGGCAAAATATCAATTTCGGGCAGTACATAAATTTACGACAATCTTGAATTGATTCGACGCTTACAGACTCACTCAAAATTATCATTCGGTAATTCAGACAATATCACACATGTGAATGCGCTCAACATAGCTTTATTTCACACGCACTGTCAGAGGTGAATGGAACAGCTACTCATGCATGCCCATCGCTTGTGTGGAGTTTAGATGCAAACGCATCAGTCCACACTACTCTGTCTAACTACTGAGCTGGTAAAGTGTATCTTCTCATACACCACGGAAATCCTTACGGCCTTTACTTTCTAGTCAAATTAAATACTAGACTTTGTGATTGCCAAGCATTTCGATTATACGAATTTGTGTGGTTTCTGTTCGTATCAGAAATGAGTAAACACTAAGTGTACATTGCTGGGACGCCGTTGTAAAAAGAGGCGATTTCAACCAACAGCTGTGTCCGTCAGTGCATGTTTTGTGGTGACTATGCCTGGCCTGTTGTCACTTTGGAGCTCAGCACCTTCGGTAACAATATGGTTTTTTAGTCGTCGGACTGATGCAGTTCGTGAAGTGGATGAACGTTGGACTGTTTAGGATCTTGATCTACGTCATCGACTCATTGAGTTCATTGTCCCATAGGATATAATGTGATCTTTTGTTTGATTGATTTTGGTACAATTCAATACCATACGTTCTCGCAAGTAGTGACAAACAATTGCTCTGAACTTGTTGGATCTCATCAACACCACGCATGACAGAATATCAAAACGGCGACCTCTGAGTAAGTGTGGGAATGACAATACTTAAACCTATTTAATAGCCTACCAAGTTTTAGGATGGTTTACAGTTAAATCATTTGATACTTGCATATTTCTTTGTTAGCTGACAAACATCAGGCTGCCACTTTTGGTTGACGTACAAATTTAAAAAACAATCATCACAGAATTCTAGATGTCGTATTTGACATTTTTGGTGCCTGGAACAAAATTACCTTGAACTCCGTCAGGAGCCATTATGGACTCTTTACTTATCTATAAGATAGCTACAATTGACTGAACGATTTTAGCCTATGAGACAAAGAAGGGTAGCTGTTTAAACCGGCATTGAACTGCCCTCGCAATTATAAACAGCGAGCTTTAAGAAGTGCTTGGTTGGCAGCAAAACCCTATGCTCCACTCATAACTGACTTTGGAAACAGAAATGGACTATACTAAGACTGGAACGACCTTTTATGCTGCCAATCAGGTATGTGTTTGATGAACGGCAAATGTGTGCGTTTGCATACACGAAATCTTGTTTCATGCGACAAAACGAGCGACTTACAATCAATATGGAATAGGGCATAATTTTAAAAAAAACGGAATGTTTTTTAAACTTTCAGCTTGTAACTTTTTAACGGCATGACTAAGCACGATTGAACACCACACCGAGCAGCTAATATCCAGTTCTATTTTCGTTCAAAAACGAGTGTCGATATAATTATCACGGTCAGAAATAACGGCACGTACTCTAGCTGGCACACAGTAACCGACGTCCTTGCAGCTAGCAATACGTCACGAGAGTAACTGGACTACAAACGTATAAAAATCATTGGCAGATTGTATGAATTAAATAACCTACATCACTCCATATTTATTCATTTCACTCAAATGTAACTGTCGAAAAGAAAGACCTCTCGGTTTTGTCGGCTTTATCAAGGTCTGACTGTTTCACTAACATAATGACCGACCGTGCAAAAGCAAACAACGTGGTCTGAATAAATCGGAATCGTACTGCCGTTTCGTGTGACCGTCAGTCATGCCTTACTCATGTGTGGACGGAATTTTAGTGAAATCAATATCACTCATTTTCCTTAGTCGATTACTTGCTCAGTCTTATGGGGTAAGATGTCATTCTTCCTATGTTTTGTACTGTTGGTTTTTGATCCGGTGTTAGAACTAAGCTGTTTGTGATGTCCTATCTGTTTGCACGCTCTAGCTTGTCGTGTTTGATTCCAGTAGTCAGCATACACTTTTCTATGGTCCTCCTGTTACATTACTACTGGTGAATATATCTGACTGCTGATTGGCTAGCTCGATTCACTCATTATTTTTTAAGCACCTTAACACCACCCCTGTACAACGACTTAATTTCGTCATATGTGGCTGCTTAGTCGGTCTTTAAGACGTCAGTTCATGTGTTTTTGTGTTAAGTGAACACATCTTAGCGGATTCACTTTGGCTGTAGCGGAAGTTGGAATCAGGGATTTTGAGTACCGTGTGTCTGGACGAGAAACCTGAAATGAAAAAAAACATTTACAGTATTCGAAATATGAAGGGAAAAGTCGATTTAAACTCGCCCCAATAACTGACAATGAATCTGAAGAGGTAATACCATGATGGAGAGAGTTCTAAACTTTACAACAGTCTCATCGACTGTCCCGAAGCTCCATTTTGACAGCATAACTCCTCAAAGCAGCATTCGAATAGATGCTAAATAGAGATCTAGACGAGTGACCGAATGACTTGAAGATTAGAGTACTAAACAAAAGTCACCCCCCCCCCAAAGTTTCTGAAACTCTAGCGAGTGCACACTTAGTTCGTTAAGCTTTTCTTTAGTGAGACATCTGATGAAGTGGATAACATCTTCAATAGTAGCGTTGTTTTGTCTCAGTTATTTCTCGCAGTCATTCCTATTGGTTTTTCATTAATTTCAATCCGGTAGCATTCCTTCAAACAAATCTCTCAAGCTATGCACATAATTATTGTTAGTTTTTTCCGCGAAAAATGTCCAGCTTGATATTGTAGGTTACGAATGAATATACGCTGATATGTTCCACGAGTTTAGTTGACCATCTGTGTTCGATTGCCGCCTGATACATCTTTTACTGGAGCGAGCTCCATTTGTGGGTTTAAACTTGGTTTTTGTTTAAATACTCGGTTGGACAAAGGTAGGCATGATAATGTGCTACGCCCAGACTGCACAGATCAATTTCACGTGTACTGTTCATTTGGCTCCACTGAGATCCGATGTATTTTCCAATAAACAATCATACGTCCACTCACGGTGGTTATGAAAAACCGTTGTCATTGACGTAACCTGCGATGAATTTATGAGCTAGTTATCTATCCACGGTTTCTCAAGCAACCCTGCGCGTAACCGGCAACACGTCTCATTACTTCACACAATTCCAGCGATCTTAAAAAATTGATTGGCCAGGATGAAAACATTCGGAGACCGACAAGAGTGTAGGAGAAAGATTGGTGAGTCGATATTTTTTTCCTTCAAGAAGTTGACAGGAGTCATACATTTGCGGAAAGTTCTGACTACACAATTTAGTATCGACTTTAGGTAGCTGACGTTAAAAGAAGACCCTGCTTCAGCCCATACTTGAGTTGTTGTCGACATGAATTTGGCTGGATTTATATGACCGCATCGTCAGTCATTCAACTGACAAGAAATTACAGTAAAAATATTTACCGTCACAAACGTCCTGGCGGAATTGTTGAGGAGCGCAAAGTGATGGTACCTCGGTCAAATGGATTGACCCCATGTTGTGATCCAAGAACGCGGATGACACAAGGGTTATTTATTCGACAAACCAATACACGGGTTAAGCATGTAAACCAAACCTGACACAAAACCACTCATTTGCACGCAGTATTCGGGCTCAGACAGTCTCGGCTACCACAGATGTCAGTGCTCAGTTCCATTGAGTAGCAGGGACTGTTATGGGTGATGCTGCACCTTAATGATCCTTCTTGCAGTCATCTTGTGGCTTGTACGTTGTCAAAAAATATGCCATGCAGCTGCTTCTGAATAGCCGCGGTATCATTAGTATAATACGATCGCTGAACTCCATTGCACCCATACGAGCGTCAGACTTACTCTACCCTAGTGACTGCTTACCTTGAAAATTTGATCATCAGATTTCAATCTTATAAACGTCTTTGAAATCATACTGACGATAGAGATTTTTTTGGACTTTCGTGTTTGTGGTTAACACCTTACAAAACGCAGTAACACATGAAACAGGAATACACTGGAGAACTTTTCAACGAAATGCAGCGAAGCTTCGGTGCAATAAACTACATCGAAGTTGGAAGTAGAGCAAACTTTTCACAAATGATCTTATTGTCCTAGGTGCATGTCGTATTTAGAATGATGGTTAACCATGATTTACTAATGGTCTTAGGTCTTTCGGTGTAAGCGTTATGTCTCTTTTTAGCTTGTTTGTTTCTTTTGTAATGATCACTCTCTTCTGATCTGAAATCTTTTTAAAAGATGGTCTGTAAATGAGAAGTTCCACCAATGTACCAAGCGTTTGGTCTTGCCACTCTCTAAATATCTGTTAACTGAAGCATGTGGCCAGTAGGTATCCGTCTGTCACTTGCACAAGTCGCTACAATAGCTTTTTCTCATTGCTTCTTACAATCACTGTGCGTCCAAACTAGTAACCAATCAGAAATGGATGTACAGTATTTCATTCTTGGCCTGTGCTCAAATGCTGTATTTCGGTTCCAAAGGGCACCCGAACAGAACTTTTTTCCACGAAAAAAACAGAAATGTCTGACCTTCCATGCAGAGAACAAGCTTTGGAATATTAACATATGATGAGGTCAACGCACTTGTCGAATGTCGGTGATCCGTAACGAGATCAATATCTACCACCAACGACAGTTTATCATCTCCATAAAGTTATTTGCTTCAGTTGGTTCTCAGGACTAATGTTCTATTCTGTGGCCATGAACACAGTCGTCTAGGAAGTAGCAATATTGTGAGATGGTATAGCGCACAAATATTGAACGGATAATGATCTAGTTCATAATAAACACAAACCTCCTGAGATCCAAGAAGAAACTATGTGCTATTCAAAAATATTTGAAGTGTGACAGTATGTGAGGAGCGAGCAATAGTGTTTCCATTTATGACATAGTTAAAATACACACAGAGAAAAGCAGTGGAAAATGACAAAAAAAGTCACAAATTAAGATGAAAAAATAGAAAGAACTGTGCCATCCGGAACAACCGGTCCAGCTTTCACAGTAGACGAACTTCTTTCTTTCTGATGAATGAATTACTTCCCGTGGGAAAAGTATTCCATCATAAATGGGCCAAAAGTTTGTAGTTAATGGCTGTCAGCCGATTTATAAAAAGAGACATCTACTAAAAATGTATAAATTACTGTGATTCGGTTTTGCCCCTTTTTTCTAGAAGAGCTAAGATTTCGTGAATTAGTCACTGAACTCGCTAAACAACACTTTTCAAGATGGTAACGCAACTTCCATGTTTAGTAGCAAAATGCTTGATAAATCCTGTCTGGTCAGTCGATTCCTCAGATCTTTTGGCAGAACAGGCGGGTAACTGAGTCCAAATGTGAATATCTGAGCTTCCGGCAAGGCATCCTGGCTCACCTGGTAGAACGGTCGCCACTTTTGCACATGCTGTTTCTGTCAAGGATTCGATTCCGACCAAAGTCCATACTTCTTAAATCTGAGTTCGTTCTAGTTTTCTGAACAAGTTTGCAACCAAGTTAGCCGGTCTTGCCTGGGGCTAGAAAAGGTGGGGGTTAGATGAAATTTTGTGTTCACCGATAAGAAACGGGATTTCCAAACTTTACATCCATACGTGTCTCGTAACGTTCTCGAACCTTGTCGCAGTTACTCATTGCTGTGATAAATAGAGCATTCTGCAGCTTGGGTGATTATCGTGATTGCATAAATGTTCTGTACAGTACAGTCACGATCTTGACAGACTTGACCAATAACTGTTGTTGTTACTTTCTAATTGTTTGTGGATAATCATACAGGTTGCTTGATAGGAATTGACCACCATTCCGGTATGGTTCTTTCTATCGAATACTCACCGGATTTCTATCTAATCACATTCAAAAAAGCACTAGACTCGAGGGTCTCTATTTTGAAAGCTTGTCAGCAATGCTTATCTTTGTTACGACCGGGAACGAAACTCCCATCAACGTAGATCACTACGTCATCAATATCATACTGGACATCATCAAATTCACAATAAAAAAGTCTAGTCTATCAATTAGTTTTGAGCTGAATGAACTTGAAGTTATTGACTTGATTGAGCTGAAACTAACTGGACACTTATTAGTGATGGCCGAGCAACTTCCGCATTTCCTATAAACGGCAGCCGCTGAGTGCATTGAAACGGTAATTCTGTTGTGTCTAACGAATGCTGAATGACATTATGGTCAAGACGGTCAAACAATATGCATGTGGTTCGGAGTACGATTCACAGTCAGGACAATAGTATACACCACTGATGACTTTCAACACGCAAGAAACACGAGTTGAGTGCTTTTTCTCTAAGGGAACTGTCTGGATATTCTATTGTAGTGGGGAAATTGTGATCAGGTATGAGTAGTGTTCGGTTCAAATTGGCCTACAGTTGTATACATCACTCACAACGTATCTCACAAACTGTTTTAGAATTCGACAATTGGTATCAGGGATGTTTTGTGGATACTGACAACAAGAATACGGAAGGAAATTATCCTGATACGCCCAGTATCCCATCCGTTGATCAATCAAACCGGTCACAGAACAACAATTCCACTGATTCGGATCGTATAGAGAGATTCCAAGTGGCTCAATTTGCGACTTTTGAAAGATGCCCGGAAGGTAGGGCATATGAACGTGCAAAGGAAAGCACGATTTACCAGGTGAGTCCCTACAAGAGATCCAGTTACAAACTTATATTTGCTTTGGAGTAATCGCACTTGATGGTTGATATCTTTACGGACATTGCTTATTTAGGAAACTGGTACCGAGCATAATTCTAATAAATTATGTTTATGTAGTTTTGGATAAGACCTATTTGACTAGTGAAAATACTTCCTGTAACCATAGAAATGCGATAGACGGAGGCAATTTTGACTCCCAGGCTTTTGCAGGTCGCGTCGTATGAGAAAGCTTAAGTTCCATTTTATCGCGCACTAACTTGAAGCGCCCACACAGTGGTCTATGGGCACACAGAGAAGTCCAACTGGTTAGTCATTTCCGTCAACAAGGTCAGTTGCGCGTCTTAGTCAGTGAATTTAAAGCCGGCTGAGGTATCACTAAAATTTGGATCACCATCGAACAAACATATTGTTGCATCATGAAAGTCAGCTGGTAAAGTGGATCGTTTTTTTATGAAGAGTAGACTAAATGTGAATAGTAGTCACGCCAACTAGCAGGCAAAATGAACGCGAGATCAAATACGCACATGATTATCGACTTTCATTATTACGTAATTACGCGACTGGGCAAGTGGAATCTGAGGAAATGATACATACATACACGTGCACGCAGATATAGTGAAACAAACAGGCGGTCAGTAGTGGTCAGTTGACGGTATGCAAAACATACCTGTCCATGAAGAATTAAACCGGGCATAACATATTAGGTGATATCTACGCATCTGTTGTACTGATCACCTGATGTGAACAAATTGCCACATTGAATTTGAGCAGTTGTTTGCGTTCAGTCGATGGTATCTGAATGCCTGTTTTGCTAAGCTCAGACACAGCCTGTTATATTACTGATGTGTAGTCAGGGATTTGATTAATTTCAAGTTGAACACTACTCACAGTTGTTCACAGCTGTCGCATTCCCATAGACTGCAGTCTGTAGTCTTCTTCAGTCGGACCTTAATCAATAAAGATGACAGTTATATTAAATATGCCCTACTGATTTAAAATGACATCTTCGTTTGCATTCACAAGAGATAAGGAATCGTATAGGTTCTGTTGCAAACATTTTCGCTTGGTGGATTTCGCTACCACTAAATGGTACAGTGAGTTCGACAAGTCTGAAATCGGCCCGAATGTTGTCACACCGTATAAATCTCATGTGAATCATGACACATGGTAAATATCGTACCGGCAGATTTATCCATTCAGATCATCGATCCCGTTCTGGTTAGAATAAAACAATTCTGATACCTCTGTTTCAATTTCAGATTTTTTAAAATATTTTTTCATGTTCCAACTTCTGGAACCTCGACTGAACTTTCATTACGATGTTCATCTTGTGGTCGCTATCAGTCTTATTGATCCGAACGGACGTAACACCTATATGTTAAACACAGAAAGTGGCATCTTCACGTCCTTCCATCCAAGGTCCTACTAGTTACAAATGTTCTCTCGTCTTACATAGTTTGAGAATTATGAGAAGCTTCCGAATGTAAACTCGGATGAACATTGACTAGTCAATTCAGAAGTTTCTGTTCAGCAGATACTATAACTATTGAGGTGCAAACCTGTTGATCGATATATCAGACAAAACGACACCCGGGAGTTTTTATCGAAGGGCAAAACAAATCAATCAAGAAGCATTACAGAGATCAACGACTTCAAATCTAAAATTCATTCCACAGTTGCACTTGAAAGACACCTTCATGGATTTGGTTAGCCACGAACTCAAATCACCCACACACACTACAAAGCTATCCCGACCACACTTCAGGAGTTAATGAAACTAGTGAACCTGTATTTGTCGTTCATAGCAACCATCTCTATTCCATACTACATGTAGTTATCGAGTATCTGTTTCGCCATACATATGACATCTTTTGAACCCTTCTAATTATCTTGAATTTCTTGGTACTGCAATGCTACTGTAATCTATCCGTCTACCCCCAGTTTGAAGTCTGTTAAACTGGACCATAGTTTGAATTGTACATCGATCGAATACCGACACTACATATGTTGGTGCTAACACACTTCAGTTACGAAGTTGATTTTTGAAATTTTAGGGCAAGGAAAAACGCAGCATGATAACGTGAGCAAGGCGAAGCGACAAAAATATCCACAATTTGATACAGCCTTGTAAACGATCTTAGACGTATGTTACAAGACACTTAATCAGTCCACGACTCTTTTTTGTGTTGATATGATTTAAAACGCAACGGTAGTTAGTTGAGGAGCCTGTTGAGTTTGACAGCGTGTTTAAATAGCTCTGCGTGTTGTTTCCGGTGGATACTCGATCGATATACCGGATAAGTGACCAAATGGCAATAAAATGTGAATTTTTCTTGTCTGTTTACAACAGCTCGGATCGCGCGCACACACACACAACGTATTTTCCTCAGAAGGATAATCAGCTTTAGTTGTCCGTAAATGGCCCGGAATGATGATGACGACGACGATAATAATAATAATAATAATAATAATAATAATAATAACAATAACAATAATAATAATAATAATAATAAAGACGAAAATACATCCGCTTGCTTAGCGCGTGACCCACTGCCCACAGCCCGCACCTTTACCAATTAGATGCATATCCGAGGTTGTTCGAATCAGTCGCTGGTTAACGGTCAGGATCAGGGTTAGTCAGTCACAGGAAATCCGCCCACTTTCCCTGCTGTAACAGTTCATATTATCTGGTCACATTGCAGAGTAAGTGTCTCACAGGTACAATACGCATCTCATCCTAACGACAACCGGACGTACTTCCGTGACCTTAAGTGGCAAGTATACGAAAAGGTCACGTGTAATGAGCGTGCGTGCACGTGAATCCTCGGCTTAGTCTAATGGCGTATCATCTCCACTAATTTTTTGCAATAATGAATTAACAGTCTAACTGATTATATTAAATAGTACTGGCCACGTATTGTACTCGTGAGCATTTTAATTAATGTGATAAACTGGTGCAGTTGACGCAAGGTTGATAAGGACACAACTAAAAACTTGGAAAAGCTCTTATTGCCACCACATGAATCAGGATTTTGTGATAGCGGGACCGTTTTTCAACGTCACTTCCAAAATCAACGGAGCTAGCAGTAGCTCAGCTTGTCTACCAATCGAGCTCAAGCTCTAGTTCCTATGGCTGCTTCTGTCGGAAGATGAGAGCAGGTCCTGAATAACACACAGCCGCAAACAATATAAGAGGGAAAGCTGGAAAATCCACCCACTATGACAACTTCCATGTTTGTTTTAGCTAACTTGACAAAACCGACTCGAACAAACGACACAAGATGTTTTAGACACCTCTTCATATAGTGTAGTGTACCCTAATATGAAAGATACAGTAGCCTTAGAAATTGGAGGAAGGCGGTATTTGATAATTTAAATCTTCCAGTGATTTGACATTTTTGGCTGACATCGTTACTTCAAAGTCAAATAGATATATACTCGGATTAATAGGTTGATTTGACTTCATTCTTCCTATATTTTGTTTCCTTATTTACAGCATATTTTCAAGGAGATGCCACCACCCAAGAACTTAAAAAGCGGGCTTCCTCGAGGTATCCCTGTCGAATAGTTGCAGAAACAGATCCATTATATTTTAACCATATGGTTGCCTTATACTATCATTGTAGTCTGAGGACATAAAACAATCAGATCCTTTTCTTCCCGTCATGTTTGTTTATGCGAATAAAACTGTCATATTTTATGCCGACTTCCTTGTTTCAATAAAATGATTTTAGTGTCAACATCCTTCTCATCTCTCAAACCTGATGATGTCTACTTAGCTAATTCAGTTCGCTTTGTTATGCAACAGTGGAATGCTTTTCTACCAGATATCTAACGGTAATGTGAACAGAACAGTCCTGTTTTATACGTTTGGTCAAATTCACTTCAGTACTGTTGTGATGGTTTCCTTATTTCCCTCAGCGATTGGGTAAACACCGAAGATGCTTCAGTTCTCTGGACTAGACACCTGGGAAAACGTATAATTGGGTGATTGATATCGTGGGCAAGAAGGCACTCCACCATTAGTGTGGCACAGTCCGGGCTGCGAGTTAAAGTCGTCTTTCGATTTGCCTATCAATGCATTCGGGAGTGAGCTCCCGAGTCGCATTGGCACGCTAAGTCCGACTGGCCAAATCATTTGCTGCGGACGTAATTCCATTCTGTTCACCAGGCCGTACACGTGAGTCTACGCTCTTCATATGGGAAAAATGGCTAAATCGGGCGTAAAATTATCTTATAGTGTGTCAAACGATGTTATCGTACATTGGGGGCAGCACGTGACCGAAGAGGCATGAACAGAGGTTATTCAGGCGATGGAATGACTGAGCGCCCAAACACATGTGTCAAAGTCGCGAGGGTTGCTGTTACTGGACTGGTACCTAGAAAAAATAATAGAACGAGGGTTTTTGTGGCATATATCACTTTTACTTTACCGGATTGGTGAAAAAACAGCAGTGTTTACAATCCCGGCTGCTACTGGACTTCACCCTTGGTAATCTGTTCTACGACCTTCAGCCAATCAGTCCCCTCGTTTAAACCCGACATACATGTGGACAACCTGTTTTGTTTACCTGTCCCCCGTGTATAAACTCGGTACAGCTGCTGCTCACTCTTCTGATTAGCTGGGGTCGACGGTCTTCCATGCTGCTTGCTGTGGCTTGCAACTGGTCTCTGATTGGCCAAAAGCCTTCCAGTAGGTACCCATCTCCAATCCACTCTCAGTGTATAAATGTACCTCACAGACATACGCAACTGAAAGTCGTCAATTTTGGGATGATATGGTGACATTAGCAAATACTGTCTTTTGAACATAACATTAGACGCCAACGTCGCACTATGAATTTTCTCCACAGAAGGTAACAACTGGGGCTTATCAGCCACACAAACAAGTGGCATGTCTAAGTGAGGTCTACCCGACAGCGGAACCTCAGTACATAACGAGTAAGTTTTAGACTAATTCTGTGTGAGCACAGCTAAACTGACCAGTATTCGTGTCACACGCTTCTTCATCTATTACAGCATGTGGACCGTCGTCCCACTGTAATTGACCAGGCAACCACATGATTGCAGTGCTTTAGGGGGTCCGTGGAACTGTTTGCCATGATTTCACGCATACTAACATGTACCATAGTATGCTGGAGGCCATGTAAGTTAAAAGGTTTTTATATATCTTGCGTTGAGTCATTCAGTTCAAGCAGTGATAGAAAATTTAAATTCTACACTCCACTTCTGACTTCGTACCGAGATAATGGATAGCCATTTTGTCCCACCAACCTGCCGATATGACCTTTATGCTTCGCTTCTATTGCCTTGTTCCTACAAACACGAAACAATTGACTGGGTTTCGACTAAAATGTACTCTAGGGATAATCATTCGTATAAATGTATTACATACTGAATTGTATTTGTCGTCCAAGCTGGTCATTTTAATTTGTTTTTGACATCCGATTTCAGAGTACTATCTTCTTTTCCATTGGATTAAACTGAACGGTGTATAACTACCATTCGATGAACCATTCTATATGTTGCTGATTGATTACGTGTTGGTTTTTGTCAGCCCCATCCATATTGAACGTTGGTTTTCATCCTTGTGGGATTGGAATAAACGTAGGTTATTGCTGGATGGCTCGATCGCCGTTCGTCTATCGACCGATATTGATTTCGACTTGGTTAATTCTTCTAAACTACTGCACCGAATTAAGTCGAATGTCATAGTAGAAACAAAAAATTATACTCCCTGTTACATTGTTTTCAGAAATTGCTTCATGTGTTTTGTCAAAAACAACTGTGGAAGTTTATAGAAAACGCGTACATAATTAAATGCTTTGTTAAATCCTTCCTAGCGATTTTTGGATAATTTGCTCGGTAACGCGTACGCGACAATTCCAATAACGCTCAATCAGAAGGTCGAGTTAACCGTATTATCTTCTAGGGTAAAAACGTCAGAAAAGGCGATTGGAAGGATGGTAATTTATACGGTACTGTTTAGTAAAATTACAACAAAGGTACAGTCTGACCTTGAATGTGAATCAACCGGATACACAAATTATCTAGCAAAGTTCAAAAATGCGGGTAGTTAAACACGCGCCCACAAACAGCCACCAGCCAACAGGAAATGAGCTCATTAAAACAAGTGGATACGGACAAAAGTTGTGAACATGTCAAACAATACCAACAAGGAAGTTTTAACAGATAAGGCGTAATAGTTATAAAAAGGAAGAAAGCAAACATTTTGTGTACAGCTATGGTACAGAATTCATCATGATCGTTTACTGCATACCACAAAAGAAAAATAGAGACAAATTAATGGTCGGCTTTCTACAAACAGACTAAACATATCTCAACGGACTTATCGCTCTGCATCATACCAGACAAAAGACGATAAACGTACCAGACGAACTTCAACAGATCCAACATGCTTCTTAGGAACCGATCCGGCTTCAGTCTGAATGGTAAATTAGTCTCGTCTACGATAGTCATTGTCATTTGCGTTTTGTAGCAAAGATTTCGCAAACTTCTCAGTTCACATGTGATAGGTAACTACACATGGGCAGGTACTGAAATGAGTCTCATCAACTTTTATGTTTGTTTAGTGGTATATTGTGTGACTCACGCTAACGCGCAGTGATTATTGCGTTGACCAAATGCCTGACTAATCGACAGGGCCAAATTGTATTTGAAGTAGACTATGAGTCACTTCCCCGTGAGTAAACTACACTCATAATTGGCGTTTTGGCATCTGTTTAATATTTCCATGTTTATCGTGTATTATATATGAGGGTCTGTTTTCGAGCCTTCATACTGATAACTTATTTGCTTACTTCAGAACCATTTGGAACAGATCCGGCTTTGAAACAGGGCTTCAAGAAAAACCAACTTCACTAAAAACCTGGAACTGCTAGTTGTTGACATTAGCACTTCAATTAAACAGAGACCATGAAGTTAAGACAATTCGGCGTCAATTGAATTCAAACGATCAACATCTTCTGGTAGCTACATTCTCAGAAAAAGACAATCCTTGAAAGATGTTTTGAATTTTTTAAACAGGTATTACAGTCTCCAAATCATCAAGGTTGTTGTCTGTCCCGTATTTTCATTGCATAATTAATCACTGGGTGAACAGCTGCGTGGTTTCAAATCAAAATTACTTTTGATCACTTTGCTGTGGCCAAGAGAGGAAACAAGAAATGGAGAAGCCACAAGGCGACCAGGAGACGATTTGGTCACGTGAGGTGAAGGCCCGATCATTTCATTAAGCAAGTTTTGTAGGTGCCACCTGCCAACATATGAAGTTTGCTACGATCTTCACCACGAGTTAGAAACACTTGGATTTTTTGGCGTGTTGTACTCATTGGAAGTCTTTATCCGGAAAGTAATAAAACTTCCGTTTCTTGGATCTTCGTTATCATTTTTTGTTGCTTAATCTTTTTTCTGCTTGACAGATATGTATCTACTATTTAGTGAAATGTTTCGTGGACTGCTGTAAGAACCAGCAGCAGCCCGACACACAATACACACGAGTATGTCTCAAAGCTAATAGCAATGACAATGATTATTTCCTAAGGAAAATTAAAAGCTCTTCAACTGTTTGGCAACAGTACTTGATCAGAACAGCCTGATGTTGCCAAATCAACCTGAGAACGTGCAAAAATCATTGTGAAAGCCAAATCAGATTTACCACAACATTCAACAGCTTCTCATCATGCGATTTTACCAGAGACTAATTGTGTCCATGTGACTAACAACAACATCAAAATTAGACTGTAAAACAACTCTCTATCTTACTATATTTACGCCATCTCCGTAACCAGGTGTTTGTCACATTTACACTGTATATTGATTCACTCACTAGTCCTGGTAACAGTTCATCCGAAGTAGGTTCACAACTTCTAGACAAACACATTCGCTCTATACCCTAATTTTTACTGCATTACGTGCAGATCATTTCGTTTTTAACGACTGAACAATATTATCGATGGCGGTATTAGACTCACTAGTTGCCATGGTAACTTTTCTGTATGTTATTAAATAAAACGCTTGATCTGTTTGCCATTTTGATCAACCGGCACTTGGCAACTATTCAATTGACCCTATGCGCGTTGTATGTTTTGATGTGATCAAAAGTTTTTTTTTCAAAAAAATGGTGTGGCAAACATGTTCGTTTTCGGTTATTCATTCCAGGGTTAGTTACATAGCATTTATATGAAACAGAATTGTCAGGGCAAAACGAACTCATATAAGTATCAAGTTCAGCTGAGGTCAGACACGTCATTATGACGCAAACTGGAACCATGGCGGTTTGATCGGTCGTGGTGTAGGTGGTTGGTCATGGCAACTTCAACGTCATAACAAAATGCTTCTGTTCGCACAACGGCCGATTTTTTAGTTGACTTCCAGTCGCTTCAGCTGTGGCCAAAATTCGGCATCGTACAGTTTTCGAGTGGCCGCCAATGAATCGCTAAATCGAAAGAAAAGAGTAGTCCAGGCTGACTGTATGATGTGTATCAACGAGGTGTGCAACAGTTGTGCTGAGAATTGTCTTGGTGACTCCAGGCTTCACCATGAAAATGTCTGCAAACAACGGCACCAACGAGGATTTCATTTCCACACCATCCATTCGTCGATATAGTTCCTCACCGAACTTAAACTGTATGTTATGAGTACTAAATTACAATGGCTGTTTTCGTTCTGGTTGGATATACAGACATCTGGGTTGTTAGTCACAATGTAATCACACAAACATTCTATCGCCTGTTTCAGTGGAACATTTATAAACAAGGGTGATACGCCCAGAGGAAGCATTTGTTCTCCGGTTGGGTTTAGCTGTCCGATTGCATTAATGAATTCCAAGAAACTTCTTACGCTATGTTTTGACAACTTCTGACTGACAGATGCAAAGAGAAACGACAAGTATTTAGCCAGCAAGTGTTATGGTGAGTAGCAATTTCTTTTTCTCAATAAAACGATGTGTAGAAAGATTTGCTAGCGTGTTTCTCACGTAACAACAGTATAAATCTTATACAGATTGAACAACACCCACAGTTGATCACAGCTGTTGCATTCCCATAAACTTTCCAGTCGGCCTTTTTTCAAAATATACATGTGAAGATTGAATTCCGCCAATAAAAATGAATGTGTACAACAGACTTTTGATACGGTATATTGTGCTTAAGTCACTGGAGAAAATCTCTAGGCCAGCTCTTGAGGTGACTCATTCTGGTCATTGTGCATCAAACAACGTGTTGAACGAAGATCACATCAATCGATAAGACTGAGCTGCCTTCAAATCATTTTGTAGTAATTATAATAGTTACTTGTACACAGATCTGAAGGAAATCATTCTTTGCGTTAAACTGGATTAAATTTGTAGTGAGATCACCTTCGACCTCCCCAAATTTCTAAACTCCCCGCGACGTGAAATTGCCTTACCAGTAGCGCCGTGCCTGTTCACATTACCTTGTGAATGTAAATTTAATACAAATCACTAACATCACAGTTAGTGTGGTGGCGTAGGTATCACAGCTTTACGCGTGGCTGTATAATAAAGTCCCGTTATCCCCAACACTGTGGGCTTGATTGCTTAGTGTAGCAAGGTTTTAGTCATAACCGTTGTGAAAGCCGCTCAACCAGTCCGACACTTGTTTGAATTTTGTAGGTTCACTGGAGTTTCCGTTGACATTTGTCCTGTTCGAAAGCTGGCGTGCGGTTGTGCTGACGATTCTCCCTAACACCTTTACCTGTTGCATTGTAATGTGTTTAGTGTGCTCTGAGTAAATCACTGAATAAAGTTTGTTTGCAGATTCGCCGTTCTCTCATTGCCACTTCTGAATCGTGTTAGCAAAAGGCGGGGGAAAATTCCAGGAGTGTGAACTAGCTTTGCGCTGGTTTGCTACCCCTCGAAGTAAAATTTTGAAAACGACAGCTCAGAGTTCAGTCGCTATGGAAAACTTGCACGTTCTACTTTTTGTGGTTATATCTTGTGTTGGAGTTCAGTACTTATCACTTCAGACCGGTCATAAACCTCTATCACAACTTCACCCTATTGTGATAAAACTGACGAGACGGAAAAGCGAGGAAGTACTCAGGAAGTGGATGGTTGTGGTGTTTTGTGACAGTATGGCTGGGAAGAAACTAACACCGAGGGTACTTGGGATGTGTAAATGGTGGATATTTCCGAAGTGAAATGTTACAAATTTACCTTTTTTTGTACTAACAATTGAAGAGTGCCTGGATGACCGATCGACTATTTCAGGAATGGTTGGTATGGTCGGCCCATGCATTATTCCTGTCGTTACCAGCGCTGTTCCGGGTCACGTCTCCGTGATAGGTTTGAACATTCGACTGCAGTACAACAGAGTACTGAAAAGTTTCAATCGACAGACGAGACAGTAATTTGGCCATTCAACTGGCAAAGCTTGAAAGGCTGTTATTGCAGGACCGCAGACAGAAATCAAAAAACTGATACACTGTAAAATATTCACTTCTGATAGAGGGTAAGATTCATCGTTTGTCCATGAAATGAAATTTATTCTGACACTTCGATTTGAGCTTTCCGGGAGACAGGTTTGACGTGACATCCAATTCACAGACTAACGATTACTATGGATTTGAGTTAACAGACAAGTTGAAACAATTTGCCAGTTGTCACCATGACCATGTAAATTATCATGCAAACATTCGATAATAAAAATTAGCTTCGCTTTCTTCCAGCATTGTTATTTCACTTTTGAGATAGGCAGATAAATAACTACATAAGGCATTAAGCAATGCTAAGAGAGCAGCAATTATCTGAAGAAGAAGCTGATAGCAATGAAGGTGATGACAATAGAGAAAAGGTTTCTCGCTTGACGCCCCCAAAAACAGCTCATGTCATCCTCAACGTGTTATTGTCGTGAGTGCTGAAGATTCTCGAATTACCGGAAAAGATTACTCACCAGCTCCGGAGTCTTCAGAATATGCGAACAGACAAACAATTGAAAGTTGCTGCAGCCAAGAATCACTTACGCAAATCTAACTTTTGGAAATGGCTGTGTAATGAGGCTGAACTAGAGCGGCTTCTTGAGTGAACAAAGTCCGATTAACCAAACCTCACGTACAAGCTGCAGCAAGCGGAACTGTTGTGGGTCGGCATCAACTAGTGGAAAAGGACGACCATCTGTTACATCGAAATTTTTTAATGAAGGGCTGATTAAAACTGGTTGTTTGAAAACGTGTCGGAGTTAAGCAGTCGGATTGCTTGAGTCAAGGTTGAGAAACGCAACGAAGGAAAGATTAATGAAAATGTAGAACAGTCGTTGCCCAGTAGCAACCAATAATGTCAACATTGTTTTGTGTACACTCATTTACTAGTTTCTGTGGAACCAGTTATGTTGGCTGCATGACCAGACGCCTACGTGAATGGGTCCGGGAACAACATCCAACTTGGCTCAACAGTAGAATAGCGAAATCGGTCGGCAGTGCTATGCTATCGCACCTGGTAGATTCGAATAATTCGGTTGATGTGACGGATGCATTTCGCCCAATCTTCCGAGTTAAAACCACTCAGTCGAGGGCGGTGAGGTATAGGATTCTGTTCACAGCAGAAACTACTGGGATTCACCTGTATAATCCATTCCTGTGTGTCCAGAAAAGTTTTGTTCAGACTCTGGATCTACCTTTAGAATCCCACTACCCTGTTAGCCTGTCAATAACCATTGTTCAATTGGGTACTTGACTGCAGTGTGACAGTGAATTGACTGACCTCATTAACTATCCGTCCCCGGTTTACCCCCTTCCTGCTTCCTCTGTAAAATGTGTGATATAAACGAGATGTGTTTAGCCTGATGATGAATCATCAAAAATGATCTTGTTAGCTACACGGTATTTTTCATGACTGTTGGTATACTGTAAAATGAGTCCAGTTTTTCTGCTGAACTGAGATAGCTTAATGCCGCCTAAACTACAGTTGTTCTGGTTTTCTAGACTCAGTAGCCCAGCAAGTGACGAAATGTTGATACATTTTACTCCGGTTGTGACTTTTACTTGGCTCGGATCATTCGTTGTGAAAAAGCATTCGCTGTCTGGATGAATACATTCTAGCAGACTGGCTGATGTATGAGCTAAGAAGCTTCGTTCGTGTTGTCGGTTAATTGGATCAAAGGGTGCTGTTGCATTTTTATTCGGGTGCAATCAGCATTAAGCCTTACGGTAGAAAGAACACTTGACTCGGTAGAAGCACACAATATTGTCGTATTTACAAGCTGTAGTGTCATACTTATATTTGGACCTGCAATTGAGGTGCCTCGGGACAATTACATTCGGATAACTTTTCCCATTTCAAGATTTCCACCATGCATGAACTGTGCAGGTTCATGAAGATAGACAAAACATGAACAGCATTCTATCACCCGGAAGGAGACTGGCTGCTCGAGTACACCAACCGCATGCTGAAGGGCTTGATGAAAGCATTTGTAGAGGATGTTCAACAATGGGATGATACGTTCTCACAGTGCTTGATGGCATATTGGAGCACTGTTCACTCTTCCGTCAACCAAACACCGATCATCATGTGGTCTGGCAGAGAACTTCGACTTCCATCGGATTTGCAAATAACTTATATCGGAGGACTGCCCCTTCTAACCATGGAGTACGTCATATCCCTGCAGGATTCTATTGTCAGAAGTCACGAATTGTTTGACCGGCATTTACGTGTAGGTCGACGACACCGAAAGGTATACTATGACAAGAAAGTCTATGGAACTCCTTTGTTAGTTGGAGCAAAAGTCTATCTACATACGGGCGTCCTATGCGCTGGAGTACCGGCTAAACTACATCGGGAATAGAAAGGTCCTTTGGTTGTCGAACGAGTGATCAGTGATACATTGTATTACATTCAAAGAACAGATAGTTGTCAAAAGCCCATGGTCGTACACTTCACTCGATTAAAACCGGTCGAGACTTTAAAGGAAGCGGAGGAATCAGATGAGGTGTCAGAGATTGGGGCAGAGGTTGAGATCTCGAGCGACGTACCATAGGCATCGGGACGGCACCTCAATAATGAGGGTGTAGTATAGAGGGAAATCGAAATCAGCACGATGTACGCCATTTTGATTCGGTTGTTTTGCCTGTTATTTTTCCATTTCTTACACAGCATACTTTTAACGTCGTCCCAATTGATGAAACACTGGAAGACCCCCGTGAAAGAGACTAATCAGTGTGTATCCTATCGGGTTGCCATGGTCGTGATTACATAATACTTGGTGTGCTTGTATATGTGTCTAATCCCTGTCTGTCGTTATCTGTATGATGTATTTAACTTGCATGTTTTACGTTTGCCACTGATGAGAGTAAATGAAATGTTGACATATCGCAATATATGTCTTCTTTCTGCTCTAATGAAGTCTGATTGATGAAACTACGACAACGCTGTACGTTGTTCAGTGTCAGTTTTCCATCATTGCACAACAGTATAACGTCTTACTATGACACTTTTCTGACAATTCTGCAGCTCATTTTTTCTGGTCAGTCACTCGCATATATTGATTATTTGTAACACTGAGTCTCTTCATGCAATATGAGTAGAACGATCAGAAAATACACATTACGGTATGGATTCATTTTGCACAATCTCGTCTGTCGTAAGCGTGTAACCAGCATGAGAACAGAATGAAATGTCTAAAAGTGAAAATCGAACTAGATAGTGGGTGTTACTCATCTAAACCCACGCTAAGTAAAGATCGACAGTCACTTGTTTGGATGCACACTGAATCGGCTGCTAACGACTGATCAACAAGGCTTCAACACACTGATGAATTTGTGAATTGTGAAGAGTAATCAGAACTTGTGGCTTGTGATCGATATGTACCTTTCAATGGACGTTTCGGCGTTACGTCCTCGCTGCGCGTTACTAGCTAACGAGTTAATTAATGCATCACACGACCACTTTGGGATATGATCCATGTCACTGATTTCAGAGTCTTTCACATCTGCATAAACGCTGGTAAATACAGTGACCGTTAGAGAACATAATACATCGCTTGTAGGCCGTCTTCGACTTTTCTCGTTTCAATCAAGCGGCCACGACTGACCAGAATGTGTGAAATGAATTCGCATCTTAATTTGTCTTCTGTTCGTTCTTTTCAATTGTAAGACAGCAACAAAATGATGCATTAGGCGAACTTCATTTGGATTCAACTGAGGCGGGGCAAACAGTTCCATTTTCTCGACAACCCCGTCCATGGTGCCTGTACCGTCTGTTATTAAAGAACCAGTGTGTGACCTTTCGGTAATCTTCTTCTGGTAAATTCAAACACTACTTGGTTTTGTTAATTAAAGCTGGTGAATGTAAACAGTGTGATGTAATTCGAAAATATAAAAATGCCATGTGGAATTTTACTTAATTCTGGTTATTTCTTTATCAGCTACTGACAAACTGAATAAACCACTGTGATGCTATCGCAAAAGAAAACTGTCACAAGTGGCTGTTTATTGTGAGAAACTAATTACACTTTTTGGAAATACACCACAGTTGTACACACTATACATCACAGCTGATATATCTTGATATGCGTTTTCAGTCTTGTGGAAATTGTTACTGTGTTTAAACGTTCCACACAGGAAAACAGACGGTTATCATCTGTTTCTAGTACTCCGGAAACTCAAAATTGACATTATTCCCAGTACCTGTCGCTTTTATTTCAACCGGTCCATACTACTCATTAGCACTACTAAGGGGTACGCAACAATTATAATGTTATGACAGATCTGTTTTGACTGCGTCGAACAACCAATGCCATTTTACCACTCGGTGACTTGGTCACGTGTGTAGCTAGATCACTCCCTTTTTGTTCGTGTAGTTTTTGTATGCAATTGCTGACCCTGATAAATCGAATCGGCAGACATGATACTGACCTTGTCGGTGATTGGCCCTCCAGTCTCATGTTCTGTAAACTAATTTGTGTAACCATCAATGGGTATTTCTGAGCGGAGCTGAGACAAAACAGACCACGTGAGGCATACATCATGACCCAAAGTTAACCAACTGTAGTCACAACCAGGACTGTCCAGACAAAGCGTTGTATCCGTAGATTGGGAGGGAGTAAATGGCGTTAATGACAGAAATGATGGGTTGTTAATAAGTTTTTTGCTGGAAAGGAAATATGTTGAATTGCCGAACTATTGAAGCAGTTACGAATCCCACTACAGCGGCAAATATCACATTTTCTTCACGTCGCAACTTTTAAGTGTAGGACAGAAAACCGGGATAGAAAATCAGTGTTATCAGTGACTAACATTAGTGTTTGTTAGCTGGAACAGAATCTTGTATCAAACAGTACATACTATGAACGGGTTCTCTGAGGATTCCACGTCGTAAGCAAAATGGACATTATTCATGTCTTTTGGCTCGAAAACGATCTAAAGCTTCCGTCACTTCTTGTTTTAATTTCTGTGAAAACATGGCCGGCTTAGAATTGATTGGTGAATCAACTGTCTAATCGACCAGTTTATACGATGCCCGTAACGTTCAGACGGTTGACCTAACTTAAGCGGAAGTAGTGGCTTCCATTTCCGACTCGAAGTGGAAGTAAAGCCAGGCCTAGCAACCACAGATTCAGTAACCAGTATAAACGATGGCATGTTTGTGGGATCAAATGACCAGATCTCGTCTCAGGTCCACGCATTACTTGGCTGATTATCTGTCAGGTGGATCAGTGAGTGATTGGTTTGGACCCTACTGAAAGCATTTGGCTGACTATCCGTTTGATTGATGACGTGTGACTGGTCCCAAACACCGATCGTCCCATACATGTGAACCCGGAGACCAAATTTGGACTCCAAACAATGTCAACGGAGTTCAACGGATGACCTACGACAAGCGACTCCGGTAAATGAACAAGCCCAACATGTCACAGTCATGCTAGCCAACATTGGCTGTTCACGCATTTCAAGTCAAATCACCTACCTCTGTCGTCTTAGTGTTTTGGCCATCATAGTCTACGACCACTAACATCTCATTAAACATCTCAGCCGTTGAACGGCAAGACAGGGCTGGAAACCAGCACGTACCGGTGACCGCAAATGGACAAAGCAAAAATAGGATACTTCCCTAACGGAGTTTATTATCGTGATATTTTTCGTCAACAGATGGATAACAGAAGTTTTATTCACGCACGAAACATATTTAAAAATCACTAAACGACTGATAGAAAACCAACTGTAGAATCTAAGGCATGTCGTGTTGTTTTAGATTCACCACACTAGTTATGGACTCTGATATGGAATTTTATAACCATCTGGCCACAACTTTAGGCGTCGCATGGCAGTTCTAATTTATGTAGCCTTGTTGTTGAGTTCTTTCTTTCCGCCTCTTGTTGACATGTTTAATCTGAGTACTTTAAACATAAACTGGTATCATGGTAGATGCAACTTGTTGTGTCATGGCGACCGACGTAGACAACTGGTTGAAAATAACTGCTTAGTTGGACTGCTGTAGAAACCCGCTGTACTCTGAAAAATATGAGTATAATGCAAAAGCTGTTCAATTTGGGTCGACACAAAATACTCGCACTATACAGATCTGAGTTATGTGACTACGACCTTAGATGATATTCCAATGAATTTCATCGAATTGGGCTTAGTTATGAGCATAAAATGTCTTCTGCAAGAACTGTGTTTGTTTACAAACTGACCTTTATGTAACTGTACAGATTACTAGTGAAATGCTTCCAATTAAGATTCATAATCAGTATTTTTATTTATCCATAGGCATGCCAGAACTATGGACTCTCCGCTGATTAGTTTATTCTGTGTGTCCGTACGTGTTTCGATATCAAGCGTAGATCTTTGAGGGATTTGGCCATGAACGAAATCGTTTGATGGACTACGATCCACACGGACGACAACTGCGTAGCCGTGAATTAAAGCACGCGGTACGCCAAAGTCTTAGATGTGTCATAAGTCGTGGTAACGTGATTACACGGCGTTCCAATAGATACTGCCGCGACTGCGCTGGCTGTCAGGTCTCTTGCATACCCGTTCTAATTCGTCAGCTAAAAGAGGACGAGTACATCAGGCTCATAAACTGTATGTCTCATGCCTACTTTTCGTTCGAAAACAAGCCGCGACCGACGTCACTTGTTAAGTCACCCGCCCTCTGTTTCGGAAACCTGGATGATTGTGACATTCTTCCTTTGCCTCGCTTCAGCACTTCTGGTGCGTTGCATGACAAAAGATGTTTTTTCGCCTTTCTTCTTCACCATGTATGTACAGTGCAATAACATTTACTCCTCTCTTGAACTACTTCTCGAATTATTTCCAACATCTTTCTTCCTGACGTAGATTGCACCACTGGAATCTCTGCGTTTCTGTCTTCAAGAGACAAGGATCTTACTTTTTCATACTAACCTACTATGTGGACGGCTGGCATTGGTCACTCAGACTACACAGGCTTCCACTCACAAATCTGCTGGTGGTAATCTTTCGGGTTTACACTACGATTGCCGTGTGGGAGTAGAAACACGAGTGGTATATTGAAAATCACTTGTTGTGAGTGCTGTGAGCAAGTGTCATTTGGCTTCAGCCACTGTGACGGGCTAGTTCGAACCGCAAATCTCAACCGAGTGTCTGTTTTCGTCTGACCGTGGTTAGATTGGGTTATAATGAATCACGGTTTGCTCAGTTCAGTTTGCGGAAGGTAGCAGCATGCAACTTGGTCTGGACGAATTCTCATGCTGGACAGTGACGTGTATGTAATCTGTCGGCTGAATAGTGTACTGGAGTGAATGTTGAGGCCCACGGTGAAATCAAAGACTAGACCATTTGTAAGTTAAATACATAGTACGTGAGCGCGCGGTCAGCTACCTGTAAAAAAAAGCTGACGAAAAGGTACTTTTACAGTAGGCAATTTTCACGACTGGCAAGAAGGTTGTCCACCGCGCACGTGTAGTGCTAGTAGTGTCCTACACAATGTAAACAACAGCTCCTAATGGAGCGTGCGTCAGTTCAGTCAACAAGGTAACACATCAAAGTTGGCTCTGCACCGGATACTCAGAAGCTAAACGTAATGGCCATAATGACCGGCGTGATTACAGAGGGTTTCCGTTGTCGGATAAGGACAAACGTGAATCTTTATGCATCTTAAGGATATGTTCTATTTTTAACGGACGACGGTAGCCCAAACGTTAGAACGCTTGAGTTGAATGATTTGACCTGAAATATAAATGCATCCCTGTTGTAAACCCTCCTAAACGATACGCTGGTTCGATCTTGATATCGGAGTGCGGTTGGCAGAATTCGGATTCTCGTCCCGGTAAAAATTAACGTGAAAATCTCGGTCCCGAAAAGTGCTGCGACTGTCCCCGTATTCGCTCCCAAGGCAAGCCAAACGAAGCGTACGCAAAAGAAGAGCTTTGTCCCGCCCCAAAACGTGTGCGACAAAGGCGACAGGAACAAAATACTTATACAGTGCGCAGTGGCCATAAGAACATTCCCGAATCATAAAAAGAAAAGGACATTTACCGGAAAAAGTAGTTAGGGTCACTGATGGACAGAGCAGAATAAAAAGTCAGACAGGTGAAAACTAGCCAAGGTCACCACTCGGCCGCACTGAGCAGGTCCGCTAACTAGGACAAAGTCAATCGCTTTTTCCTTCCTGACGGACGAGTGGGCGCCATAACATTCCCTTATCAGCTGATCTGGCTGTCGTTGCGGTGGTGTACTAGACGCGTTCGCTAACTAAACTCAGTTAGGAAGCATGCTTTTGTGTCAGTAGTTTGAGTAAGCCTTTCTGTTGGAAGTTTCGTAACTTAGATTGAACTCCAGATTTTGTTTCAGGGTTCAAAGCTGTGAGACGATCGGTATATATCTTATCTGGTTGGCCTGTCCTGTAAATTTGCCTTCAGCTGGAATGCTGAAGTCATAAGTTTCCTGACTCAGCTTTAAAGTTATACACTTTTCTAGACGGTCGTATTCAAATCAAGAAGTCAGCAGGTCTAGTACTGACTGCAATGGTACAGTCAGAAAAGGCTTTACAATAAAATACCATACTGAAAGTGTCAAATAAACCTATAATTTTCTGGGCACAAGGTACTTCAGCATCGGATGAGTTGTCCATAACATGCCCCAAGTCCATGTCAAATTTCCACAAATGTATTTAATGAAGAAGTTTTTTAGTGCGCTTTACAATGAGTTGCTGCTGTACCAAAATGACTGTATCTGCAAGATCGTCACATTTGTTTGACTATTTATCTTAATCGCATCTAGGCCAGGTGACATGGAAACAGAAGACAAGTTGAAATTCTTGATTGGTGGAGTAGGAAAATTGTGTAATCAATTCCAAACGTGCAGTAAGGAGCACATGACTGGACGCGGTCATGGTTTGGATTGATATGAAGTTGCTAGCACTCACATTTGATTGAAGGTTTCGACTTCTGGTAGATTTTTCGGCCAGTTTGTCTCGAAAAGAAACACAGAAGTATACTTCTCACTTAGCACTTCTGTACAAAAGGGCTAGGCTATAAAACCTGGGTTGATTGGGTAGCGGAGAGCAAATGTGAGTGACGTCCGATTTAAATCAAGTAAACCCTTGGCTACTTGTCAGCAGTCAAATCACTGTTCAACGATTTCACTGAATTCTCTGCGTTCAGCGTGAATAAAAAGCTTTGGTTCTGGGGAGCACCTAATACACTCAACAAGGCAGTCATCGTACTTCTTGTAGATGTAATTTGGCAGTCCGAGCACTGCTTATTAGAGGTTGTGCTTAACTGTTCATGTTTGGCATTTCACTCTTGATTTAGGCAAACTAATTAGCCAATTGACCATCAAGGTTGCCTCATGAAAAGCTGCAGTACATCTGACACTTTGGTCGTGGAAACGTTGCACACCACTGCGGAACTCCGTCATCTCTGCGACTTGTGTTGACGTGGTACGGATCGGCTTACTGGATCTATGGTTTATCTATTTGGAGCACGCAGACAAATAAAGGAGACCCACGGAACAAAACTAGCTTAAGCATCGTGTAGTACGGAATGTATTTTGTTGCTACAGGAGTTAATCGTAAGTAGTTTGACAGATTTAATGGGTTAGATGAAACCCAATTGGATTCACACCAGCTATGGAAATCGCATGCCCGAACGCCACAAGCTTTCTGGCAGCTGAGCTACAAAGCTGCACTGAGAGCTTGAGAATTTCATATTTGGACTCTATCATCCGCTTGTCTCATATGAAATTCACTAAATGATCCAGGGGATCGACAGTTCCAACATGATTACTAAGACCTTTTATACACGGGTATCCATCGACAGTACTGTCCAGTAATGAATTTGTAATACTAGTGAGTAATCTGGCACAATTGTTGTACATACTTTTTTAATCGTACTTAGGATTCAAGCTTTCACATCATACCCATGAGATGCATTATCTTCTCTGAAGTCTTGTTAGAAATTCAGCGTCCGTTGTATTCCTCCTCAGCAACAAATAACAGTTGTGTGATTGATTGTATGATACCCTATCAGAGGTTTTAGTGTATCAGTTTCCAGAAGTATTTTTCTGTGTGATAGTTGACTGCTTATGGGTTACCTGTAGTTGAGTTTGCTTAACATAACAACAACTGTGATATCATCTAGGATTTCAAAGTTCACGTTGTGTAAAAATGTCATCCGTACAAGATGACTTCGTTGTCCTCAAAGCAGAACTCAAATTCTCAGCATTTGGACAGGTCCCGCATTTTTCACTTGTGAGGCTTCTGTTGTCCGCTACTTCTTACAGCCGAACAGCAAACTTCTGTCTAAATTTGATCACCATCTGTTTTTGCTATTAAAGGTTATCTAAATAACACCAAGTGAAAACGATGAGGCTTGTTTGAGCCAGTATTGAAACGGAACATAACGACACCTAGGATTGTTTGTAGCATCGTTGTATAACATGCAACTTCGTTTGTGGATAATGAAGTCTGGTTAGAACGCGCGATAACAAAAAAACAAGTCTCAATGACAGGATGATTGGGAGCTGGTAATGACTGTTTGAAACATGCATACATTCTGATCATAATTATTTCTAAAGTATCATTAACGAGGGGGGAAAATCGGTGTGATTGTTTTCGCGTTATCCATGCTGGATCCATTTGACGGTTTCCAAATTACAAATTACCACTCTGTGGCTTAAGGTATGTTATTCGTCAGTTTACATGTGTGAACTAAACAGACAACTTTTGCGTGAAGCCAAAAGACCGTCTGTTTTTTTCTAAATGGTTCGCCGAAAATTGTTGTTTGACTACGTTTCACAGGAGAAATTCTACTGTCGTCTTTATTTGAACTATCGGAAATCTACCATTTTCGATGATGTTCCATGATTGGATTTCATCACTTCGAGAATTGTGAGAAATGTGATCTAACTATTCTTGCATTTCTGAGCCAACTACGAGTACAGTCCTGTAAATTATTCCGTACTGTAAATCTGACAAGTGTCTCCGAATCAAACACCATGACTCGTTTCGGCATTTTACAGCCCATCATAAACAATAGCTTTGGTAAAACTGATTTTGTATATGTTTGTGCATTGTACTGCAAAGTCCTCTGTGTTCAGACTGACTTGTTGAAGATGTATCAAAACAGACAACGTAACTCTAACGAGCAAGATGAATTCACTGAACGAGGTAGTTGCCCAAGACCACCTTTTCTAACTGACTCACAGGAATGGAACGATGGTTCCGTACGGTTTGTCCTGAAATGCGCGGACATCCCCACGCAAAATAGTCCGATTGTTGTAAAAGTGTTATGTTAGAATCGTTAATGGACCCGTCTCGTTTGGTGACCCGTTTTGATTGGGCACCGTGTGGACGTTGCACACACTTGCAGTTCCGATGACACGGCGAAGCACAATCAGGTCCTTGTTGGTTCAATGTTGTTGAACTATGTACGGATTGTCCCGGAATTGTGCACCCGGAATCAGAATCCGGATTCCAAACCGTTTCACCGGAACTGCAAGTGAGGTGGTTTACCAAAGAACCTGCTAAGTTGGTGCAAAAGTGCAATGATAATTTCACCACGATTCTAGTAACTCTCGAAGTGATGAAATCCAATCATGGAACATCATCAAAAATGGGAGATTTCAGGTAGTTCACATGAAGACGACAGTAGAATTTCTCCTGTGAAACGTAGTCAAACAACAATTTTGGGCGAACCATTCAGAAAAACAGACGGTCTTTTGACTTCACGCAAAAGTTGTCTGTTTAGTTCACACATGTAAACTTACGTATAGCATACCTTAAGCCACAGAGTTGTAATTTGTAATTTAGAGTGTGTCAACTGGACTGAGTGTGAACAATCCGAAGCGAACCGCATCGGTTTTATTCTGTCAGTAATTATACTTTCTAAACAATTATGAACAGACTATATACCATTCAGAACTTTTTACTGTCAAGTCACTTAGAGGTTATGCACTAAGTGACTGATAGCGACTTCCGGTAGAATGTAAGCAACGTGATGACGGATGATGACTGCCTACACCAAAGTTATGGAACAGATTACTTATATTGGGACTTACCTTTAGACATCAGACCAGGGGACACGAAAGAAACTCAGGGCTGTCCATGGTATTTGTCGTAACTTGCTTCAAGCTGAGTGGATATTCACGTTTTCAGAACAACTTGTGAACAGTTGGGAGCTGGGTTTATTGGTGACGTTCCATTTCTAACGGAAGTTTTTTCAGATCAGATGAACCAATTGGAAATGTAGTGGTACTTAATGCAGGTTAGACGCAAGCCTACCGTTCGTTGACATTGCAATACATCCGTAAACTTACCTCTGTCTATATCTGATTGAACTGGGTCATGTGGCAGTCGACCGTTAGCCTACGTGCAATTGTGTGTTGGCGTCACACAGTCTATCATTTTACCCTTCGGTCGTGCGTGCTACCTGTGTTCAGCCGTTTTCACTGTACATTCGCCCTACTTACTACACTCAAGTGCTACTACTTGATCGTATCTGACTTCTGCATACGGCGAGTAGATCTATACTGCCTTTGCGGTTAAAAACAGTCTTATATTAGCTTAAGTCTATTTACTGCATCTGTGTTAACTATAGAATGTTGTGCCATTCCTTACAGTGCCAACAACAGCCTCCTGAGGCGGCCTTACTGAGGTTCTGGTGCTTCTTGTGATACTCGGAATTAAGGATTTCGAATAGCCCTTGACATCGTACTAAAATTGAAACCTCCAACGCAAGTAATAAAAAGAAGATCTCGTACTGGTTGTAGTGATCTGTTTCTATTCATGAGACAAGAAGTCGAATTTGTGGAGACCAATCTCCACGCTCAAAAACTATACGATAAAACGATTACGCACTGATGATGTCACCTCGCTTGGTGATGAAACGTTTGCAACCTAAATGCCAAGCTCGGCCAACATATGCTGCAACCATAAGCACACTTCCGCTTCATACTAGAGAGATTGTGTCTAGTAACCTATACACTCCTGCACAATCAGTAATGTGTTACACTACTCTCGTGAACTTAATCGTCCTTTATTTGGTTACTTCTTTTTTATCCACTAGTCATAGATGAATCTGGGAGGGTCGAAATATTAGTAATCAGAACCCTCCAGATCAATAAAATACACAAGTTACACCAAAAAGCATAAACAGTAGAAGTGGGCTAATTCACACGGTGGCATATTGTGCAAGCGAGCGCAGGTGGAGTAGACTGCGTTGCGTTCACTATCGCGAATGGTATACTCTAATCTCCGTTGATTAATAAAACGCTTGTGATATAGCAGATCTCATTTTTTTGTCGTAACCCTTATTCATGCACACTGCTGTGATTTCATCGATCGTCTTCAATGTATGAATCCATAACTTTTTGTTCTGTATTTTGGCCATGTGGCAAAACAATGAAAGAATACGTTCTGGCTGGCGGAACAATGGCCGTCATAAGTGGTGTACATTGAAAAAAGTCTGTCATCCACGTGTAACATTAGTGAATTTAGTTAGAATCCGAGAATACTGTCTGCGACATTTTTGTCTTAGTTAGCAAGATGAATTGCTGCGTTTCTGTAGTCTCTATAACATACTAATCAAGCAACATTCTGTGCATTTCAGTTCGTCCACTAGTCCCCAAACAAGAAGGATGACAACATATCGACAAACATGTCAATGTATGGACTCAGAGTCCGAGTGCGCATACGTTTGGGTAACGTTCATTCAGCAGCACTGTCAGACATCATTTGATGTGCTGTCAGCATGAGACAACAGCGTGGTCTCTGGAGAGCAGATGATGCCATAAACTTATCATTTCTAGGGCAACAACTGCATCTTCATGATTCCGCTCCAGTCAATCATACGTTTATCTTGGTGAGAACCAGTTTCATGTGACCTGTTGAAAAACCAACAAAAGACGGTATACTTATTTGTTGGTATCCTACTGTGGTTCTGCACATAACAAGAACCATGTCGTTGAATTACAGACGGCCACATGCATATCTGAGTTTCTGCAGTTTTCAACGCGGAAGAGGCAGTAAAATTTGTAACCTACATATTGAAATGACTCACCATGCAGGTGGAATTGCAGTCATAAGTTCTTAGCTGTCAACTCACTACCTCCAATTTGCGGTGTTTGACAAGTTGTTTGTGGGTGCGGCAATATCTTAGTAGACAGTTAATGTAAAGATTATAACCTTTCGTGTTGCATCGACATGCCAATTCATCGAGTATCAACACCTATCCAAACCCAATTGGTAAATCAGTAAGCATACAAATTACGACACAAATCGCGAATAACACAATATTGGCCCACGTTTGAGTGATATTTGAGTCTTGTACACTCATTTTTCTAAATCAGAATGCTACCGTGCAATATACATGAAAGTGTTACAAACGGTGTTTTCAAATTTTTGATACGTTCCGAGAAGTGATCGGAAAACTAGATGAATTCATTACTTCAGAAACAGCTGTTAAGGATCACAACTCCTGCTTCGTTTGAACATCTCTAGCCAAGCTTTAGAGTATCCCGACCAAACTACCGGTCAGCGTTAGATTCAGACTAAATTATTTTTGTAATACAACAATCCCCAACTCAACTAAAAAACGATACATATCGTTAACTTTACATGGTTTTCTAGTGTCTATCCTATGATGGTTTTCACTTCGGTTTAGGTTTGTACTACAAAATAATCAGTTTAGCATTTATAATCCGCTTAGCGGTTACGACTGTTTGACAACACACTTATGGATGGTAGTGACAAACAAATGTTTCGATTTTGTGGCTCTGATGATTTTGTATAACATTTTGTTAACTCACTACTTCATTGTTTACTGTTGTCTTATAATTCCTAAGTGGAACTTCGTATCGGGTTCGAATCATTCCGCTGTGCTTCAATTTAATTAGTCCTGGGATATTGATAGAAAGGTTGCAGCATCGAAGATTTTTACAAGGTTTCATTACGGTTGAGAAGATCTGAACATACGAGTTCACATGAAGTGATAGTTTCTGTCGAGCACTGAAGATTCAATGTCTTAGAAGAAAGTGAAACGAAATTTGTTCAATTTTTCATAGCCGTTTGGAAAAAAATACCTGCGATTTTCTGAGGAGCCTGATATTTTCGAATTCTCTTAGTTTATGACGTACCTCTAGACACATTGCTGAAACATTTACGATCCCTCCCGTTTATAAAAATAGCTGAAGGAAAAAATTTTCCTTTTCCAGGTGAAAAATTAAGGTACACCTGATTGTGTTTTTTTTACTGTGAACACAGTCGGAAAAATACAGTTTTGGTGAGTGGTTGCAAACATAACTTCATGATTTTCTAACTACTTGAATTTGTACTATTGTTTTGCTTTGCCATGGTAACCAAAACTGAAAGAACTAAGCTGTGCTTACAGTCTTCTTTTCTGATTATGTGGTCAGTCAATGAACAATCTTCGTTATAGAGAGAAAGTTCACTTCAGCACGTGTCCGTAAATGTGCAGCAATATGATACCGGATACATTTTCCATACTTACGTGTGTTATCAAAATCACAATACTCACCAGAAATAACAAAATGTCCAGAATTCTTACTATCGGTGTGAATATCGAGTAGATCCACTGCATTGGCGACTGCAGGATGTACTAAACATATTACGCAATATTCGCGTTCCTTAGTGTGCACCCAGTCGGATTGTCACTGAGATGGTAACCATATTTTGCCATGCCAAGTTGGGTCACACACTTTGGGCAATTAAGCTATTGAACAAAATAATAACGCAGAGACTTTCTAAAGCCAGGTTTCTAGTTTGTTGTTTAGATCTTCACCAGTTCGATATATTGATAGTCACCGTACTACTGGGGTTCGCTCAAGTGTCAAAAGTATACTTATACCATAGTTCGCTGTGCTCCACTGAGTAATACGATAGTTCGCCGGCATGCACTACCATTCCGTAGGGCGTGCATCCGCGCCCAAACGACAGCTTATAGGAGGTAATCATCTAACTGGTACATCCTGTCGACCTAGTGACAGATTTTCAGTGCGTAGACTGCTCACACGAAGTGGGTCATGTTGGATTGCGTGTGCACACCTTCACAGTCATATTAACCGAATCCGGTAAGCAAATGGTGTCTTAACAGTTCTGCATGATGAATACGCTCACTATCAAGAAGGATGTATTATTTCCATGGGCCGTATCTCATGGTTTTATCAACTCTAATTTTCTTCCGGCTTGGAGCACACTCGACTTCAACCGACCATTCACAAGTGTGCTAAATACCAGTGAACAACCGTGGACTTTGAACCAGCATGCAAGTGGTTGATGCGAAAAGCATGGTATAGTGGTCTGGTACGGTGCGATGCCCATAGTATTCATGCATCAACCAAGAGGTACTAAACGGACACGTTTGTTAGTGAGTGAAGTGTAAATTAAAGAAAGATTGTTTGGAATATGTACATTTTTCCATAGTAATTGAGGCTCATCACACTGGACTCAGATTGTTTTTGTAAGTCCTCAAACATTGCAATGTAATGTAATGTATTTTGCACAAATTATACCTAAATCCTTCTTATTATATCTCGATGGACAACCGTCCAAAAGTTTACTCACTTAGTCTTGAGTGGTTTTCGGTTAATTTTGGTGCATGTAATAGACTTCTCAAATCAATACACAAACGCCACGCAGTGAAATAATTCTCTTTCTTTCGCGATGCAATTTCACTGTCAGCCCGGTAACTCTAGGTTATCAGTGCCAAACCTGTCGCATCAGTATTCTGCAATTGGTGACGCTAGTTTGATTGACTGACCACGAAAACTGCACAAGATACGTATGGTTCAAAGTAAAAGCGACCGGATGAACACTCCAGTTTTCAAGGTTGTCTGTCGAGTCCGTACGACTATACCATGAAAGTATGCGCATACGTGTGCATCCGCAGTGGTTGTGGAAACATACATACAACCGCAGGCTAATCAGAGCTGCCGTAAATCAACCAGAAAACAAACCTAAATTGGTCAGTGGCAGTTGTCAACACGTTGGGACAACCCACCATGAGTTCAGTATGGACGGACTCGATCAGAATTTGGCTGTGAGATTTATACAGTTCACATCCAAACAACCCTCAGCAATCATACTGAGGACAAAATTGAATCTATACGTCTTCAAACAGATATTGCGAAAGATACGACAGTTTTCAACTTCTGTGTAGTGCGAGGAAATTTACACGACAAGCCTCAATAAATCTGAGGTCGGCAGTCTATGCAGACACTATTTTCATACCCAAACTTTCCTCTGAAACAAGTTCAGTAAATTCATGACCAATAAGGAATTATCGAGACAAACACGGTAACAACCAAATCGATACCGCGACGTGACATACTTCCAAGACGTAAGTATTCAGCAATAAGACAAATACGTACGGCAACGAACGACGTTGAAAGCTTACTCGATTCACCGCCTATCCAAACCCGGACACAACAGAGGACTCAGCAAGGGACCAATCTAAACGTTGTGCAAAGATACCGCATCAGGATTGGAAAAACAGCTTCAGTGTTACCTCTTCTGTTATCCGCCAAGTTTTTCGCTTTGTATTACACCAATCATCTTGACGTTTGTAACATTATATGCATCACTGAAATCAACCAATGACAGACCGTGATTTATGAAATACTGATGTCCATATATAAGTGCGGATCGTTGTTTCGTGAATAGCAACGGCTTACTGCACCTAGTCCGCGGTCTCCTCATTATTGGTTGCGTGGAATGTTTCAATTTAATTACCACTTCTGGAATCATTCACAGTCACTAATTCCGAGTACTACATGACCATGATAGGTCTATCGCAGTCGATATATCGACCCAATGCTCCACCCATGAATACATATTATTTGTTTCTTTGCAAAATGTTTGGCATTTCTAAATGGAATTTTTCGTCGCCTTACCTGTAAGTCTGAAGATTGGTTTTGTTTTTTCCTGGCATTTCATTCAACTGTTTTGCTACACCGCGAATAACAAACCTGGCCTCAGTGAACCGTTCACCAGATGGCAAAATATCGAATTTATATCTTCAGCTTATTAGCTGAACTTCGAAAGGAAAAATTGGGGAATTTGTGAAAATTTTTCACAGGTGCCTTCAATGTATCGCCCAGATTAATGGTCCAATTATTTTGGCTTGTTTGGTGAACTGTTTGTAATATTCAATCCTTGAACCCTTGTGTTGACACCGATTGATAAAAAAAACGAGGAATGCACGAGGTCACAGGATCTGCACAGTTTTTAGCTTCCTGTTATCTGACACACTTGTGAGGCATGGTTGAAGACTTTTGGTACATATATGAGACATTTACATCCGGCTGGTTCCCTCCAGTTTATCGACATTTCCTTTCAGCTTCGACCACAAAGTGACTGCTTCTTGTGGAAAAGAAGACGATGAAAGAAACTGACTGAAGAATGTCGGAGAAAACTAGATATCGATTAACTAAACCTCTGTTTCATACAACAGTTCCTTTAAGTAAACGGTGAAATTTTTTGACTGTCGTTTTGAGAAGACTTGTAATCATGTTACGTAGAGTATGAAAGCTTCCAAGTTGAAGTGGTGTAATGTTCTGACTGATTCTTTCGAAACAAAACGGTAACTTCTCAACCGTGTTTTTCTGTTTGTCAGAGAAACTTCACTAATGGACCTACGGAAAGATGACATTCAGCCAGTCCTACTTACTTTGTGTATAGTTGACCAAAGATCCTCAGCTGTGTCCGTTGGGACTTTTTGACAGAGCTCAGAGAGACTTAGCTCAACACTCGAGGATACATAGGTGATGGTAAAATAATGAGCAACGCTGCTAAATATAATCCGCCAAGTTCTGGTATGTGACGAGACAGATACGTGCACTGAGCTAACAAATGTGTTACCAGCTGTTTGTCAACCAACCGTTCCCACAGGTCCTGGTCATGGTGAAACGAGGAGTCTGAACTAGTTCATTTTACAACGCACATCTCAAAAATATATTTGGTTTTATCTTATCATGTGTACCATGGTGCCTGTTGCCGTAGGAAGTGCAAACCACCCTAATCATCATTTTAAGCTATGAACACTGCCTATGAGAATAAGAGCTCAAGATACCTTTGGTGTTGACAGCGGTTCATGAAGTAGCAGAGTAATCAATAAGCACAAGTGTGAGAAGAGCAAAAAAGGAAGAAAACAGAGGAACACTTTGAAGCTTCACGATAACGAAAGGTCAGTAAGTTATGCGATTACAGGTTACATTATCATATCAGAGAGTGTTTCCAAACAGCAGTGTGGATAACCACGAACGCTCCTATTAGGTAGACTTACAGCTATCAACCTTGCTGAACAAAACGGTCAAGTTTATCACTGTATGTGACCATGTCATCACCTGACCATCTTACGGCATCTTCTACCTATCAACAAACTTACTGAATGATGCATGATGCGAATGATGTTCCGTCGACCCACAGGGTACTTTCGCTGTGAGCCAAGAACGCGGATGGCGTAAAGGTTGTTTATTTGGGAAACTAACACGGGTTAGGTGTTCAAACAGTACAAGAAACATAAACACTCATTTGCATATGGCAATTGTCCTAGAAGGTCCCGGCTGCTAATGCTCAGCCCCTTTGTGTAGCCAGCACTATTTCATAGCATACTGCACTGTCGTGTTGGTGTGATGTTTCTTCCCGTGTTTTTCCTACAGCTACTTTGACGGCAAAATCCATGCTGTTGCCCCACTACTAAATAGTGGTGGTGTGAGTAGTATAGAACGATTGCTCGTCCTAATCATACCTGTCTCAACCGCCGAAGACTTCATTCTTACTATCCCAGTTGTCAGTCGCGAACATTCCCATTTCCCAAATTCATGTCGACAAATTGTCACACTGTTCACATCCTCAGCACATTCGATGAAGGCCAATTGGTGGAGACGAAGGTGGTCGGATATCGAGAATCTCTGTGCAACTTCTGCAAGAATTGGGCTAGGTCTCCGATCCACAGAGCAAAACTGAGTGCATACATGCATTGTAAACCCTGCATTTAATTAACAAGGTGAAGTTTTTGCGATGCCACAAGTGAAGACAGTTGACGAATGCACTACTTACTTTTGCTATCCCTGTAGACACCTCATCAGCATTACTAAAGGTTGACGAAGTGACACTGCCCACGTCGGTAAAGTTTTCAGCTATCTCCAGCCACCGACTTGCAGTAGCAAAGACAGCTGCAGTGCTAAACCAATCATACAACAATTCTCTACATTTCGAAGGTACAAAGTGCATACTATACAGACTAGTCATACCATTTGACAGATTAAGCACGGTTCTCATGTTCTCCGCAGAAGAACCAAGTAAGGTAATACAATCCGCATACGCAATACCCAGGCTTAATAACTGGCAGAAGCTCTACTCCGAGATCCTTAGAACCTCTAGAATATCGTCCATCACAAGGTTACAAGGGAAGTGGGAGATGGGACACTCCTGTCGAAAGTCATTTGACGGCAAGACCGCTCGAGATTGTAACCCATGAATACGCAGTGTGCACTCAGAGAGGGCATAGAACAGCCTCTACAAAATGGTACATTTTACTAAAGCTTCTCTGCGATGGATACAGCAACATAGGGTACGTCGGGCAACCGAATCAAAGGCAGTCTTCCGGTCAAAAATGCCCCTACTCTTGTTCACGAGAAGGAATTGGAGTGGTCTGGTGTCCGCCGGAAGGTGAGGATATGATGGGTACACTCGCGATCAAATCAAAAACCTCTCTGTCCATTTCTTAGATGGTACTGTCTGTGGTTCAGAAATCGCCGTATTCTAAGTCTTGTGAGTGGCCTGGGTACGATACAGTGTTAATGCATATGTGTTTGTCACTTGATGTTTTATCGATTTTGACAACTGTCGGTAAGTGTTAGCCCTAAGGTACCTCCTCAGTCTTCTATATAGAACGAAAGGCTTTGATTGGTTAACGCAACAACCTCCCAACACTGTCTTTAAAAGCGGTTATAGAAAATGGGCCTGTATGTATGGCTTTATCACGCCTCACTAGTTGAAGCTCCAGAACCATTTTGCTTTTCGACAGAGGATTGTTGGAAATACTATAAATAGCCACACACCCTTCATAATTCACAGTTGAATGACTAAGTCTAGTGTTGTGATCCAAGAACGCGGATGACACAAGGATTATTTATTCAAGAAAGCAACATATGGGTAATGCGTAGGGTACTGGGCCCTGACCGTCACGGACGCCACATACATCAATGTTCAGTTTCTTTACGTACCAAGAACCATTACATGCGATACTGCACCCCGATGTTTCTTCTTGTATCTATGGTCCCCACTACTGAATAGCAGTGGTGTGAGTAGTACAGTACAATCGTTTCTGGACACTACACTAGACCAGCTGAACTGTTCTGTAAAGTGCTCAGCCTATATGTCAAGTCGCCATGACAGGTCCAAAATTCATGATACATGTTTATCAGATAAAGTTTCACTAACACCTTGTTGACCGCCATTTCAGCCGTTAGTCACGTCAAACGGTTCCTGTAACGGTTCATTGCCGTGTGTCAAACCCAGTGACCTCCAGAATGATTACATCCAATCTCAATCATTCATTCACTTCACATCTGGTCAGCAATCCCTATACTTTAAAAGTCTCACTCACCCGCGCTTCCTACTAACAACGCCGAATGTCATATGGACCGACATTCAAGAGCATCACGGCCTGACGCATATTTCGGCCTTCCTGGTCCTGATCGCACTTACAAACTCTGCTGAGCGATTCTCACTTTCACTTACCCAGTTGACTGACCTTATGGTGTAGAAAAGACTCAGCAGCAAAAATTCTTGACAACGGCTGGATTCGAACCAGCGACAGAGCCGACATGCCCAAACTCGGCAAGTATTCCACCTGCTGAGACAAGTGTAAAGTATTTGATGGTCATGCTGTCAGGTCGTGAGGTGCATCCATATCCGGCTTCTATGTATGTTATTAAAAACACCTAAACAACACGTCCTCCATGACGGATGACGTCATTTCATTCAGGTAGGTCATTGTGTCATTTAAATTCTTCGGATTAACGGTAAGTAATGAGATAGCTCGAGGCTTAGGCAGACTTCGACGCACTATGAAGAATAATCCCAAGGCTGTAGATATGGTCAGTTTACTCGGAATTTCGCACACTAGTGATTACACGTAAAGTGGTTGGTTAGAGAGTGTGAACAGCGCATTACTTACTCGAGGAACTGTGGGGCTTAGTGACTGTAGGTTAGCGGTTTGTGGAAGATAACGCTTCGTAGTCACTCGTCTATCGATCGGAACGACTCGACTACAGCCAATCAGAAATGTCCCCGCTACTCTGACACCACTGATCTGACAGATGTCAAGTCGTTGAAACTTCCTCAGGTTCATGCTACAGAAAAATGTAGAGTGATTGCTATTCATCTGTCGTGCTTTCTGTAACCAGTCGTTTTACGTAGTGTAACTTATGAAAGAACTTGTAATCCGAAATAACTGGCAACTTCACCTGTATCCATGGACCCTAGTAGTTTGTTCCCAGTGAGATAAGACTAGTTTAAAACTTCAGCTAGTTCCTTATACTCCGCTAATTCAAAATATGAAGACACGAGGTGCATAAGTTGCAGCGGGCGTTCGGGGTTGTCAGTTGTCATATAAGTAGAAGACGGATAACACAAACGCAAGCTCATAAATGACATGTAAATGGTAGTATACCAAACATAAGTGAATAACAAAACGGTATGACAAAACGTTAGAAGGTAGTAAGATCCTGGTAGTGCAGTATGAGTTATTTCGACTGCTGTGAATCACCAATGGAGACAATGGGAGTTTGCGGAATAAGACGGACGGATAGTTTAAGGTGAGAGTAGCCATGACTTGTAATTCGTTTGCTGGATGTAATTGTGCAAATCTTGGAGATGACGGTCTTCATCATGAAACTGTGTACTGTTTAGTTCATGCGGTGGCGGCGTCAACGCAGGATGTGTTGTTTGCATGCTGTCCAGCATTGTATAATCACTCTGTAATAATCGATCTCGCGAGATTACTAATATGTAATGAACTGCCTCGATCCCATTGCAAGCCTCAACGCAGTAGAAACAAAGGACCGGGAGCTGTGAATACAGTTACGGCTTCATTCTAATCTCATCAAAAAATCCTCTACGAGCCCAATATAGAAGAAAATATGTGTAAGTAAAGACTCACATTCATATCTATAAAATTCAAGTAATTTCATACAAATCGAAAGACAGTATGCATCACACGCTGTTCTGGACACCGGATAGGTATCTCCCTCATTTCTAGAACTGTGATTAACCATTTTCCTGATTTTGGTGTTAACCAGTTGAATAACCCAGTTCATGTGTGCAGCAATTCATAAGCTCAATAATTCATGATAAAAAGACTTAGGTTTCCACGTTCTCCTATCTGTACGTCATTATGATTTCGCACGATATGAGATTGGTGTTTTAATTGGTGAAATCTGGACCCAGTTAGTGGAGAGGACTAAGATTGATCAGATTGCTTGAAAATGCTCACGATTGTTTCAGTCAAACGTATTAATAACAAGTCATTGGCATCGTCACTTCCGAAGGACAATAGGAAAATAACCTTCATGACTGGTAAATTGGACGAGTGCTTTGGAACTTGTTTCACAAGTCAGCTTCACCTGTCTACGGAGAGTGTAAGACATTCAACGGATTTGCAATATTGCTTCTGGTAGCCACAGTTTTCAAAGATTAGAACACGGATCTAAGGTTGAAGACTCAAATCACTCACATTCAGCCTGTTTTTGCTCTCTCTACTCCACGGGACGTTTAGTGACTTGTAAATGTTATGCTTGGTGCAAGATGTTGCAGCATCCTTGCGGGCCTCAGCAAGTGGCAAGGGCTTAACAAAATTAATCAGTCAACCATCCCATATGCAAGTGAGATACTTAACGGAGCTCTAAATCAACCGCTAAAAGTGTTACTAACGCTCCCAGATGAAAGACCGTTCTTGTGATTGATAACTCTTAAAAGAAAATATGTTATCTGAATTGATCCGGAGACGAGACATATAAAACTTCATGACGAAACCCCGTCGACTCCTAACAGTTACTAAAATCAAGAGCTCTTCTACGGGCCTCATACTAAAGAAAATATGTGTAAGCCGAGAATCACATTCATGTCTACCAAATTCAGATGGAAGTTGATCAGTAATTTGAAGCTGAATCTCATGGGACTTGGGTTTCGGGTTCAGCCAAATTTCTATCAACTCACTCAAGATAAGCTAGTCAACGTCCAGACAGAGTTCTTCTCCCTCAGGCCGATTTTCTTACTGTCTACTAAGCCGCCTTTTGCGATAAGAATTCCATCATTAAAACGAAGATGAAAACAACCAAGGACATCTGTTTGGATATCATGAGCTTTCAGTTTGTTTATTGATGAGTATTAGGGGATTTTGGTTTCCCTGTAGGCTGAACATCACACACCACTGATCGCAGCTGTCGCATTCCCATAAGCCTTCCAGCCAATACCCCTTCAGTTTGTGTCGTAGAGGATTATGTGAGGGCAGTGTTGAAAGCTTCCTCGAAATCGAAGAATATACCATCTTAGCTGAAACTTTTGTTAGACCTCCATCAGGTTTTCATGAATATAAGTATATTGATCACTCACTACTGGCTAGGAAACAAAACCACGTTGGGTGTAGAAAAACGATCATTTATAGGAGGCATTCAAAGATGGCACCCTGTGGTAACCGCTCAATTATCTAGACACCAGGTGATTTTCAATTGCTTGCTATGAAGATAGGTGTGGGCTCGACTTTTCTATTCCATAAAGAGAATGCCAGTCTAGAGTATCCATCTACATGACCTACGAAACAGTTCTCCTAAGCTATCAATTCTAGGTTGGAATCTAACTCCATCCATCAAACTATGTGGATTAACCTTGAATAGGAGATCATTCTGTTGAACATTCAGCATTCGATGCCGAGAAGTGGTGCAAATTCAAGTTGAGGTGCCAGTTCGGTAGTGCTAAATTTTACATCATCAAATAGTACCTCCTCATCAATTCGACAACGAGTTGGAGGCCAGAAGTAGCCTGGTCATAGCAGAAGAACTGACGATTCAAGCGTTCACAATCCACGTGTACATTTGAGTAAGAAATGCCTGTTTGTTCCAATCTTCAATGAAACCTTCTCTTCCAAGATTTTATCGTGTTCACAGAATGTTAGCTGGAAACCATTTCGAGTAGGCAGAATGGCAGTCACGTTTCATGCGCTGTCCATAAATTTATGCTTCTCAAGCAAACGGAAACGACTATCGCTATGACATATTCAATGAAGTAGGGGTGTGCCATGAGTGGAAGTGAATAGCATGCGCGGTCGAAATAATTCGTCCGTTTTGTGGATTATGTCTTGGAATGCATGATGTTTCTGGTTCGCCCAGTCAAATTCAAGGAAGGGAAATCGGACGTAACTACCAGGAGGATTAAGTCAGCCTAACTGACATTTCAGAGCGAAGTATTTTCGTCAGTTTTCGTAACCAGTAACACACAGTGACGAAAACAACTTATATGTGACTACTACTTCCGAAATGAGTTTGAATAATCACTCTGAACAGTACGGTACTCTCGTTCACTGCAACTAAGCGAGACAGAAAAGGTACCTGACTAGGATGACTGCGCGTCCGGACGTCGATGTGAAGTGTTCATAGTTTTCTTCCCGTCAAGTTAAATTAAGCACAGTAATCAAACTCGTCAAACTGATAGCAGGTAAAGTACCTTAATCCTACTACTAGCCTCAACGCAGTAGAAATAGAAGGTTGTCAGTTGTGAATACAAATACGAGTTCCTTCTATCTCAGGTTACGAGCACTTTTTAGGTGGTACTATGTGAAGCAATTGGTAAGGATATGGAAAACGTATAAATGTCTATTATTCTGCGTCCTCACGGTGGTTGAGTCGGGGAGGGCTCACTTGTTTGACAGTCGTCGAACCAACGGCAGTAAGGTAAATAGTACACTGCTGATTGGTTGTAATCGTGTTGTTCCAGCCGATAGACACGTCTGTGACGTAATGTCGTCGATGACCTCCTATTCCGTAGCCTGTGATCACCACACATTCCTCTTGATGTGTCACGTAGAAGTGTGACAAAACCGGTGGCAGTGTTCGGGGGCATCGGCCATATCAAACAATGAAGAAGAAAGTGGGTTAGTGGCACTGACACTAGCACTACTGAGAACTGAAACCACTGACCATGTCGAATGTTCCTTGTTACGCGCTGTGTTGGGCATTGATCGAATAAACAAACCTGTTTCTGTAGTTAACACAAGCTTTTGAAATATGGTGTGTCAATGTCGGGACGGGTCACACATTGGATATGACGTTTTAAGTTAGATAATTGACCTGATTGCACACATGACATGTTGAACGAGTTAATCAGGGGACAGTAGCTTGACAGATTCAGGTGGGGTCATCCAAACCTTCGCAAGTGTCTTAGACAGGATTCTTTGCCCGTTTTACTTGCTGGTTCGGTTTGATGGCTGTCGTCTCGTATCTGGATTATGGTGGTGTTTTTAAGTGAGATCTCGAATTTGGCCTCACTCTGATAACGTAGATGTATGGTGATATCATTGAGATCTGTGACACGCTGTTATGGATGAATGTTTCATCTGACATTCACTGAATATTAACGTTATTGTGTTTCAAAGTGACCACATTTATTGGGGCAGGAATTGCATTCACAATCTGTGAATCTGTCGTCCTACTGATGCATGTTATTGATTTTGAGGACCCGTCAGTTTTTGATGAATTTTTGGACGTCGTGATCAATATATACGATTCGTCATTCATGTGTTATACAGTCTTCAGTATGCATTGTGCTTTTCGATTAACTGTACAGTAACGACCACTAATTAGTTCACGAGTCGGACAAACACTGTTGCCTCAAGTCTACATTACATCATCGGAATCGATGTATCGCGGGGACTGCCCCAGACGCCGCGATTTTAAGAACCTCATTAAAACCATACAATTCTGTCCAAATTGAGTTATTCGTGATTCCACATTGCTTGCTGTTCGACTAGATTGTACAGTTGCTAATCCGTGCTTCCCGTTGATCCCGAACAAAAAGCATACGTGTTTATTGCTCAAAATTGGGAGTGAGCAATGGTTACGGCATTCACCCTTGGTAGATATCCTAACCAGTTTGTCTGCTCAACATGGAATTCTCAGAGATACCAGTAGACAAATGTCAAGATCAATCAATACCATCATTACTCATATAGAAATTTGTATGAGTGCTCCGGATAACCAAATTTTTACTTACTTTCTCACTTCTTATGTTAGTGTAAATTACAGAATGACGAACAATTTCCCTCGCTTCATGCATAAGAAATTATTCGCCGTCTTTAACAGGCATTATTGGTGTTCTTTTCGCACTATTTGCCCGAATCGATTATCTTCACAGTTTCTTTGCGCCGCTGATCTGGCGTAACTAAGGTATAACCAGCTGTGAATTTGCAGTCTGTAAACTGAGTCATTAGCATGTCATATGACTGTCAACATCAAAATGATTATGCGTTCACCAATGGTATATGTATATTTGGCCAGCCGGCCTTTCGTGATCCAAAGGACTACAAACATACATGACCTGCTGTTGTACAAAGTCGATCATGCCTATCAAAAAAACAGATCGACTGGAAGAGTTTGTGGCTGGACAACAAGGTGATTAACTCGTATGCAAATGAGAACGTCCGTTGTGTGTTGTTGATTAATTCACGGGAGGTGAGAAATCAGAAATCGGTTATTTTCGACTAGACCACGTTTACGTAATACTCTTGCATTACTATGAAGAAAACTAACATTTTCTGAATCTCATCAGTTTATTAATAGACTTGTAATGAATGGCACTTGATAGTTCTAACTGAACATTTATGGAACTTACGGTGGCGCTGAGGAATTGTCAGGAGTAACTTGAACTACAACCACAACCGACCCCAATCTTGTTATTCAAATATGCTTCCTAAAATGTCCGCTTCATCGATAATCAAACCAATCATTGCATAAGTCAAAAGGTTTCGGAAAATTTAACGTGACATAGAAATCCTTACGGGAAAATTATCGATTAAATTAAACAAAGGTTGCTGTTTGCCCGAAAAGTTTGAAGTATTGGACCTGTTCTTTGTCTAGTTAATCAGAACGGTAAAAATGATATAAAGGGGCTGACTGGAAAGTCTACGGGAATGCGACAGCTGCGATCAGTTTTGGATGGTGTTCAGTTTACATGAAAACCAAAATTCTCTGATGCTCATCAGAAATAAACATTCGTCAGCCGTTTATTCAAAAGAACCACTCAAACCATAACTGTGGTGCGCACGGTTTGCAACTGAGTGATAGTATGCTATAGATTGAAAGATCTAGCATTATGTACAGTGTGTGGATGATTTCGGCATGCACTGAGATGGTCCTTATCGTTCGACCAATAAAACCTGTTTGCTAGTAGAATTTTTGGTCAAAGTTACTTGGCAAGTGTACAATTAGAAGCAATCTCGTCACAGACTTCAGCTTGCTGTGAACATTCATAAACGTTTGTGGTTGTATATTTGCAGTAAGCTTCCTTGTTAAAAACCCTCATACAGAGCTAATGCGTTATCATTCAACACACAGCAATTCCGAACAAACAGCGTTTTAACTCAAACTCGCTTGTCGGTAGGCGACGTAAATCCGGTAAATAGGTATGCTGACCACGTCGGGTGAAATTGCGGTAGACAGATTCAAGCGAAGTTCTATCTAACATCTAAACGTGTTCAATTATTGTTCGATTCTGTCCAGAAGGCAACAATTAAATCAAGATTTAAAGTCGTCATGGCAGCAGAACAAGTGATGAAACGTTCATGGTCAGAACCACTCAATATTTTAATAATGTAGATTCTGCAGGGTGCTCTGAAATCAGTTTCTGGCATTCCAAACAAAATGTTGACAATGGTTCAGCCAAGAGGTCTATCCAAATTCAATACATCATTTTGCCCTGAATGGGACTTTTCTATTTCATACCATGTGTTCAGTGTGCATAAAAGACATAAGAGAGGAATTGTTTTTACGGATAAAATTTGTTCGCATAAAATTCGGCCGCCTCTGTGAAAACTTAACACGCATCTGTTCAATTGCAACGTTTTATCTCAGCGACAATAATCAATCTAGTTAATGATTTTTATCAGCGGTTATTTACGTGAAAAATATAAAACACTGGGTTTCCCATATTTCAATGCAGTTTCAGTTCGAAAACTTTTACGAACGATCCAAGGAGTTTCCGTCGACAATTTCTGGTAGTGCCAGCTGGTTCAGAAGAAAACTGACTGAGATAAAGTTAGAGTTCACTCTTGCATCGATTGGTCACTGCTGATGTCCGATGTCGAAACATTACTAGGCTAGCAAGTAGTGACATCGTGGTGGACTGTCAGGCAGGAAGTGCGAGCATTTCAACCCTCGGTGGAATACCTCAACACAGGGGAGGTGCGTTCAAAAACCCACCGCAAGCAGATGGAGGACGGCGTGGGTGACCGGATGAGTCATCGCTCGACCGGATCAGACCAACGGGCGAGACGTGGCAGCCGAAATAGGATGGATGACCAAATTGAAGACGTGATTATTCCAACACTCTCAGGAATATCTCGACACGACTGTGTAGTACGGTCAAAGCCCACAGTGGATAGACGGAGGACAACACGAGCGACCGGACAAGCCATCGCTCAACGAAATAGGATGAACGGACGAGGAATAGCAGGCGGAAACCCCCCGGATAGAATGCGCCAATCACACACCTAAACCGGGGAGAAGTGTGTGAGCGGAAACCGGGGCGTGTTGTGGACTGGAATTGTGATTCAAAATCGCGAGTGCGCGTGTGGCACGGTAACCAGGGCGTTGGACAATAGAGATTGTGCTTTACTGGACGCATTTTCGCTACAACATGTACTGAGACGCATTTTATGTATGCATAATGATTCTGGTGTCGTAATTGTTCGAAAGGATATGGTAAACTAGGCGTAAATCTCCGAGAGTACAGCAATTTAGGATGCACCAGATGACGAAGATTTGATTAGAAAACAGCAAGCACAAAATGTACAGTGACGATTCATCTTAAGTGACTACCTCAACGATGCTGAGTACACGCAAATTAAACCAATAGGGACTGGAACATCAAGTGCAAACTGTATACTTATGAAATAAACTAGACAGGAGTTATCGATTAGAATATTAGAATACGAAGTGGTCAACAAGGGGTATGAGTAACTCTAGATGATGTCTTTACGGAAAGAATCAAAGTGGATACACTTCCAACACGGACACTGTAAAGGTGCCTGTCAAGGCAAAGTGAAAAGGTTTCGATGTCTTTGTGTTTGTTCACTGGCTTGATAAATAAACACATTTAATTAGAAAAATCATGGATCGATAGAAGGTTTTGAGAAGATCACATCCAAACAAAACCGACCGCTTCAATACGAACTGATCAACCCAATAGCCGATGATGGACGGCGAACAGTCTGTCATGTGGATGCTCAGAAAAAGATGTCACTGACCCGGTCTAATTTCAGAAACAACGATAAGCAACGAATCCGATTTTAGGTCAAATACACACGAGCAACTGGATGTTACCAATCAGACTTCTGCTCATCATGTCACCTCACCCGCGTGTGTAACAAGTGGAATTCAAGTTTCACTAGCCGTTATGCTTGAACGCTTATGCACTGCTAACATCACTCGGGCTGGTGATGCAACAGTTGAACTGTGAGTGTGAAGTTCCGCGAACAAATAAACGCGTAGCTAAGTTTTTCGTATCTAATGCGGCTGTTTCGCGATAACATGGACCGGAGTTCAAATGCTGATCAAAGAAAACGTTATTGATTACTGACGTGTTTTAACAATCACATTGTATGATTACTTAATCATACCTGCTGTTTGGTTACTGGCGGTCTGTTTAACGCGCCGGTCTCACGAATATGAGGGTCTGAGTGCAAATTCCTATCCGGACACTGATATGCACTACTGATGAGCTCTAATAAGATCGAACCTCGAGTCACTATATATGATCACGAAGTAGGTCTGGATTGCAGACATAGTGCAAAAACGTTAATCACTGCGAAATTTCAAGTATAATGTCAAAGAACACGGAGTGTAGCAAACATATGTTATCGATAAAATCTCATCAGGCTGTTACAGTTATAAAAGAAAATCTGCTCAGCAGATGCTTTGGAACAGGAGTTACAGTTTGTAACTCATATTCTACAACAGAATGGCT
>LUCH01000366.1:167890-218080 GCA_013368495.1 Paragonimus heterotremus
CTATCCCTGTCACCTTGGAGAATGAAATATATGCGCTAAAACAATTACGCACTAATGATGTCACCTCGCTTGGTGATGAAACGCTTGCAATCTAAATGCCAAACTCGGCGAACGTACCAGTACCAAAAACCATTAACCGGAGCTTCGAACAACACCACCACTGTTCACAACTATCAGAAACAATGAGCTTTGTTCGGCACCTCAGTGTTGTGGCATATTAACTGAGCCGTGTATTTCCGCTTCCTGTCAACATGTCTTATTTTACCACTTTATTTGTGAAGAAGGCAGCCTATCGCATTATCGAGATCGGCGTGGACTGCTCATTCAAAAATGTTGTCTATGTTGAGGTGCTTTGTTCTCTGGAAACCTGCCTCATGTTGAAAAACAACATCCTTTTAGTATGGGTTTATCAACACAAAATATTCGCATCATACGGCTTTTGGTTAGGTGATTACAAACTAAGATAACATGTTGATACATGTGAGTACTGACCGCACTGGATGAGGCGTTGTATAGGATGTAACGCACTTTATATAAATATATTCTCTGTTCGCAACCCAACTTCGCTAGGATAGTACAGACTATAAGTGTAGGTGCTCCTGATTGCGGTGGTTTAAAATTGATACGTTCATTTCACCGAAGGCAAATCAGACTCGTGGGACCCGGTTGACTAATTCGATCTCTACCTCTGTGTGTGTCTGTCTGTCTATCTGATTGTATTTATGTTGGGAATTGTTTGGTAACACTTTTCTCAGTTCAGTTTGCCGGACGGCAGCAGCGCTGATATTTCCAATAACAAATACAAATATTGATTTTAACCAATTGCCTTGATAAAGCTATATCAAAATTTATCGTGAAACAAAATGACATACGTTTCATGATACTAAAATGGTATTACAAAACGGATCCGAAATCACTGGAGTATGGCAAAAGAGTTAACTGTTTGTAACTAGTTCATATCAACTCATTAGATACAGATGAAAAAAGATGTTTAAATGGGTGCACTATAGTGTAATGCAAAAAACGACTTCCATGTTGTTCCATGTTGTTCCTGAGGAGAAACTATGTGAAAACGTGTTTTACGAATCATCAAAATATTTTTCGGAAATGTTCTGTCTTCTAGTCTTTTTTATTGGTTTCTGTCTGTCAGCAGCCAATCCATTTTCCATACACTTAGCTTCTTTCTCGTTTACTCAGTCGGGTCCCCACGTCAAACCGTCTCTCCTTTGACCGGTAGACCGCCAATTGCTCGCATCGATCGGTTGATTCGACTACAAAGTATATCCGTCATGTCGCTGAACCTTACACCAAACCTAGCAGACCACCGCTGGCCTTGAGCTTAACGAACGCACCGACCTGATTAAAGTGAATGCTTCAACGGCTCAATATCTAATCGGTCATTTGAACCGCACTGCCGAGGCGGAATTGCGATTTGCCTGTCAATAAAATGAACGGATAGTCGTGTGTGCTGTTTATGGCACAAACGCACGACGTGTACACATCATAGCGCACACGATGGTCAACCGAGTCCTGGTGAAAAGACGAGCGCAGTGCGTGTTCGCCCATGGCCGGACGGCTATTCCTTCCTGAAGTTCACTGTTGGGTGAGCCTTACTGATAGGTTTCAGCAACTGAGTTTGTCAAATTAGTAAATTCGTAACGGTAAGGATATTACAGTAACCATACATCCTGAAGGTTTATTATAATGTGTAAATACCAGGTTACTACAACAGCCCAACGTGACACGAACGCACTGCATGGTGTAATATATTTAGTTGGATCAACTAATTGTTGGTGAACGGAATTCTTGTATAAAACATGGTCAACAAGTTACTTGAGAAGCAGTTTTAATTCCAGAACTATCAACAATAGAATGATAGTCTGTTTGACTGACATTTTTTAGTCGATCTCGATTAATACAAAGAAAACGAACAACTAATTTGACTGGATGATGAGCGAGCTACCTATTTATTCAATCAGTAAAAAGATTGAATTCGAAAATAAAAATTTAAAACACCACAATAACTTATGACGCAATGGCTTGTTGGGCCATGTAACAAACCGCACGCAAATTTGGTTTTGATGACGTGGTTTTTGCCGATTTGGGGAAAACAGATGTTGGGTAGCATGAAAAAAGGCAAACGAAACGACATGTTCGCGTGCATGTCTTTTGTTGATTCTGAAGGTCACGTGCTTATTGACTGCATCCGCAGTCTTATCTGTAGACACGTTTGTGCTGTTACACATGATAGGATTTAGTGTCACCTGTTTTCTCTCATCTGCAAATCGAGCTAAGTATTATTAAGTTTATTGTGGTGTAATCAGGTTTAATCGAATGAGTAGTTCGGTCATCACAATTTGCTAGGAACAAGATCAGTTCAAAATGTGTTAGTATGTTTGACATTTCTATGAGTGTCAGTTGATTTTATAGTTCAGTTGCCATGACTACATCACGTATAGCCCAGAAAAAAACTGAAAAGGCACATGGCAAAACACAACATACCTTATGATTATCATTAATTAGCGAAACAAAAAGGCTGCAAGCTACTCAGAATAGATGAGCGTACCAGTAAGACATGAAGACAGCATTTTCTGGACGGTGATGTAAACAAAGACAGTTTTACGACCACAAATAGCTGATGAGCAGTAGGGGTTTTGGTCTTCATATAAACTGAACATCAAGGTGATCAGTAACCTGATCATTATCCACAAGTGAAAGTGGTTGAGTGTTCACATATGATAATTCGACCTGCCTAATGTGAGGTCACTGGCGCAGTGGTAAACACGGTTGCCCGCACATGAACAGCGTGGCCGTGGTTCAAGTCCCGCAGTGGTGATAATATGCACTACTGGCGAGCTCTAATGAGAGCGAAACTCGGATCTATTGTTCCTGCTGTTTGAAAGGGACCAACTGGAGAATCTATGGGAATGCGACGGCTGCGATCGATTATGGCTGATTTTCAATCTTTGTGATAGCTGATATGTTCGGGCGAGGTGAGGCATGGTAATAAAATTGTGAAATATCCCTAAGTGTGTAGCGACCATAATCATTTATTATCAATTACACTGGAGTTACGAACCTTCGCACAGGCCTCCACGTCTGTTTGAACTAGTAGAGATACTGACGAATGCCAAGTGCATACGAACGTAAGACACACACCACATGTTCGCTTATTGTTCCGTGGTATTGTTTTTTCGTCTTATGGACCGCTCACTTACAAGTCGACTTCGCATATCAGCAGTATATCTCTTATTGACTCAATGTATTACTGTTGATCGACCTCCTGGGTTTACTTGAATAGACAGGTGAAACAAGGGGAGTATACGATGAAAAACTATATTTTTTACATAAAGTTCTTTCTGCATCAATTTTGCTTGTGTAGATATCAGTTTAAAATGCATCAAACAAGTTCGCTGAATCTCAATAACCAACGGCGTCGCGTCGACAAGGTGGACATGAGTCGGCTGAGAGATACAGGAGATATTTGGATATTACCGACTGAAGGGACACAGAACAGCAGTGTACAAAACCATTGGAAGCCAACTCGCCTGTACCGAGTTGTCAGGCTGGTACATACGTGGTGAGCGCTGAGCGAGTTGGTGTGTTGGTATGATGTGGAACGTGTAGGGTCAATACCTCTGGCAGACCGGTCGTCTGTTCCAGGGTACATGAGCGATCTACTCAGATCGGCTTAGGGTTCGGTCGCTCTCTACGGGTTTGATACACCTACAGAATGTCGTTGAATAAACTGACATTTAGTCCGATCAGCGAATTTCACACCATAGTGAATCCAACCCTGGTACACATAATGTATGTACTAATAGATAATGCTCAATTGAAAAACAAAATACCAGTAACGTAATCAGTCATCATCAATATCGAGCAGCTTAAAAAGACAAGGTTTACGTTGTTTCTGTACAATTTTTCCTTCATCAACAATAACTGTGTAATCGGAATTCGAAATTGTTTACTTTCTCCGAGGAAGTGTTAGTCGATACTCGCCGTCCGGTCATGGGCGTACACAAAATGTAGACTCACTCAGTTTGTGTACCTTGGACCTGACGACAGTCCTTGTTTCATGTAAACCCAATCGTTAACTGTTTCTATCGTTGCTGCTGTCCACAGGTCCAATATACTTAAAGTGAATAGATAAAACACAGACTCGTCGGTGAAAATGGTGTCTTCAGTCAGTGTTACATTATCGGATAATTATGACAGAGACCACTCAAGGTAAGCTAAACAGTTTTAACTCGCTTCTACTAAGCGTAACTCTGATGAAACTTGTGTGAATGGAAACCAAGGCACTCAACGCTCACTGAACCTAGTACCGATTGGTCACGATTTGCTCTGATAAATTTCATGTCGAAATCTGTGAGTTCCCGCTGACAACGAAGATGGTCTGAAGAAGTGAGTGTCAAAGTAGTGGGAATTTGTACGTTTTACATCGATAACTATAACGTCAAGTGAAAATAGTTGTCTGCTAAATCATATCCACAATAAAGGCCCGAAACCGTAAGCAGGCTTAGTCAGTCATTCTTTGAGAGGTGCACTAACAGAACGACAGGAGCACGATAGGACAACAACAGGATGTGCCTAAATTAACTGAAACTGTTGGTTAATTCGATTCCTCGGGGGAGACCACTGATAAACTATTGACCCATTCCAAACTATTACACCAAGCTCTGTTACGTGAACGCCTGATAATTAAAAGATGTTTGAAGCGAAAACACCAAGCTGAATCAGTAGATGTTTTCTTAGTCAATGTGGACTGTGACTAGGGTTTATGACTATTATCAGTGGTTCAAGACTTAAACATACATAGTTAATTATCCACCAGCTGATGAAGAGATGAGTGTGCAAAAAGCTGAAAATTAACTGCTCGGTTGGAGGCAGTGGTGTTTTATTGATCTGACGTGACAAAATAGTTGAACTATATAGTCACTGGGAATTTACTTAGAGATCGACCGTTTGTTCCCTTCTCGTGAACGAATACCGAGTTGAGCTATAATTAGTGACCAGTAGAATAAACCAGTAAAGGTTACGTGTAGGACCAAATGATAAATGTCGGTGTGAGAAATACCTGACATTCCTCACTGATCACGTGGGCGATTGGCATCAAGAGGCAAACAATAACAAACTTTTTAATTTGTCCTTTGTAGGTGAATTCGTAACGTGTTCGGTTGACCATGATATGGAGATAGATTAGATGACTACGAGTTCATAGAATGTAATTTAATGTAAGTCAGGGCAGTGACAACCTGTTCGTGTATGAGACGTATGGTGTTGTTTCGAACAGCCTTTATAGAACAGAGAGAACAATGCGGTAGACGCTGAAACGGATTAGGGCTGATGGTTTGTTCGACTTTTCACCAGATACTTTTTAAAAGGCATTGATTAAATTAAGTAAATAGATGGCGAGTATACAGTAGTTAGTTTTCCTCGTACATTGTTTGGTTGGTTCATTATAATCTGAAGAAAACAATTAGAAGATTAACATCAGTAAATGCTAGTACTTCGTATTGGCTCGTTAATACCGGAAAGCCCATAACACAGAAAGTCTTCAATTTAACGTCTACAGTGCTCTGGTGTTATGAAAAAACCAACAAACAGTGAAAACAAAAATGTCCAGTCGTGCGATCAGAATGACATTCATTGTGACTAACACCCATGACAGCCTACGGTTCATAAATAATTGTTTTCGTACACACAAGATAGGTTCGAACCAGTTTATTGCGGAGCTTTTAGCAAATTTTAGGAACCGTGGGTTGTGGTGACACACTATGATGGTGATGGTTGATGTCACGTCCACTTTGTGGTCAGTTGACAGGATGTCGTCCAGTCGACGAGGCTGGGGGTTTTCAGTCCTCTGTGACTACACTTTCCGGCTGTGAGATCTGTTTGTGAACCCATGTTCTTTCATTTTTGAGAGCAATGATCTATCGGTTCTACCTATGTAACTTTCTCCGCAGTTATATGACAATCGGTAAACAGTGTGATTTGGCCTCAACAAGTTGATCTTCTTTGATTTTAGGGACAAGTGACCTGCAAGTGTGATTAAGAATCTTCAATTCAACGACATTGTTGATCCCTTTAAACGAAGAGACAATTCGTTGGATTGGTCGCATCGTCGCGCTATCCTCTTTGTAGGGTAGCTCAATATATACTAATTTATTGGAGACCTCACCCTTCTTACTGCTTTTAGGTCTGCATTCGTAGCGACGCTGAATAAAGCTGCTAGACTGCTCATTACTCCCCGGAGTCGGACTGAGCGTTCCTAGTTCTTGTTCAACGCAGTCGGATGTACAAATATGGCGTGCTCTTGTGAACTATGTTCTCACCACACACCGTCTATATTTCACTAGATTTAAACTAGTGAAATGCATATACTGATCACACCGTGTTGGTTTCCTGTAAATGCTACGCATTATTGATCCATCAGTCCTTCATGTGATGAGTGTGTCCAAGTAAAGTAGACTTTAACCAGGCTCTGCATCAAACATCACATTGAGGTTGGAATGAACGTTGTTAAGCTACAGGACAAACTGTTCTGATGGCTCCAGATTTTTGGAAGAGACTAACCTGTCGTCCACATGGTATCTATAGTGTGTTAGATGTGAAGTGATATAATTTAATTGTCTTTCTGTTATGATCATGAAAAAATTAACGAGAAAGGGGCCAAATGGATTACTCATTGCTATTCCGTCAATTTGCCTGTGCGGTATGTTTTGGGAATTGAAACTGATACTCTCCCTGCAGAGTAAAAGTAAAGTTTGCAGATAATCTGTTGTGATGGGAGTATGGATATTTTCACAATAAACCCTTTACACCCAAAATCAATAGTTTCTCTCATGAGGACAATGTTAAAGAGAGTGAACATCTATAGAGCACATATGTTCATTCTTGATAGTGATTCGACCAAACTCATCCGCAAGTTCCAATAAGTCTTTGGTACTATAGCTAACAAACTTTTGAATGGCTGGCTCGACCAGCCATCCAGTCAGTCTGTGCTGAGGTGAATCAGACATGGCTGATACCGGCGAAAGTGACATACCCTGCTTGTGGATCTTGGGAAGACTGTACAGTTGAGGCAACGAACAGCCACCAGGTTTTAGATGTCTGTATGTCTTCTCATCTATCCAATCATGTTTAAGAATTATTTCCAGATGGTGACAGGTCTTTTCTTGTGTTAGACAAATGTTTCCTTGAGACTGGCCATCGGATAAATCCGCATGAAGCTTTCCAGTTCACCTACAAGGTTCGTCAAGCCTGCTTCAGAGCTGTCAGATTGTGACTGTTATCAACGGTCGAGGCTACTGGCATCAGACTCTACGACCCTTGTCTGTGTGCTGAAAAACACTTTGTGCAAACCCTACATCTCACTTGGTCAGCCATTCCACATCCATTTGAAACCCGAGCAAGCGTGAACCATTCTACACCGACGAATGCATGTCACATGACAAGCACGTGTAACACTTTAGCGCATTCATCAACACTCTCACCCTCTCCCAGTAGACTGTGATCCGTACGACTTCTGTGATTTATAATGACCAATCAGATTCGTTATAATTTTCAGATAAAACTCACACTTACCATCATGTAACTGCAAAAGCCCGATGTGAATGATCGGAAACAGTTGTCCGCAAAATGTTTTCTTCTTTGTCTAGAGGTCTAAATCTTCGTCTCTCACTCAGGGTTCTTAACTTTTTTTCCTAGTAGCTCATCTCAACCATGACTACTGCTCCGAAACTTTTGTCCGGCTTAAGAATTACGATATTTTTCGACTTGAGTTTCTGTAGAGCTTGAACATGGTGAGCTGTTAACGGAAATTTGTCGTTTACATGAGTATACGAACACTCATGGGCTACATCAATGAGTTTATTTTTGAACCAGTTAGAATTATCAGAGTTAGTCGGCATTAATTTCGAGAAGCGACCAGTCAGGTTCTTAAACTGTGCTTCTACAAATATTCCGTTAAGTCTGAGTATAAATAGCCTATAATCCAAGTTCTTAAAACTGTAGAGCACTGAATGATACGACTGAAATGTTCTGAACGTACTTACCGGGGTCATTATGATCTACTGATTAACACAATTTTCAGTGTTCACTCCCATCTTGACAATCACAACAGTGAAATACAGTTGATTGCTGGTAGTCTGTCCTCAGTCGCACTGTACCATTAGCACAATAGCTAATAGATTATTAAGCCATTCAGGTGGGGCGGTTTTTCTCGTCCGAATCACTCCTAGATCAACCAAAGCCAAGATAGGCTTGCAATCCACTCCGAACACTATTAGCACAGGCCAGGAGACAGTGGTAGGTCGAATACTTCGGTTGTTACAGTCTTGGCTTCAAGCGTCACGGGAATCGTCAAAACTTTTCGGATGGATGCCGTTTCCGAACCAAAAACAAAACTTGTCCGACATATCCGGTCATTTGGATGAAGAGGACGGAAACGGCAACGATCGAAACCTTTGCCAATCTGATCAGATCGCTCATGTACCCTGGAACAGACGACCGGTCTGCCAGAGGTATTGACCCTACACGTTCCACATCATACCAACACACCAACTCGCTCAGCGCTCACCACGTATGTACCAGCCTGACAACTCGGTACAGGCGAGTTGGCTTCCAATGGTTTTGTACACTGCTGTTCTGTGTCCCTTCAGTCGGTAATATCCAAATATCTCCTGTATCTCTCAGCCGACTCATGTCCACCTTGTCGACGCGACGCCGTTGGTTATTGAGATTCAGCGAACTTGTTTGATGCATTTCAAATTGATATCTAAACATGCCAGAGTGATATCGTGACATTTTCGAATGAAAAAATAGGCGATAAAGGAAGGCGGCAATTTTCCACTGTTTCAGGAAAATATTTTCTTCGGTAAATGACTATAGCCTCTACAAATTTCGAATTGTGTCTTGATTTCTGGTGATAAATTATTTTGAGGACTCCACTTGCGTGAACAGTGTGTTAATGTTCTTGTTTTTCTTTTTTGATAGCAGTGTTTGATATTACAGTGGCCGAAGTGGTTGGCAGGTTATCTTTGTATCTCATGATGTGTATTCCCACTTGTACTAATGTACAACTGGCGTGTGTGCACATGTAAGTGCAGGTATACTCCTGTAGTCAATTGTGGTTGGTAATCAAAATGCACAATGCCCTGCTCTGGTATTGGTGTCTTCTCCGAAATTAGCACATCTTTCACTGCACTGCATATGGGCTTTACAGCCGGCATGGGTCTGTGTTTGATTAGGTCTTAGCCATAACCTTTCCGGAAAAACAAACCGCGATAAGAATACCACGTGGTATCGTTAGAAAAAACGTGCGTTCTATACTTATCAGTGAAGCATCTACGCTCATCGATATCTAAATGGTTCGCATGTAGAAAGTGTCTATCCTACCCTGTGCTGTAATCACTGATAACTTGACCTGTTTCCTTGCATGTTATATATACAATTTGCTGTTTTAATGAAGAACGGATGTGCCCGAAACTACTTGCGAAAGCACACACACTTCCAAATAACAATCTGCCTTGTTTTCTGTTGCCTTTAATACAAAAGGTAGTCAGCAAGAATTGCTTATATTCATGGCCTGAAGTAACGCATACAACACACGTACATGCGTGAATCAGAAAAATTGAGTCAAGATTATCAACATGATGACAGCAATACAGCCATATGATTTATGAAGCGCGAATATCCTACGATTACATTTATACACACATGCATGAGACTGATTAGACAATACTCCAGCTAATTACCAGTAAGTTCGAGACACACACATTTCCCTAGCTAGGACACAATTCTCTTCTGGTCAGTAAGGTAACCAGAGTAGTCACTTTGATGGTCTCAAGATGGAATCTAACTCCAGCAGTTCTATTTTTTTATCTTTGGAATATTACTAAAACATTTCTTCTTTTGATGTGATAACGGAAAAGATGCTGCAAAGATGCCATCAATAGTTATACGTACATATCCCCTTCTGTGTATCGATTGCCGAAGTAGACTGTGCTGAATATTATCCGGTATTCCATAAACCAGATTCCACATGAACAATTCCTGTCTGCCACCCTTCTCTGACTGGATATCACGTCGTTGGCATTGCACAGTTAACAGTATGTTGTTAATGCGACCGTCAAGAGTTCGTCATCAAAAGAACAACAACACTGACTTTGTAAGAGTACTTCAGCAAATACGCGCAGCTTAAATGGTCACCTGCATAGTAATAATCCTGAGATTCCTGGTCAGTTTGGAGGGATACCATTGACAGTATACTTCGTTGTCGTAAGTCCATGTACATTAGATCAAGGACGGAATGATATGAAAAGACAAATTCACTCATTTCAGTTAACCAGCTAGCAATTCCTGCATGGATTGAATGGGTTACGTTCTGTAATTGGGGACTGTCCACTTTGTAACTGAAACGTTCCTCAGTGGGTCTCAACTCATGTGATCTTCCATTTAACTGACTGTGTCTAAATCATGATTCGCTAGTTCATCTTTCATATTGCAACGTGGCGCCTAATTTTGGTCCATGAACGTTAGTCTGAAGGATCATGTGGGATGTCGGCTGGTAAAATCAGCTTTATCCGACAACCGTTGTATAACACTTCATCAAAATCGAATTTCTTCCTTCGATTTGGGTTAGTGAATGCTCAGCAACACCAGATACAAACGTGAAGCTGGCTGACAGTGAAAGGCATGCTCTTTTCAAGTCAAGTCGGAACCATCCAATCGGTACGAATGTCTCCTATCAAATCTTGCTCATCAACATAAAATATAAAGAGTGGTGGTGTTGTTCGTAACTGGGGGTTGGTGGTTTTGATATTGATATGTTCACCGAAGTTGGCATTTAGGTTGCAAACGTTTCCTCACCAAGCGAGGTGACATCATCAGTTCGCAAGTGTTTCACCGTATAGTTATTGAGCATGAAGTTTGTTGAAGTTCGATGGATGTCTGCTTTTATATAGCAGAGTAAACTGACCTCCTGACCTGAATTCTGGTTGGTCACTCTGTTGTTTTTGACTTTTGACCAGATCTACCATTGGCTGATTCTTGTTGCATCTGAACTTTGACCCGACATCTGATTGGCTGTTTCCTGCAGTTCTTGACTCTTTGATCTTGAGTCTGATTTGCTGTTCCCTGTTGCTGTTGCGTTTTCACTTCGAATCTGATTAGGTGGTCGTTGCAGATTGATTGAGTGAGTCGTTTCTTCAATTTTGGAATTCCATCCGATTGGTTATTCATTGTCAGGTTTCGACTTGTGTCTGATCTTTTCAAGTTATTTGTTGCCACTCTCATTCAATGTAAGCACAAATTAGTTAGTTCACAGCAATGAACTGATACTGGCAACTTGTTCAATACTTCTCTTCTAATTGCTAACTCAAGTGTATGGTCTAAACACTAGATATGTATGTATGACTAATCAAACTATAAAGTAACTGCTATCGGAGTATCAAAACCCTCAACTGCTTGACATTTTAAAGAAGCAAAACATATGGTCCATTAACTAAACCCACATTTTTGTTGAAATTATTCGGGTATCTCGTAGTGTGTTGGTTAACAAAAGATCACGTTAATTAGTCGTTTTCCAAGATATATGTTTGCAGAATATGACATGTCACAGTTTCATACACATCAATCGGAACCGCACAAAACTTGACAGTTATGCTTATCCAGATAGCATAGGTCCAGCAATTATCAACGCAAAAAGCTGTCCATGACTCATGTACGTGAAAAACGAAATGTGCCAGCTGAAGTATTTTTTTACACTCCCTAACCAACTGTTTCAAATACTGCCACTTATGAATATTTGTATATAATGAAATGAACTAACAGAATCCGCAGCTTCATGTTTTGTATTTCTATTAGGTTGAAACTAGCTGTGGATTTAGTCTAGTTCAATACTTATCTTTGTTCAGATGAGTTCAACAGCTACACAAATTCAGCGCTGATTTGCTGTCAGTGATGGTGGTGATGACTTCAAATTAACTAACTTTATCAACAGTGGTACTATTTATTGGTTCATTGATCTTTGAGTTGCAGTGCATATACCCCACTCACTTAGCATGTTGACTTTTTGTTTGGTGATTCATACACTCCGCTTTACACTTTTATGAAATCAATGTTCACTAGGTACCTCAACTGCGAGGTTCATATGAATTATGAGTGACTAAATAAAAGTCCAGTTTACTGATCTCACAACAAGTGATGACATATGTTAGTGATACATACACTTGCTCACTAATGTAATTTTATCCACAAGGTACATTTAGAGTGACCGTGTGTGAATGAATTTGTTTAATGAGTGGGTGGTTTCAATTTCACAACTTCCTTTAGGGGTAAATGTTTCAGTTGGAGTTTTCTTAAACGAGTGGCACGTGATTTTGATAATAACTCATGAATTTAACTAGGGGGTTTGAGCAGTTTTTGTAGTTTACCTAATGACTGGATGAAAGCATTCAAGACAAACTAATTGTTCTTTCTCCTATTAGATGGCAGTTGGTCAGTTGGTGTACTGTTTTATTTTTCAGGACCGATGTTTCTGGAACGTATTCCTTACCGTCATCTTTACCATCAAGTACTTCTGTCGTGTAACATGTGCCTTAATTTGTGAATGAAATAATGCGTACATTAGGGGATTAAAGGAGAATTCCCAAAGCCAGGAAGACGAGGGACCAGAAGCGATAATGGGAACCGTGTGTATGCACTATGAGGAACGTGTCACCAAGGCGGATGATAATGCACTATTGCCCATTGCGTATGGATACACGTCAGTCATGCAAATGAGTATACTCGTTTACTTTTCCTGTTTTCGTGCGGTGCACAAGTTCGTCAGCTAAGCGTTATTTGTAGCCAAGACACTTTCGCAAGACGGTCTTATTGGATTGGTTTCACTGCGACGATCATGAGAACTTCCAGGTTCGTTAGCCTTCTCGAGAACTCCCAACCATTTGCTCTATTTTCTCAGTTGTAGTTATCAGCTATGAAACTCAGAGTGAATTCAGTAGATTCACTAATAATAACATTTATGTACAGTTTCAAAACTTCAAACTAGTGTAAGATGTGATATCGGAATGCCATCTATCAATGAGGATAATGCTTGAGGATCCGGTTCACGTGTAACATTTCCACAGTCATCAGAAATTGAAACTGTTAGCCCATTCCGTTTTCTGACGTACCTAACGTTAAACTAGTCAATGAATAAGCAAGTGCTATTTCGCAGCAGTTTCGTTACTTGCGAACAGTGACTGTGTTCAACACTCTACGATTATCGAACTGGTTTATCTAACCTAAAGTGGAGCACCATTTTGAGCAACGTTAGTACTATCCTGAACCAGTACCGAATGAATAAAACATGAACGGTTTTCAAATGGATGACGGAACTGCACATAAGGGTTTATATACGGTAGGAGCTGGTACGGCCCATGTCATGTGACTGTTTTTTTTTCGTTTCAGAATTAAAAGTTCGTGTAGCACAAGAAATTGATTGATGTAAATTCTTTGAAGCATGGTTGATGAGGCTTTATTGTTTAAACTGCTTTTTGACTGATTCGTTTAAGTGGTAAGAAAAGAGTCAATCGTCAGAGTAAAACAATAACTTTCACACTTATACCAGTAGGTAATCAGAATTTAAAACTCACCAAGCTTATACCTGAATTGAGAAATCATATGTTTCAGGCAAACGCTTCTTCCACCTAGAACAAAAGCATTAAAAATTTCTTGCAATGCACCTGCGATTAATTCAGTCAAGGTTCATTAGTTGACCACTGAACAAACTTTCTGCTGGTGAACTGTTGTGGTAAACCAAGATTGCAGAGAGCAGAAAAACTGTTTACCTTATAAATGGAAACGAAGGTCATGTACCGTACACAACAAAAACATAAACATTAATTTGTATGTAAAAGATGTGAACACGTAAAACACCGTTTCTGGTTTGATTGCTGTTCAGATTCAGTCTGATAATCACATTTTGTTGACTGGTTGTGAACAGTGTAGCCCACTTGTCCCTCTACACCGCATTATCATAACTGGGTTCTCTTACGTGCATCTCAATGTTGTGCTATTTATCCTGAAAGTAGGGAGAATGGATAAAATGTAACGGTAGGCATCTCAACTGTCACCTCATTCTCACTTACAACTTGATTACTTTTTTATGTGTAGGTATCGTGAATTTGAACTGTCGAGTTTAAACAAAAATTCCTTCTGGTACAAAAATGACCTTCTGTTGGAACTGGTCCAACTGATTAATACCCAATTTGTAATCACTATCGAAAACCAATCGACAATGAAAACAAGGACTTACCGCGTTGACCCTCGTGTATTTGTATCTACCGTGGAAAGTAGAGTGTACAGAGAAAGCACGTCCAACTAGCGGGGCACGCAGCGAGTTGTGATTATAACCCCGGGACGGATATTACAAAAGGAATAGCCTGACTAAAACAAAAGTAGGTAAAAAACCAAGATCATTAAAAATGTACATGTGAATGTGACTATGAATAATATCATTTATTATAGTCGCTACACTCCGGAGGCGTTGAGTCGATAACAGAGGGCCATGGTAACCGTTGGGCCTGTATGAATTACTTCTGAGCGACCAACTGTGGATTGCGCAACCGAATTCCGATCGTTTCCGCAGTGACCAGAATACGAAATTTGTTTCCTCCGGATTGACGACCGGGCAAGCGATAAGTGGGCTGGAAAGCTACTTCTGGTGAGACTTGGCACCCTGAGTCAACAAGATGCGCCAGAATTTCACTCGAAGTGGACTTCGCCTCACTCTTAGTCAGCCACGAAGAGTGGTGTTCAGGTATCCTCTGAGAAAGACTTCTGGTTGTGCGATCGACGTAACCTGTCTCACAGGAGCCCATTTACCACTTGACCAGTCGTCCATCCGGAGGAGTCAAATTTCATATTCTGGCCACCGCGGAAACGATCGGAGTTCGGTTGCGCAATTCACAGTTGGTCGCTCATACGAAATTCCTACAGGCCCAACGGTTACCATGGCCTCTTGTTATCGACTGGACGCCTCCGGAGATCAATTTTATCACCTGACTGTCCTCCAATTCACAATCGCGTGAAGGAATTATGTGACTAATTGCTCTTGATTTTGCTCGCTAGACAACCATGATTATATAAAGTGTTATGTAACTGGCTCGATGATGAATAACTAAAAACAGACTGTCCGCCTAAACACTATTTTTTACTGTTTTCAGTAAGATTTTTCCTGTATTCTTTACATCATGGCTATTCCATATCTTTTCTTTCCAAAATTTAATGATAGTTTGGAATCAGTGTCAGTAATTGATGAACTACTGTTAACGATTGTGATGAGTGGGAGGTTAAAACATCCGATTACTTCCAAATGACAACCGCGGGCTATCAGTCGACGATTGTACAATAGTGACATGCAGTAAGCACTGTCAGGCTCATATAACTTTTCTATCAAATAACAAGACTAGATGTTGTTTTTGTCGAAATGGAACTTAAATCATCATCTTCATTGAAAACAGCATACCAGTACTTCATACTAATATCTGACACACGTATAATTATACGAAGAAAACTTGGATTACAACCACAAACCATCACAACGAACAGCTTCATCAAGGAAACGTAATGAAGAACAATTGGTAGAATTATTCATTTCCAATCAGCCACTCGGATCAAAATGTAGTTTCCATAACTGTACACTTTTTGTATTTCATTTGGAAACATTGTTAATATCGCAAAATATATATCCTCCTTTTTGCTACGATGAAATTAGTGAAGTGAACCATGTGTAACTAACATTACTGTGTTATTGCTCCGCTTTCTCTAGAGCCACAATTTGGCATAGTGCTGAAAAGAACATCAAGTCAGCCATATGGTGCACCAATTTTCACATTTGCAGCTGTGATTATGATGGAGTGAATGAGTCAGCGTTCTAGTAGTCTGTTTTGGATAAAAAACCACATTCAAAATGAAATGGGGACGGTAAACTATAGCTTTGTTTCATGCAGAGAGAAGAAGTCACCTGATTCCCTGTTTTGTAATTTTCACAAACAATCGCGAAGCCATGGTTACCAAATCATCTTAAAACAACCGACTTTAAACACAAAGGAGGTGTAAGACAGAGAGTGTCACAATGGTGGTAGGGGCCAAACGTGATGGTTAGCCACAAACTACCTTAATATCGTTCTGCTAGCTGCAACACGTGACTATGGGGGCTTGTGTTTTGTTGGTGTCTGATAGCATGTACCATTCAACAATAGCCTGCTTTTAACCGACAGGAACGAGGCACAGTTACCGTCCCGACCAATTTCCAATTTGACTAGATTATGCCCCACATCTCAAGTATCAAAACGGAATATCTATCACTCAAACATATTTGTTAAAGGCCTGAAATTCACATTGCTCACACATCTGAAACGAAGTGAGAAACATAAATCATTGAAGCAACTTCCGATACAAAATTAACCAGATATTTATTTCATATCCATTTTAACGGTGTTTCCCTATCTTTTATTCATCTGCGGCTAACCCTCACAGGTGTTAAAAATGAGCCCCTCAGATTGAAAATCCATTAACACATACTAACACAACAAACGACCTTGAGGTTGTTTCGCGCACATCATGTGCTGTTTAATTGAAAATGCACATTGCGACGTCGACTAGCCGAAAGGTTCATCTGAATGCAAACGCCGCGGTGAATTGTGGTGATGTTCAGGTTGAACTACACATTTGTTCGATTAGTGAATATACTTCTGTATAAGAATGCCGAGAGGAGGGAAATACTTAAACCAAAGGGATAATTCTTCGAGAGGTCACCGAAAGCTGCTGGTGCGCCTTGTGCAAAAATCAAGTATTCACAAAAGTATCTGAGGCGCTGTATGAATCAGTAGATACTTGGGAAAACAGCATCTGAAACCTGGACCAATCTTTCTGTGTGGAAGACTAAACTTTGCAAAAAGCGTCGTCTGACCTCAATATTGTCGGTAAATCCTGTCTTGTTTCTCCTGTCTTGGATGCCAACGGTGATCATGAACTTGAGTTACACGATTCCAAGTCATCGGTATTCTTCTGGGAAGGTTTATAAACAAACCAGTTTAGGGTGTTTACTATTAGTGCGTTTCATCTTCTACACAGCTTGGCGTCCCTCTTAAAACACCTTATCGTTTTCTGTAGGTTTTATGTACAAGAATGGCATTATCAAATTGTAGGATTATTCAGGTCTGATGGCAATGCAACGCTGACTCCTTTCTTGATCAGGAGTCTCGTTAGTACTACACTTCAGCTGCCTGCGTTTCACATTTGACGTCATGTACGGTTTCCGAATTTTCTGCTACAATTCGCCTAGTCACTTGTTGTCCCAAATAACACTCATTCACCAAACCGTCTGTGACCTTTACTCAAAACAGACATACAGTGGTTTAAAATTGTGCACAAAAGTTTACGGATGCCTTTCACTTCTATGCGGAGTATTGTACTAAGCCATCAAGTGCGATGACACTGTTGGTGGGGCTACATAATACCGTAGCAAAAAAGCATCCAATAAAGCACAATCTTTATGATCCAACGCGCTAGTTACCGCGTTACGCGAGCACTCGCGTTTATGAGTCAGAATTCCAGTCCACAACACCCTCCGGTTTTTGGACGTACCTCCTCCCACCGTTGAGAAATTCTGCCGAGTGTTCGAATACTCACACCTCCGGCCTGCTAATCCACCACAATATGACGATCTGAGTATTTTGAAGACGATTCTTCTACTCTTCACTTCTTTAATCGAACAAAGTTGTTAGTAAAGACCAAAATAACAGATTAGTGAACTTGAAACAAAAATCTCTTCAAAATAACACTCACTGTGCACATGTGGTAACTCTTCGTAACACTCAGAAGTTAAATGCTCGTTTTACTGATAATTATGAGATGTGGAGATGAACTTCCTTATGCGTGTATTCGTACTTCAGTGGTTAAGTGGCGATTTATCACTTGATATTATGCCATCAGCTGTTCATAACATACTAATATATTAGGTAAATCACGGTTGGTATCCTCATTTGAACCACCGGAAGTAAATATCATAGATTCGAGGTATACACAGTTCAGTTCAGTTCAGATCACAGAACTTGAGGCTAATAACCAGTTGATGTCCAGTTTCTTGCACCAGTGAGCTCAGATGATCGCACCATACTGTAACAAATGGAGAAGCAAAACTTCCTTTCAATACAATCAAATTAACAACGATAAAAACCGATTACTTTATCTGTTATAACAAAACCATTACTAGATCATCAACGTTGGGTAGCACATGTCTGCAAGGTGGGGCACGAACGGATTCCGAGGCATCTACGACAGGATGAAATGAAAGCAGTTATGCGAAAGCATGGCGGTCAAAAGGCTGAGATACCAAGATGTTATCCAGGTAAGTCTTTCGTAATATCGATTTTAGGTCTTTGAAAGACTTGACTCCGAACAGGACGGTTTGGAGGAGCACGATCAGGTCGTGCCCCGGAACACGTGGTACACAAACAACCTATAAATGTCATAGGTCGTGGTGACGTGTCTGGTTGGCGTTCCGATGAATGTCGCCGCGAAAGCGCTCACCGTCTCTGACTAGTAGGTCATCAGGGTACTTATAGTATATCTTCCTTGTAGAGACGATGACTCCTTTACTCTGAAATTGGTTGTGTCTGTTTATTCGTTCGTATTATCCAGCGACCCTCATCGGTCAATTACTCGATTATACAGGAACATGGGTCGTCGTGGGCATCTACCTATCCTTTCCTTCAACTTTGTTGTTGTATCGTATAAGCAAAACTTCGTTTGGTGTTCCGCTGAAATTTAAATTTTTGGTCTTCTTAATTTTGTTTACTGTGTAACGATTTTTTCTTTCATCGAAATGCTTCTTGCCTCAAATGTTCAATTTTTTTTCCTATTCAGATCTTGTCACTGATGAGGATTACACTTCCGTACTAGTTTACCATCTGACCGGTTGAGCCACAAAAACCTCCACTCACACGTCTTTTGTTCATATTTCTTTGAATCTACGCTGGAAGCGTAGTGCGTCAGTGAAACCAAAAGTGATTCCACGTCACCCATTTGCGATGAACGTTGTGTTCAAGCGTCCTGTGGCTTCCGTTAGTGTGACAGGCTAAGCTGAAACGGATACCGTGAACCGTGTGTGTGTTTGTGTCCATATCATTATCAGATATTCGTGTTCCGTGAACGACGGGGCTAGACCATTGCATTCTCATTGACTGGTTTCAGCTCTATGTTCCTGATCCACTAATATTAATGTTTTCTGTTGTCAAGTTGCGTGCTTGTAGCACGAATACTACTGCTACTAGCTGTCTACTTTTGGAACTAACGACACTACATTGACGTCTCGAACATTTATAATCGGTTCATTATTTCCCCGGTCCTATGGAACCATTGGAGTCAATAGACTGCGTTACCATAAGTTTTATTCTGATTACAGTGAAGACTACTTTTGCTGGATCGTACTAATTTATTCCAGCTGTTTAATTCAACTTCAGTCTCCAATGAAGGAACTCGAATCAAACTAGTTTGACATATTCCGGGTGATTAAGGAATGTGCCACTTCGATCCTGTCAGTTTGTAGACGATAGCTACGATAAGTGAATCACTGTCGCTTCTGGATCCATTCCGAAACACCAGCGCAATTTATCTCTTATATGTACCGCTTATTGCTGAATCTAGCTTATCCGTTGATGAAGTTCTTACAAATTCGTAATTCTTGGAAAGTAACGATCGAAAAAAGACACAGTCATAGAAACCACCGAATGTGATTTAGGTTAGTGGAGACATTCTGCCGAATACCGAACTTAACTACCTGAAACATTGATCAACCTAAGATGTCCACATACCAGTCTCACTGTGATTGTATTTATAGATTCGAGATCGCAAAGGAATTCCGCGGAGGTACTAGTGGCTAAAATGCCACAAATCAGTCTGACACCGGTTTCAGCTTTGATTTGTTTGCTGATCCTCGACTAAATATACATTCCTCCTGTGAAGTATTTTCACTGTGGCTACAGTCTTGACGGGTCATGGAGCTAGGACGCCAACGACCTCACTCACACCTTGGTCATTCCAGTTCCCCAATCCACCTGTGTCCCGTGCCCAAACTTGAAATCCTGTTTCTGTCTAACTGGCTGTTGTTTTGTTTGCGTACCGTACATCGATTAAGTAACATTCTGTTACACTCGTCTCGATATCGCGACATCTGATTCACATGCTCTTAAGAATAACTAAACGGCTCGTGACTGTCACAAAATAAATTGCAATTCCTTAGCCGTGTGTGCTGTTTGATGTCCGCACTGTCTGCTTAAGTGAATTAATTATGTATCTGAATAACGAAATCGAACGCCCGACTGATCAGTCGGGGTTATAACGATGTTTTCCATCTCGAACAGATACTAAACCGTACCCATCTGATCTGATTACATAACGTTTAGAAAGGTAACTGTTTCAGGTCAGCTCACACTATAAATACTATGTTATCAACTTAGAGATGAAACGGGTACGAGTTACCGATGACAGATACTGCATTGTTCTCAATACGCATTACTAAGGTATCCGTCAACGAAGTTTCTGGCAGAACCTGTAAAACAGAAGCATCAATTTTTCACTAGTTCTCTTATTGAAAGCAGTATTTTTGTTCACTCATTTATTTTGGCCAGCCGCATGCCTGAATAAAATGTACTGTGAATCGAGACTTCATCCACACAACTTTGAGAAGAAAAATCCTAGAAGAAAGAACGTATCGAAAAAGGGTAACTAGATAAGACGGCATGAGTAAAAGAGTTGTAGCATTTGTGGATACGGGAACTTAATTTATCATACCATGTTATCATCTCGGATAGCATATCTAGTCAACCATTTAAATGATCACAATAACCCTAATCGGGCATGGAACAGTTACCTAATTTGCCTCACAGACTAGTGGGGAGTTTGTACTTCTTCCTTCATGGATCATCCTGAGGTTTCAACTAACTGTTGGTGATCACAGTAAACGGTGCTGGGTGCAGAAAATACTCAGTTCATATATGGAGTAGGTGATCCAACCGCAACAGACTATGCCAGCGAGCTAGTTGGTCAATCGATAGCTTATCTTATGCGTTCGTAAACAGACGCTCACGACCGGCTCCGTTGTATACACCATTAGCCCACCTAATGTGGGCTAACTGACGGAAAAGACAGTTGTAAAAACACAGCATGTTTGGTTATTTCTTCATCGTCAGCAGACCGTGTTTACCAACCACACAACAAATTGTTTGGACGAAACAGAAGACTCAGACAAGATACGTCTACAATTTTCACCGCTATCTCAAGTGAAACGGTCCACAATCTCAAACCGGCTGCTTTCAGTGAAGAACTCGGTAGTGTGAATGACTCAGTCCTGAGATAACGCTTTACTCTTGGAAATTATAAATCCTATTTTCTGGAGTTCAATTCAATCACTCCCCTCGACAAGCGTGGTCTACATACCATCGACAGAATGATTAAGCAAGATTAGGCTTACCACCAAGATCAGATTGGTCAGCCTGTAGCCAGGAAGAAAATCAACTCCAGACTCATTGGACCTCTTAGATGAATCCTCAAGAATGTCGTCCAATAGAAAAGTGAACATAAGGAGAGGTTGGACAGCCTTGGAAAACATCACAGCACTACTTCTGGTTAACTGTACCCTACACATATATTGCCAATACATCAACGGAATAAATGTTTTCCAACAGTAAAGAACTTCAAACACCATAACCTGTTTGCTAGACCAAACTTTCTGAGAAAATTCTAGTACAGCACAAATACTGTTTCGATCCATCTTACTAGTTGGATATCTCTCATCTCCAGCACTGCGTCAGTCACTGCCAATACGCCAACAGTGTGTTGACTATGTTGTAAACCAAGTCAAATGTTGTGAGATTTCTGCATCAAATTTAATGAAGTCAAACAGTTTGGGCACCATGTTTAGTATGTTATTGGTGACTCGACTGAAAATAACACAGTGTTACAAGCAAGTTGTAATACCCTACGTTTCAATCACCTCTGGCGGTCTTTTTCAAAAGTGTTTTAATCAGACTGATTGACCTACCCACGGCAAATCCCATGTGACCTCTGTTCCTCGGTTAATGTGATTTCGATTACAACACTCCTGAGGAAAACCTTCCGAGGTAGTCGAAACGTAGAGCATTACAACTTGCTCGTAACGTTTTGTTATTCGCAATCGATTTGCTAACAAGTCAAATATTGTGAATAATACGCTTTGCGCATTCAAAGGGCTAACATTTCTTTTCATGTTCTCTTCCCCAACAAATGAATACACTTAACTCAATGGGTTTGAGTTATACAATACTAATCACCATTTCAAAGTGCATACAAAATTTGGCGGACATCAGCTATAGGTATCGACTGGAAAGATTTGTGGATTCCGTTCGGCACTTATTTAAAAATGAAAAAAGTTTTACATGTGCTGAAACTGAGCTAGATTCGGTGTAACAAAGGAGAAGTAAGACATGTGTGCGTGTGTGCAAGCGCGCGGTACGCAAGGGAACCATCGTTGCCATAGGTTGTGGTGACATCCCTATATGGCGTTGCGATGTATGCGGCCGTGAATGCGCTGGCCGCCTTGGATTAGTAGGCCACCAACGTACTCATAGTGCACCGTCAGCGAAGAGACAACGAGTACGTTAGGCTCAGGTAGGTCATATCAACATATCCATTCTGTTTTTGTTAATGATTGCATAGACCAAGACCATGGTCGTTTGGCAACTGATCTGTTCCTCTTTTCAGAAACTTGGGTGTCTGTGATCTTCTACCTATTCTTTTCTTAGGCTTTGTTGGTGTATTGAATGATGAATCGTTTGCTTGATCTTTTCGTAGTTCAACTTTGAGTTTTGTTTTCAACTTTATCCTCTCTGGAGTGCACTAGCATGCACTCGTATACTGAAATGCTTCTTGTATTACATTTCACACATCTTTCTCCTTGGTAAAGATCTTACCATTGCAGTCTCTCTCACTGTTTAGTTTCCGAGAGATAAGGATTTCCTTTTGCTGCTAGCCATTCAATTAACTGACCAGCATTGGCCAGCTGGACATAAAGGCCTCACTCACCCACCTACTGGTCTTATTCCTTCGGGTTTACACCGGATACGTGGTGTGTGAGTGGAACCGCAAGTGGTGCACCGCAATCCACCTGGGGGTGTTGGTTTAAAGCGCAGGCGTCTTTTGGTTTCGGTCACTGTGACAGGCTAATCCGTTTCGGATGCCGCCAACTGTACGTGTACAAATAAGTGCTTGTGACGGGTTCTATAAGAAGAAATCAATTTAGGAAGCTTCGACTAAGGAAGGCAGATTGTGCAGGTTACAGCTTTTTGTCTGAAAACGTTTCGCATGTTTTAACATGATAGGAAACGGTCACAGTATTTGCGTGATGTATGTTCCAACGGGCGGTAGATTAGAGCTCATGTTTTCAGTTCACTAAAGTCATGTATTCGAGTGCTTCCATGGTTTCCCTTTATTTAGCTCATCAACTCCAGAAACTGCATTTTACACATTGCATGATAACAGTCTCGGTCACAATGAATTTCGGGGACCTTACTTATTTCAAACTGAACACTACTCACAGTCTTTGCATTTAGATAAGCTTTTCGACTAGCCCACTTCGAAAGAAAGCATTAGACTGGCGTTTCGCTCTGATTAAAGCTCATCAGTAGTGCGTATTCTTGTTCAATCGGGGATTTGCACTCCAAACCTAGTGCTTGTAATACTAGCGTGTTAACCATAAGACTAGTAATCTCACACTACACCTGACCGATCCTGATCTAGGGGTTATCGATTAGAATTAATTGAGCAGTTACCATATGTCTTATAGAGACGACAGGGCAATATGATAACTATGCACACAAGGTCGCAGCTGAGCGTTTGGATATAACTGATCAATCATGCCTAGGGGTAATTTACTAGTGTTATTGTTAACATGCTGGTCTCGTAAACACTAGCCTTGGAGTGCACATCCCGGTTTGGACAAGAACACACACTACAGACGAGCTCTGATAAGACGGAAACTCGCGTCTTGTGCTTCCTTACGAAGATAGCAGGCTGAAAGCTTTATCAAAATGTAAGGACTTTGGTCGAATGTGGAGAGTGTTCAGTCTGAAAGTTGTCGTTTACTCTGACCACGAAAATGTGTTCGACCTAATGAGTCGTTCTGCATCTTTCTCAACTCCTTAGATACGGGACTTTATCGAACAGACATGTGAAGATCACAGAGGTGCTTTGATCCCATAGTTGAATTTACGTTGACCATGTAAATCGTACGCTCATTGTACCTTTATAGATGGATTGTCAGCTCAATATATGTCCACAAGTTCAACAAATAAAGGGCGAGTAATTAAGCTAGCTTAAGTCATACAGCAATAGTAATCACCGTCATCTTAGTTGAAAAGTTTGTGAACGATCACAATCGGTATCAACGAAAAAAACTCTACTGATTTCACTTTAATGTTTACGGAAAATTCAGGAAGCTGAGCATATGAGGAAATTGAGCTAAATCCTGTAAGACAAAAGAGGACTAAGACTGGCGTGCATGTGCATATAAATGTTCACATCGGGTTCCAGTGGAAGATGCAGAAATACATTTGAAAAGATTGGCGGAAATCTACCGGACTCACGGCCTATCCGAACCCCGACATGACAGGCGATTCAACAACGGACCAAACAAAACGTCGCGTTAAGATACCACATTAAGATTGAACGAACAGCTCCAATGTAACGTCTCCGGTTATTAGACAAATTCTTTGTTCTTTATTGGACTAACCAACTTACAGTTTGTGACCACGCGTGGACAGTTGATATCAGACAATAACAGACTCTGATTTCTGTAGCACTAACGTGCATCTATAACTACGGGTCCTTGTTTTGTGAATAAATACTGCTTATTGCAACCAATCCGAGGTACTATTCACATGACTTGCATGGAAGGTTCTCATTCAAGTACGTTTTCGAAGGTTATTTGAAGCGCCCAATTCCGAGTATTACAAGACATCAAAGTAAAGTGGTGTAATGCGTCAGGTAGGGTTTTATCGCAAACAATTCTCACTTTCTAAACGGATGAATAACAACGAAATCAGCGAAATGTTTGCGCGATATACCATTGAAAAATAACGGATGTACTTAGTTTCATGCATAAAGAATAGTGAACCGCGATCTTAAACCGCAGAAAACATGGTGGACAATACATTCAATGGGGGGTGCATACATGCATCGATAAACCGACCGACTAAGCATCTTGAAATCGAGACAGAGTTTGAGTACCAGATAATAAATTAGAACTTTCCGATTTTGGGTAAATATCTAGTGGCATGGGGTGACCATAATATACTGTTGCCTAAAGTATCCCTCAACTACTTATCAGAAAAGAGTTGAAATGGAGGTTTAGTATGCACATGATGGGCAGGTATTGGAAAAATCGTCCAGCAGAGCAGTATTCAGTATGGGGTGTTTGTTGACCAACAAAACATCCTCTGAATAGTCGACCGCAAAATTACGTTTGTGAACTGGTGTAGCTGTTGCTTAATGAGAAAATGAGGCTGAGATGAAGGTTGCACCCAGAAGAACTCGGAAGCGCGTGGTGAGTGGCGATGAGGCTTCACCGACAAACTGGATAAGGTGAAGTTATCGCGCAAAAGATAGACAATTGAATGCCAGATTCGTTGGGGAGTTGCAGTCATTTCCTTCAGTTATTGTTTCCAACCGCATTACTGTAGTCACAGTACCATAAGCAAACAACTACAGATTTTCCAACAGGCGAAGACAGCATAGAAGAAACTTGAGAAAGATAGTGAGTGAGCGACGATGACCTAATAGGTTGGAATCTATGTTCAGTTGGATTTCCACATAAATAAGAATTAGTTTTCAAATACTTTCAATAATTAAGATGAGCATGAAATCGGGAGAAATTCGTTTCGTTTTTAAGGCTCGGTGTGATGCGTGCCATCCTTCAACAATCAGCCAGTTTGAGCTGTCTGAAACACTGGATGATTAACTCAGCCAAGGGCTGACGTTAAACCTTAGCACATTCCTGGGGAACAATCGGTCAGTAACCGTGAAATCCGTCCATTTTGCTAGACATTCACCGAATAAATTCTTCATAAACTGCTCTGCAGTCATTGACGACAGATGATGCAACGGAAGAAGCGTACTCCGTGAAAACTGGGTGAGAATTAATCGCTGACTTAGGGAAATTACGATTTAACCTTTTGAAACGCACAACTTCCTTTGTGGAAAAATTTGAACTATTCAAGTCCGTTACGGTTGACAAGGTCTCGATGCAACTTCTGTCACGAATGAGAAGTGTTTATCAGAGAGAGTAATTAAGGGAGCTGAAATTGGGGGTAATGACCTCATTAGATAAAAGAGTTATCCAGAAGAAATAAACTAAAAGCTGACATGAAGATAATTTTTCAAACATTCTACAATCGTTGAGAAGATATTGTTTCCGTCTAACTGCGAAATTTTTTCAAAAATACCCACTGAAGCCAGGAGAGTGACAAAGTGGCGAACTATATTTGTTTCCTGTGTTTGATCATCAGATTAACAACAACACAATGATCTAAAACGCTACGTTCCCTTGATCCAGTTTACCAGTAACGATAGAAGTCATACGTTGCGAGACGTTGACATTTCGTTTACTCTCTTCAGTCACGAACGTAAAACATTGGAATATACAGGAAATGCGGATAACAAAAACAATGTATTACGTTCGTGATTGAAGATAGTAAACGAAATGTTAACATCTCTTGACGTATGTCTTCTATCGTTACTGATGAACAACACAATAAACTAGAAAAACACTAACTAGGATGCGTCCGAAAAACGATCAATAGAAGTTATGGACGGGGTGTTTGTTATTAGTTAGGCAATCATTGTTCCAACTTACGGGCTTGATTGATTGTGGGCCAAGGGAGATTAAGTTTCCATACACTCTATAAATGGAGGGAATGCTGGATCAAAATATTCGTCCTCACGTATAGACAGGATCATGATGTTTAACAAGTCAAAGAAGGTAAGAAAGGTGGCAAAAGATCGATGAGAACCACCTCACACAAAACATGCTGACACGTGAGGAGATTTTAAAACGGCTAATGAAAAGCAGGTGTATCCTGTTGAAATTAGTGCCATCAGTTTTCAATAGAAAATTGTGGATAATTCTAATGCTGCCTATCTAGTACCAACGAGAGTAAAAACTCGGTCACAGGAAAATTTCGTTCTATCCTCCACAAGCAGTGTGTCGGGGATGCGAATATTTTCTCAATCAGTGCAACTTGTCTAGACTGGACTACAGCCCTGAGCGTGCACTTGAGAATACTTCGATACTTAAATTGCCGAACTGCTCAGATTAAGTTAGAGACAACTTGTCGTGATTAATACAGAGTGTCCTATTCCGGTATGCAGAACGTGGATCGTTCAATACTTACGTTTGTAATTCAACCTCATGTATGATTTGCTAAAACATTCGTTATTGACGTCTCTGACTGCGGGTCAACTACAGTGAGAAGGTATCCTTTCAATGGTCGAAAAATAACGTAGTAGTTTTAACTTTTGCCTCCCGTTATATGCAACCACACTTAGCAGCGGATTCAAATAGTCTGCAAACTATATTTCCCATTGGGTCCGTGCGCTTTCAGTAGATCGGACGGTAGCATCACACCAATAGGACTGCTGAAATTACATAATACAAATGTGTGAAGCGACCCCTGCATTGTGCAATCTACACTGATCTGAGCAGTCACTTTGGAAGAGGAAAAGGACGCGTGACTCAGGATGTTCAACACAATAATACATTGGTTACAAACGGCACACTTTTCTGAAGACGATGTGAAAAACAGGTGCGTGAATCGATGCGCAATCTATTTTAGTGGCATCGATCAATCAAAGTGAGGCAGCGGGTGGTGAGAAACATCCAGGCGTGGTAGAAAATGACCACAACAAGCACCATGCTTATGTTAAACCGCCGAGAAACGGGATTGGATAAAACATCCTCGGGAACCAGATAAAACTTCTGAAGCCAAAGTTTACCAGAAAATACGAATGTGCGGATAAACAATTCTGGTTCAAATTTTAGTACTGCTATTGCCAATGAGTTTTTGTGCCTCCCGGTGCTCTAAGCAACAAACTTCATACAAAATTATTGTTATTCATTACGGCTTAGTGTACTGTCCACTTGAACCATTGTTTAGGTTACCACTATGTTGTGTTTGGTGCGATGGTTAAACAGCAACTGTCCGTTTTTACACACGTCCTATTATGAAGTGGCTCGCACCATATTAATCAGTGTGAGTTGAGTTCAAATATCTATTGCAAATGGTTGCTTTGGGCATCGAGTAGGCGCAAAGAACGGCTTGCGGCGTCAGATGTGCTTGCCCTCCTACGAGTTTAAGGTTGCTGACCTCATTGAAAGCCCCAGTGGGGCCGTACTCTTCTCCACAAATGTCTCGTTGTTTTGCATGAGGTGTCCTGTACTCAGGTGACAGAACGGTGGCTACGGGCAATTCAAGGACGTACAGCATGTTAAATGCTATTGTGAAACTCCCAAAGATACACAGCCTTCCCCTTCGAGAAAAGCTTCTATCGATACAGCGCGCACTGTTAAACACAAAGAGAAACCGATTTTTCTTCGGACTTACTAATGAAAATCTAATGAATCTCTCTTCAGAGCAGGTAGTAAAGGCTGGAGCTAACTTAAAAGACAAAGCCTTCCGGAAGAGAAAGAGAGCTATGTGAGTCATTACTAAACTACATTATATCAGTACGTGTATCAAGTAACCGATATCCTGAGAACAAGTATGCTCATACCTGATATCGTGTCCCAAACTCCTCCGGTATTATAGAAGTGTGTTAAAAAGTTGTCAAGACCACTTTGTAAACATGTTAGCCGATTTTAATAGAAGAAAAAGCTCGTTGGAGCTTGCAATGTGCACACAGTGTCCCTGGTTGCAACGAACTAGTTAAATGCAAGCGGATTGCATTAGTGCAGGTTATCTCAAAGATAATGGATAGTGTTTCATTCTGCCATTACTACTATGTGACAGTCAAAATGGATTCCTAAAATGGTTCCTATATTTCATCAGTTTACTAGTGTTCCGGAGAGATTGAACAAAGAAAGCTGATGAATGTAAACCGATTGCTACCGTCATTCCTTATTTCTATGAATCTTATGACAGAGTAGAATAGTTTACTCTGTACTTGTTTATGGTACAGAAAATCTCTTACTCCTGTAGTTCACCGATTACCTCCAAGACCATTTTTTCATTGCTGAAGCGAATGGAGAATTTCTAGAATGATATTATGAAGCAAGATTTGTGCTCTGTGCTAATAGCACTGGTGTGTATTCTTTTTATGCACGAGATCACTTATCATATCAGTTACTCTTTACGATTATATACTGATGATATTAAAATATGGCGCCAAGTGGAAACTGAAAGTGAGGAGTTACAGAACGATTGGTCAAAATACAGCACTGAGCCACGAAAACGTGTTCATCGTTTAGTATGACTGAATGTAAAATTATTCATTTCCATTATTCGGTTAGAGCAGAGTACTTCCTGAGGAACGAAAAATTGGGTGCCACTAACGATTAAGTGGACATAACCAGGATTGTTTCAAATGACCTTCACCTGTCTCTGGACCGTGTGTCAATGGCTAAGAAATCAAAATCGATAGTTAGAATATTCATCCGGCTGTTTGGATAGTTTTATTCCAACTGTTTCACTATTATGTCGAGTTCAGTAATGCTCACCTAATTTGAGCTAAAGGGCCGACTAGGGAGTCTATGGGAATGCCGCAGCTACGATCGATTGTGGGTGATGTTCAGTCCGTATGAAAATCAAAATCCCCTGCTACTCATCACTAAGCATCTAAGTTTGTTATTTCCGTTTCACGAAAAAACTGTTGTTGCTGTCACATTCCCATAAGCTAACGAGTTGGTCCTTTTTGAAAGGAAGTATTGGACTCGAGTTTCGCTCTTGTGAGAGCTCTTCAGTAGTGCATATCCTTGCATTAATCACAGGGCGAATGTGGTTGAGTGCCTAATTTGAAGTCATTGATGCAGTTTTCAGCACGATTGCCTAATGAAAGCGTGGTCGAACTTCTAATTTAGATCGTTGATGTTAGCCAACTGTTGTTAACTGTTTGTTGCGGTACGACTATTGTTAGTTCGGTGATCAGTGAATGGGTTTTTATTCCACTCACTATTCTGTAACTCTACGATCTTCAATCTTCTACTGATTATTCTCGAAAAATGAGACAAACTTCCGATTTCTTTCCTTTCTGAGCCGTCTACTACGGATTCAAATACGTACAAGCTTCCTCAAGGAATTTCCTTGGAATTCTGAAATTTGTCAAGAATAGTTCGCTTCAAGCTTATCATTCTCCGCAAACTTAACCAACTTGGTTTCAACCAATACGTAGAGCTGTAAAGCCACTAAAATATAGTTTGCTGTTCTCAAAACTCCACCTGCTCAATTAAAGATAGATGACTGGATATCTGCAATGTCAGCTTAACAAGCTTTTTACTCAATCGTTCTTTACAAAAAGGGGGGAAGTTCCTTCAATTGGGTAAAACTATGGTAATATACCCATATCAACTTCAGGCTTTAAGTGAAACCAAATTTTCTGGTTTACCCCCAAGAGATTATTCTGAACTTCTCCGGTATCGTCTCAAACGTCTTTAATTCCACTTCGGATCATCTTTACCCTCCATCTCCGCACCTCTGAATAGGGTGATTACAATATTTCTTTCAGGAACTTTGTGAGCAGAAAGACTTGCCGATTCCCCTCTAGTAAGTTAAAGCGTACAAACATCGTTTATTATTGCAGCACATTCCTTAGATGCGGTTGAATGACATCTGAGATCTTATTCCGGGTAATAGGTCGTTCTAATTTTAGAAAGTAGAAGACAATAAACCACTTCCCGAACTTTCCAGAGAAGATTATAGCCAGACATATGTCAATCATGGTTCATCATTAGCAGGTTGTGCGTCTAACGGGGATGCTCATTGAAGTTATATCCATAATAAAGCACCCAGGACATGTTAAGAAAAATCCGCATTTCGTTTCTAAACTTTTCTTTACTTCTTTCTATCGTAAATGTCAGTTGCATGTATACAAACTGTTTGAGTGTGTTCAATAAACTTCCGGAAATCAGGTGACTAGTTTATAACACAATTTCTCGCATCTTTGTTGCCACGGAGATGTGGCTGTCAGCTGACGTAATTATTGGTAGAATAAATGCTCACTGAAACTCCGTGTATGGTGCAGTTTCCTCCGGAATGATAATAAGGGTCTCTGCGGTCTTCCTTAATCCGTTTTCCATCACCAGTGATCCTCGAAGAATCTCAGTCCTCTGACAAATGGGAAGTTTCGTGGCTTCGACCAGCAGTCCAGGGCCAAGACAATCCTGGTAGAGGTTGTATAGTATTCACCATTGTGCGACACATTCGGCAATTACACTTTACTTGAAAGCCAGAAAAATTTCTAAAGGTGTAAGCATTTTTATGATCGGATTTTCGCGGACGAATTCAATACACTTAAAATTAACTGGTCACCAATGTCCTGTTTGGAGTGTGAATACGGACTTCCGGCTTCCTCACTGATGATGACTTGAGTTAGTAATCCAAGCTGTTGCAGAACAGCTGTTTGCATAACACAACATCCCATAGATCCCGGTCAGGCAATCTAGCCAATCAACCCGTAGCCAACCATGCATGTCTTGATTGCGCTGATACTGTTGGTCCACTACTGGTTAACCAGAAAAGCTATCCGCCATTCACCTTGCTGGAAAACAATGTAATTGGTGTGACTGTTTCACAATACTCAACCAGTTGCTTTACCTATTGCTATCCATAGCATTACTTGCGACCCAGTGTAAATCGGCAACTACGCTCACAACTCTCGGTCCTTTACTTCTGCTGCATCAAAGCTGTCACTGGGCTTGTGCAAGTTTATTAACCTGCTGTTAGTCTCACGAATTCTATCACTATAAATTAGCGTCGCATCATAGATCTCCTTGCAATTGACTAGTTGTACCTGCGGAGCAGCCTATCCGGGTTTGAAGAATGAATGAAGCGTTTTGAGCTACGTTCAGGCATCCTGAATAACAAAAAAAACAGGATCAGTCAGCACTAGTACTTATTGCTGGTGGACCTAACATGTACTCCTTAATGGCGAATCTGTTAAACAGACTGAAAGAAGTTGCTATTGGATCAAATCCTTTCTGTCGACTTCCAGGCCTCAGAGAGCCAAGTTCCACTGTTTGATTCGAGGACAAACAATGCAAGGCCGAGAGTTTATCCTGCAGGTGAACAAACCATCGGCTAGATACATTTATGGTGAACATTTCGAGGAGCAGCTATGCGATTGTTTATTTGCGAGAATCAACAACGTCACTCGTCAACGCAAGATGCTCGACAGGAAGGAACTGCACGATATGCGAGCAACATGATGAACTTGTCGAACCAACTTCTGAAGAGTCAATGGTGCTCTTTCGAAGGCGATCACACCAGTCCATCAGCCCGTTACACGCTATGCATTAGCTGCGATAAAGGTCCTAGCAGTCGGACTCGTTTATGAATCCTGAGAGTGTGAATCGATATCCGTTTAGCCGTGATTAGCATCCTTATCTAGTTCACCGTTTTTGTTGTGCAATCAGCCACGCCTGCATAAATACGGGACCAATCTGAACGCTCCGTCAAAAACTGAAGCGCCACTTCTCAGAGGCGGATCATACGACTTATGAAGATGGCAACAGACACATCTACACGTTACTGTTTACAGCATCAGGTAACTAAATTTTTCACAAGCGTTAAACATTCGATTGTGGAGCACAGTACACTTTCGACGCGGAGCAGTGAGTTCAATATGACGAAGGATGTGTTCGATTTTGTGTGCTCATATGCCGTCCTGTAACCAACCAGAATGCAGATCCACGACGTCACCTCGGCGAGACGACCTTGCCTATCCAATCATAGGGATGGACCCTGCTTTCAGGATCAGTTCTTGATTTCTTCTAGAAGTCCATCTGTCCGGGTGGTGTAGGCATCAGATCCTTCCGTATCACGGCAAACGGCAAGTGACGCATTTTTAAACAGTACATACCACTGAAAGCAGACTGTGCATTTCTTTGTAAATTTCAGAGAGATGACAGTCCGGTTAGAAACAGACGGCGACCCCACCTTCGTAAAACACCGTGTGTTCCATTCCTGTTGGTAGGATGGTATTTTCAATATTGTTCATTTTCAACAGCAATATACACATCTTCTTTTAAAGGAATAACAAACGTTGACACGAAAATTAATTAACAGATGTGTAAAAAGATGAGTGTGAAAACAAGCTGTCTGTCAAATATGGGACGTTGCATAGTTAGCGACACTGAACAGTTGACGAGTCCTCTCACAATAGTAGTAAACGTTAATAGTTCAGTCATCGAATGAAAGGTTACTTGTGCGGTATGTAACAAGCAGATCTTAGTAAAGAAAAAAATCAGGGGAAAATAAAAATAAAATAAGGTAAACGGTCAATTGCACAAAAGCAAAAGCTCTTCGGGGCACAGGTGTGGTTTCACAGTCAAGGCTCACGCATTGGGACAGAAAAATGTCCTTCTTAGTGAAACAACTGTCAGAGGGGTGACAGCAGTTGCCGCCAGGTTCCTCGCATAAACGTGTAGTAGGTTTTTAGGGGACCTAGAACAGTCAGTAGACATTAATCTGTGACTGCGTAGGAAGGTAGCTCCAGTTGAAGAAAAGCTCTACAGGAGTAAAATACCACGAAAAGAGATGATCACAGGTGACTGAGAAACAGAGTTCACATCATAGTCCAAATTATGGAGAACTGATTGAATGACGGCATTATGAGGGTCGGTTCTGTGTTTCGCGACCCTGTCCATTCAAGCGAGTTGGTTTCGGTAGTCATCCACTATACTGACGTCATGCATTATAGCAAGGCAGTCACAATCAAATCAGGTTTGATGAACGAGATCGCCGTTGGTACTCGCAACTCCCAGAAGACTGTATGACCCAAGTTGCACCGTCATTTCGCAAGGTCTTTGGCCAATGCTGTTAACGTTACCACTACTGATGTCATTGCCACTACTGCTTCTGTTCCCATAATCACTGTTGTTTCTACTGCTTTCAATGCTGCTGCAACTAATGGTGTTACTGCTGTTATTACAAACAACTGCTTCTGCTTCTATTATATCTGCCAATATTGTTGCTACAACAAGTACAACTAGCAAAGAGAATCCAGTCAGATCGTTCCTGTTTCGGTGCCTAAAATTATCACTACACTGCACTGACTCTAATAAAGTTACATGCTTCCGAAGCAGCGAACTTCGTCCAGTTCCTGGTACTATCATCTGAGAGCTTGGCCAGTCAGTGGTTAAGAGCACATACCTCAATGATAACAATTGGTGTCACATGGGCCAGATCCACTTCAGGATCACTTCGGGTAAAAGCAAAATAACCAAGATACAAAATAAAACAGCCATCCAACCTGACCGGCGAGTGAAGTGATTTAGAAACCCAACTTGGAACCTTTCAACTCAACCCCACTATTCGCTTAAATGGCAAGTCGACTAGATGAAACTATCTTTAGGGGATCTTTTGATCGTAGGTTACCGGCTTACATTTCGTAAACTACAGCACATCAACCGGGATGATACGACTGTAGACCATCAGAAGCGTCCTAATTAACTTGCTGCTATTTGTTCGACAAAAAGGCGAGCCCTCCGAAACCCAAGCACCACTTCCCAGAGGTATTGCCTCCTATACAACCGCATGTAACCCAAAATACGATGAAGTCATAACTATATCCACAGCTCACAACCTTCTATTTCTACTGCGTCTAGGCGAACGTTGTGTCCGAGCAAATTCATTACCTGCTAACAGTCCAACGAGTTTGATTACTAGACTTGATTTTACTTGACACGACGAAAATCGTTAACACTTCACGTCGACATCCGGACGCGGAGTCATTCTGGACAGGTTTCCTTTATTGTCTGACTTAGTTATAGTGAACGAGAGTAGCATATTATTCCGACTGATTTTTCAGACAGTTTGAATATAGTGAGCACACATTAGTTATTCTGTCCTTGCGTGTTACTAGTTACAAAAATGGACAAAAAGACTTCGCCGCGAAATGTCAATCAGGCTGATCTAACTCTCCTAATAGTTACGTACGAATTCCCTTCTCTGAATTTGACTGCATGCACCGGAATCATCATGCATTTCGAAACACCAATCACAGAACGGGCGAATTAGTTGTACCGCACAAACTACTCATTTCCTCTTCTGATACATCCCTTCCTCAATGAATACGTCATAGTGATAACCGTTTCCGTTTGTTTACGGAGCATAAATTTACGAACAGTGCACCAAACATGAATGCTATCCTATCAATTCAAGACGGTTTCCAGCTAACATTCTGTGAACACAAGAACATCTTGGAAGAGAAGGTCTCACTGAAGATTGGAACGAACGCATTTCTTACTCAAATGTACACGTGGATTGTGAACGCTTGGATTGTCAGTTCTTCTGCTATGCCCAGGCTACTTCCGGCCTCCAACTGGTTGTCGAATTGATCAGGAGGTACTATTTGATGGTTTAAAATGAAGCACTACCGAACTGGCACCTCAACTTGAATTTGCAACACTTCTCGGCATCGAATGCTGAATGCTCAACAGAATGATCTCCTATTCAAGGTTAATCCACATAGTTTGATGGATGGAGTTAGATTCCAACCTAGAATTGATAGCTTAGGAGAACTGTTTCGTAGATCATGTAGATGGATACTCTAGACTGGCATTTTCTTTACTGAATAGAAAAGTCCAGCCCACACCTATCTTCATAGCAAGCAATTGAAAATCCCCTGGTGTGTAGATAATTGAGCGGTTACCACAGGATGCCATCTTTGAATACCTCCTATAAATGATCATTTTTCTACACTCAACGTGGTTTTGTTTCCTAGTCAGTAGTGAGTGACCAATATATATATATTCATGAAAACCTGATGGAGGTTTAACAAACGTTTCAGCTCAGATGGTATATTCTTCGATTTCGACGAAGCTTTCAACACTGCCCTCACATGATCCTCTACGACACAAACTAAAGGGGTGTTGGCTGGAAGGCTTATGGAAATGCGACAGCTACGATCAGTGGTGTGTGATGTTCAGCCTACATGGAAACCAAAATCCCCTAATACTCATCAGTAAACAAACTGAAAGCTCATGATATCCAAACAGATGTCCTTGGTTGTTTTCATCTTCGTTTTAATGATGGAATTCTTATCGCAAAAGGCGGCTTAGTAGACAGTAAGAAAATCGGCCTGAGGGAGAAGAACTCTGTCTGGACGTTGACTAGCTTATCTTGAGTGAGTTGATAGAAAATTAGCTGAACCCGAAACCCAAGTCTCATGAGATTCAGCTTCAAATTACTGATCAACTTCCATCTGAATTTGGTAGACATGAATGTGATTCTCGGCTTACACATATTTTCTTTAGTATGAGGCTCGCAGAAGAGCTCTTGATTTTAGTAACTGGTAGAGGTCGACGGGGTTTTGTCATCAAGTTTTATATGCCTTGTCCCCGGATCAACTATGATAACATATTTTCTTTTAAGAGTTATCAATCACAAGAGCGGTCTTCCATCTGAGAGCGTTAGTAACACTTTCAGCGGTTGATTTAGAGCTCCGTTAAGTATCTCACCTGCATATGGGATGATTGAATGATTAATTTTGTTAAACCCTTACCACTTGTTGAGACACGTAAGGATGCTGCAACATCTTGCACCAAGCATAACATTTACAAGTCAATAAACGTCCCGTGGAGTAGAGAGAGCAAAAACAGGCTGAATGTGAGTGATTTGAGTCTTCAACCTTAGATCCGTGTTCTAATCTTTGAAAACTGTGGCTACCAGAAGCAATATTGCAAATCCGTTGAATGTCTTACACTCTCCGTAGACAGGTGAAGCTGACTTGTGAAACAAGTTCCAAAGCACTCGTCCAATTTACCAGTCATGAAGGTTATTTTCCTATCGTCCTTCGGAAGTGACGATGCCAATGACTTGTTATTAATACGTTTGACTGAAACAATCGTGAGCATTTTCAAGCAATCTGGTCAAAGTTAGTCCTCTCCACTAACTGGGTCCAGATTTCACCAATTAAAACACCAATCTCATATCGTGCGAAATCATAATGACGTACAGATAGGAGAACGTGGAAACCTAAGTCTTTTTATCATGAATTATTGAGCTTATGAAGTACTGCACACATGAACTGGGTTATTCAACTGGTTAACACCAAAATCAGGAAAATCGTTAATCACAGTTCTAGAAATGAGAGACATACCTATCCGGTGTCCAGAACACCCTGTGATGCATACTGTCTTTGATTTGTATCAAAACACATCGCATAAACAATGTCGAATGTGGACGTTTAATGGTTCACATTGGCAAAACAGTAATACCTGGTGTAAATGAACATATTCTAATATGGTTCAGAAGTGAACTTGCGGGTAACGACGTCAGGATGTCGAGTGTGAATGTAACAGCAAATTACAATTAGTCAACGACACTGGTTGAAACACCTGTGATAAGCTGTCAACCCTGAACTAAATAACGACCAGGTGTTTCACATCCGGTGATTAACAAATACTCCTGGGCTTACTTCATGTTCAACGGAAGACGACGGCTAGACAACGGTGTCTCCCAAAGTGTTCAGAAACACGTTTCCGTCTAGATTCGTTTACTGTACTGGAAACTTACATACGAATGCACAGATGTGTGGGTCAGCATTTCAGGCCATGGGATAAGTGTACTGAAGCCATGACTTATTGGAAGGCGAAGAGCATCGCAGATGAAGACGGCAAAGTGCAGTGTGTTTCACGCTAGTTGATGTAGATGGTTACAAAATTGTTTCCCCTCATCACAACCAACGCCCACAAGCAGGCGTTTCATGCTCGCATTCGCGGCACGTGTCGGTTTGCACAAGTTTATTGCAATCCTGTCGGTCAAGCAGCTCTATCAACTTATAACACCACGGTGGAGCAAAGGTCTCCGATTAGCGGTCCTGTGCAGTGAATCAGCCAGCAGGACAGAATAAACCTGTGGATATTTAATGTGGACGAAAGCATGTCTTTATAACTGGAACGTCTGGACGAGCATCGGGAACGTGAAAACCAGGATCGGCAACACAGTAACCTCTTGTATTGATGTTGCATGTATCGGTAACTACTAGTTGGTCAAGCATGTTGAAGCATCTTCAATCGAGAACTCGACAAATATTAGTTGGCAGAAATAGAACAGATAAGAGGAGGAGAACAGGAAGAATTAGGGCGGCAATAGGAGTTACAGTATTTTCAGTTTAACAAATCTGTCTGTGAACAGGATTAAACGTCACCAATCGGTCACTAGATATCAAGCTTTCCCAAGTGCCTGAAAGAACACAGCTCGATAAGCATGTGAGGTTTGACTGGTCACTGTTTTGGTCAACATCGGTTAAGTTAACATCCACTCCCTGATGAAACCTCATGCAGCATCTCAGTTGCATAATACAGACATAAATTTGCAAAATATTTCGAAACTGTTGAACGATCTCAGAATGTATCCTCAACATTTATTACTTCTGGCCGAGTGAAAAAGTGGGAGTAAATGTTACATCAGTACACGTTCAAAATGTTCAACCTCAAACTGTTCACGTAAAACCTTTCTGTAAAACATGGCTCCATAGCCTTCCACAGAGCACCTTGCAGTTATTTGCGTTCAATTTTATATAATGTTCGGTTATGGTTCGTCTAATGTTCTTGGTCAATAACGATTGACTCCATGTTTGAATTAGCCCAATATAAAAAAGCCCAACGCACCGAAGATCTCGATTATTTGACCGACCCCCGTCTGTTGATCTGTGGATAAAACAAGACAGTACCGAAAGAGTTCTATGAAATCCTTAATTTATAAGTTAGCGCTGCACCACCCAAATGAAATTGATCCTCAGCCTTTGAAGAATGTTGGTTCCGCCAATTACCATGTTCCCTGAAGATATATGATTCAGTAATTCTGGTGCCGAAGAATCCTGCTTCGAGATCAAGAGGATATATGGGGGACTGATAGTCCCAAAGGTTAAACTTTCTATCGAACCATGCACATAAGCTATAGATTCGCACGTCTAAAACTAGACTAGTTAACGATAAGGGATGATTACGCTGATTGTCTGATCAATCTGGGAAGTTGCAGCGCAGACTGTTATGTTGTATTTGAAAACGTTGCAGGCGAGATTATTCTGATATTCAGTGTGACATCTGAAAGCAATTGACGGTCACGAACAAAGTGCGCAAATGTTGGATAGTGAGCAACGCGAAAAATTGAACTATCTATCACTGAGGGAAATCGGTTCATTGGGAAAAATGCGACATACGGATATTTATGATAAAACGTCAGCCGAAAGGACAGAAAGCTCGCAAGAAACCTCATTGTGTTATGAGTTGAAATTGCGATTCATATGGACGAGTGCATTATCAGCGTGATGTCATGCGAATTAGGCATTAAGGATTTTGGTTTACTGAGAAACTTCGTTTACAGTAATGCCGTGACGTAAATACAACTCAATGGAGCTGTTCCACTGCCCACTCACAGATACAGACATGAAGCCGTGATTATCAGAAACTGAAGCGACTTCACCGTACAACTACTGACAGCCCAGGCTCGTCAACGGGTGATGGGTCTTTTCTACGGTGCCGAGTTTAGCGCTACTCAGGATCTTACAATTCACCATCGACACCTAATGTAGACAGCGACTTTGAGTCTGAGTGAGAAGAACGAAGAAACGAAATAGAGATTAATGAGGACGAGATCCCTCTAGCGATTGCAAATCAGAGTGATGAAGAAGGTGTTGACTGCACAATCATGTGCAATCGCATATGCTGATCGGTTGATCGGAAGTGCACAACGCCAGATGGAAATCAGTAGATCAGAATTCGGCAACCTTGAGAAGAAACTTTGGAATCTGGCAAGAATGACGGCAATTTTGAGGATGAATCCGGAACATAGTAAATCAATGGCAAGATGGATGATCGAACGAGCATAGTAAAGTCCATCCTTTATGTGTAACCGGATGTTCTAACGAACGTTACTCTTGATTTCCTCTTGGCACCTGGCAGTCATGGAAGTTTTCCAGGAATACAATTAATGTTCGAAGGAGAGCACAAGACGACACCCGCAGACGTGGCTGGAGCCTCAAGTACAAGCAGAAAAAGTGGATTCACGATTAAGCCAGATGATTGGAATATGACAGAGTTCGAGGAGACAGTGGTACAACTACGGGGAACTTGCGATGGTAGAGTCTAAATAAATGATATCAAACTACTTCACGTGGTAACGTCAATAAAACGATAGTAGGTGATGATTTGTCGCATCGATTAAATTTGTTGGCACAATCAGAAGGTGAACAGCATCAACGAAAAGTCTTATATGTGGGTGAATAGGGATATTTCGAATATATGTGAGTAACGAAACTGCATAACGAAATGTTAGGACTTATCAAAATCGGAATACCGCAGTAGAAATAATATTGACTGTTGTGAATCATTAACTAGGACAATAGAAGCTTGTGGAATATGACGTACGGATGCGCTGATGTGAAAGCTGTTTTTGACTTGTAATTCATTCGCTGAATGAAGCTGTATCAGTCTTGGAGTCAAAAGTCCTCACTGTAAAATCGTGTACCGTTTAGTTCGTGCGGCGGCGTAATGGTAGAACGTAGTTTTCATCACGTTTCGTAGGACTGAGTACGCATTCTTCTTGATGCGTTGCATAGTAGTGTGTGACACAACCTGAGTAGTTGTTGTGGTATCTTTCTTGACTATGTGCCATGCCAAAAAATAAACAAGGCAATGTTTTGATGACACGGACAGTGACGCTGCTGACAGAGTTGAAACCACTCATCACCTGGGGGCGTTGACTGTCAGTCGCTATGCCGGGCTTGAAACTTACGATCACTGTCGTGTTTGTACTTCGTATTATCCTTTGGAATATAGGCAGTTTCAGTAAACGTTACATACTGGACACAGCATGTTAATGAGTTAATCGTCCTGAATGTGTATAAGAACGTTTAATAAAGTAACTAAAGAACGGGTACGGACGAATACCTTGGAGGCGTGTTGATAGGTTTACCATGACGTTTCACTTGACTGAACAGATACCATTTGAATCATTGTCTAACAAAATTCAGGCAAATATAATCATACCAGTTTACTGAGCATGTTTAAATCATAATCATGTCAAAATGGCTACGAAAAAACCAGGAGGACAAACACGTCAGTCATTATGGGAACGATGTTTGTCCGATCTACTTCCTTCGCTTCGTTTCATACATCGACTGGGTATGTATCGGACAACTAACTAAGATACAACACAAGTTCTCTATCCCTCCCTCGTTTTGTGACATTTATTATTTTGGTCCATGAACTTTCGAACCTGGTTTTTGTATACCCAGAGACCCAGTAGCTTTCAGAGAGTGTTCATCTGGTTGATGTCTATACTGCAAGACAGCCATGATTAGATTTAACATCCGTGGGAAATAAGTCCCGTTTTCATTGTGTATGATGTGGGTGTATCAAAAATTGTCTTGTCGAATGATGGCTGCCCGGTAAAATTCTGATGCAATTAATGGCCACAAATAAATCCTCAATTTGACAAAAGTACTACCGTAGTTTCTGTTCATCAGTTCAATCAGACCGGTCACTGGGAACGCAATCCAAATTCTTATTTAATCTGTTTGTTGGCAGTTCAAAAACTCTTGCTGATATTTATAAACGGCCCGACTTAGCGTTTAGTCCAACGCCATCAATTCATCCAATCAATCCTCCTAGAATAAACCTCATCCTTATTCACTAGCAGTTAACACTGATCCACTAGTTGTAACAAATTTCTCCCTTCCGGGGACCATGAAAGCAATATTTTCATACATCGATCCATTCAAACCGTAAACTTTAACAACATAAATAAACTTCGTAATAACTTACTGCTAACTCCAAGGCACATGAAACTTATCATGCACCAAACGCTGTTGAATTTGTTGCTGATCACTTAAACTCATCTCCCTCATCTTCCAAACTGACAGCAAGAGTTTTGTACAGCGTTTGTTGTACGATCATCGCCAAACGTTTATTTCAGGCGTCAGTCATTTTGGAAACACTCCGATTCCTACTGAATGACTATGAAACGATTATAAATTCATATTGTTTAGATCGCTTACCAGGAAGTCTCCCGGCATTGGGATTTTTACTTGAGGTGGCGCACAGTAGCTAAGCAATGAGCATTTGTTTTCGGTCGCCCTAGAATCACAACGTATTGCAGTCTAAGAAAGGATAAAAGTGTTGCAGCATTTCGTTCCGTAACCTGTATCAAGTCAAAATCTCATGGTATTGTGGGGCACGAGATTATTCGCTAGATTTATGTCTCACAACATAATTAATCCTGTGTAAATAAGTTATTGATTGACAGTCAAGGTTAGTATGCTGACATAGTAAGTGACGCGGTCCTTCTGGTAGGATACGCTATAATATCTGTGATTTACAAGTGTTGTCAACATCATCCACCTGCGATACGTCGTTATGACTTAATACGGACAATTATGACATAAATATGGCTGAGATATTCACACTAAACTGAAAGGGTATCTCCAGATATGCTTAATGAGCATCGACTTTGGTTGGTACGGTGAATACTGTTGTTATTATTATTCCAATATGCAGTATATTAAAAACTGGGCCATATATAGTTTCACTACGCTTCCGGCTCAACCTATGTGTCTAGCTATTAAGGTTATTGTCAGTGTCCACTTATAATCTAAGTGCGATACATTTTTCCAGTAAATGTTATTCTCTTCCTGTTGATTGTGCCAATACAATGATTTTATTTTAAATGCAAACTGGATCTATGGCCGGAGAGAAGTTTTCTTTTGACTCACTTTGATAAAATCTTTTATTTTTCCGACCATTATGTTACACAATACATATATCAATAATTTGTTTACAACACCTTCCGAACAACAAATTTACCTATCAGTTTGTGTTCCTCTCAATTTCGTGTCCTCCTGTCCTATTGCCTTTCCATCAGATTGCTTTGGAAGTCACATTACACCGAGCGTGTTTGAAAACGCACTACTGAAATGCTGATTACTGGCATTAGTAAATTAATGAGTTCAACTGGTTCAATCCGCAGTGAAGGATGTATTTAACACTCTTCAATTCCAGAACAATTATTTGAGTTTTCAAATTGAACTTCAGTGTCTAAGCGGTTAGATTTAGACCTAGGATAGCAAAATTTTGGGCCTAGTGATAACACTTCCAACATAGTATGGTTTAGCGTTATGGAGAAAATATTATGAACATACCGTTCTGGTTTCGTTGAAAACTCAGCTTGAGGCTTGATTGGAGTCAAACTACGCAACAACGTTTTCTTCCTAATAACCTATTTGACTCGTTATAATTTTCACATATAACTCGTATTCACTCTATGTAGTTGTAAAAGCCTAATGAAAATGACCGAAAACAGTTGTTTGCTAAATTGACTTCTTGGAACCTGGGAAGGATTGAAACAATCAAAATATCCAACGCTGGTGAAGTAACTTAACGAGTATGTTCGGTTTAGCAGCAGAATCGGAGACGCGAAGGCAGTTGTAAGATTTCACAATGACTGCATTGACACTAAGGAATTCTCTAAGTTTTACTGGAATATTCTACGTCCTTGTAACCTGCCACTCACTGCTAAAACTCTACAACGTAATGCTCGAAACGAAAGAGGCTCGTGGTCATCAAAAAGTGGCGAATTAATGCATAATCGGTCTGAGCCCTTGGCTGATGTCGAGACACTCTCCGAGGAGGACATGAGGTTGTTCGAACAATGCGTACAGAAAGAGGTGCGAAAACAAGTGGACAACAAGAAGAAAAAAGTTTTTATGTAGTTTGAATCCAATCAAGTTGCAAAGTGAGGTTCCAACGGGACCAGAACGATATGTTCACAACTATGTGAGTGTATTGGTAACCCATCACTTCTGACACAGGAAACGTTTTCCAACCAGATGAACCAATTACAAATGTGGTCATATGTAAAGTAATCTAGACGTAGGCAGCTAACCGATCTATTGTAGTTAATCACTTCGAACCTAGTAATGACTCCTGCCTATGTGTATTTGACACATGACGCGCTACATTCTACATTGTTTAGTTGCTTATGTCTGGCCCGCTTTGGATACTACAAAATGTGTAACTAGTTCATCTGGTCTGAGAAAGTTTCTGTGTCAGAAGTGAAACGGTCTTCATAAAACAATTCACCAGTTGCTCAAAAGTTGTTCTGAAGTTAGGAACACTCAATCGGTCCCAGACATAGTTCAATTAATATACACCTTTTATTATCGAGGGAGCAGTAATGACTTAATTAACAATACCGCGAATATTTACTGATGATTCTAACGACCTATTTGACTTGCTCCAATTTTTCGTATATAAAACGCATGTACCCTATGTAATTGTAAAAGCACGACTAGAATTAACAAAAACTGATTATGTCCGGTTTTGGACGTATTCTTATCAACCGGATTCGAGAACACAAGTGCTTGCTCAGTTTGATTTCAGTACAGGACTCATAATTTGATACTGGCTGACTGACGTAACTAAATTGCTCAGATGTCAAACTGGGCAGTTACACTATACGAAGTTTATAGTTGTATAAAAAGGTAACAATTCCAGTTCACCACAAGTAACTTGAACAGAAATACACTGAACAGAAGACTGAAATACTTATAGTTAGAACACAAAGTCGTTGCCAAACAATATTTTGAAAGGTAGGTGTCATGGAGACAGTTTGCACACGTTTTCAATAAGTGTTGTCATCCTTTCGCAACGCAAAAAAAGTATTCGCTTTATTGTTAATCCGTATCCTACTCACGTGATACCCCTATGAGAACTGGCACAGATTCCCTCTAACACTGGTTACTTTTAGAACTGTTATTCATAGTCTAATGTTCTAACCCTCTTGTTTCCAAAACAACCCTGTCTTTGTGTCTAATCTAGAGCTCATAAATCACTCAGACGTTTATCATTTAATTCCATTCAGTTTCCTCGTCGGCAGTACACAGAATAAGTTATCAATAGAATTTACTTCGGTGTAAGTCACGTGTTGTGTAAAGTTCATATAAGTTTTCCTCCAGTCGAGATAGTCAAAGGAGAAAACTTCACATCTACTTATAATTGCGGATTACCCCGAACATAACTAAATTGGAATCACTGACTATTTTATAGTTCAATGGCTGTATGGAAATAACGAAATCAGAAACCATTCTGACCAAATCTGAGGCGTCGAGCGATTGAATTGATGGGCAAGGTGGTGATTTTTTTTGGAACTACTGGTAAGATATTTGTCCATATTTGTTATAAGTCTTGACGAGTTTCCCGTTTGTATATGTTTTGGACAATGAAGAAGGCTTCTTAATCCTTCTGTTTGTCGACACGTTTCTGTTGAGTATTAGGGAGAACTTGTACCACGAAAGTTGGGGGAATAGTTCATGAGATTGATGGACGAGAAAATGACTTCCACAGTTTGCGAGAACAACTGTCTCATCAAACTTAGCTGTTTTGAAACAGTGATAGCTTAAGTCCACTGAAGCAGACTGCAGACGGCATGTACTTAAGTCGCATTTTAATGCACCAGTCTGCTTTCTGGAATATTCGAACTAAACTCTTTAAAGATTCTGACAGATAAGATAGAAAACTAGTAATAACTAGCCACTATGTGTGGTCGTTCAATGAGAACTCCATCCACCACGTAAGCTTCATTTAGGACTAATAAGAATAAGCAAACAGAATGTCTTCCTAATTATTAGTGTTCCATAATAATCATAATGCACTCAGTACTTGTAATTTTCTTGCTGTTGCGGTGAATGGTAACCAGAGCGATAGTACCATGTGATCAGGCTCAAATTCAATTGGTCGTGTCTGTCGAGTGCAGTAAACGTGAGTACTACTCAGCAAGCCGGACTGATGTTATACAGCAAAAGATTGCTCGATTAACGAGTCGAATGACATTTGTTTTTATCTGGGCTGTCGTTTGATAGTTAATGAATACCATTTATTCGAGTGGTATTAATAACGTGTCCAAATATCACCTTAGTGAATTGTTTACGCTGAAATATCCAACCGATCACAAACCCTTTTTCTGTAAGACAACGTCAAAGGCTGTTTTCTACTTCAGCCCCATCAATATCAAGACTTCTTGACTGATTGTACAAAAAGCAGTCTTCATCGTAACACTTTCCTGTTAACTGCGTTACACTGAACTGTGGTATAACTATAAGTGGAAACAGCACTTTCAACAAAAAAACAGAAGGCCACAGATTTACCCGTTGCAATTCAGAATTTTTGTCCGACTTTGGCCAGTGAACATGGTTTTTAGACATTTCATGTTTATTTTGTCAGCACTGACTGATCAGAATTTTCAGGCGGAACAGTGATACATGCGTGTTGCATTGACTTCTAATCCTGCGTGGATCGGCAAAATTGTGTGCGTCAAGAGCGGTACTAAACCGGTTTTTCCACGAATACCTTTCAGAAAGGATACCACTTGTGTGACATCAGAAGAACCAATCTGGGGAACTTCGGCACTCAACCTCGCACCTGCGTATCGCTGGTAGGTCACCGTGTGCATATGCCTGCGTGCATTTTAGGCACGCATGCATGCCCTCGCGTTCAGCACAAATTAATGAATGTGTCGTGATGAAAGTAGTTGAGTACACATTGCAGCAACCAAAGCGGCCAGGTTGTGGACATCAGTGTATGCTGAGCTCACAGTTGACGACAAGGTCTTCATGTGTGACCACTGGTTAAAAATTTAGAAACTGTAAAAATTGGTGGTCATGGATCAAAACACCCGTAAAGATTTGAATTGTGACTGGAAAACCTACGATTTGCGTCGTTTGCATCTCACAAAATTTACTCTGCAGACTGATTAACGCGTATTTTGCCACCTATTATTTGTTACTTGGTACGTTTCAAACATTCACTATGTACCTTAAACAATTATAATGCCGTACTGGTAGTCGCGGTAGTTCTTTCGCTAACTCTAGTGAATATCATCACTTGGTTTTATGATTAAAACTGTCAGATAGCACAGAATAATTATTTAATGACCGCCTCTGATGGAAAAGTGATAACCGGGAATACTTCATGTCAATACAGACTGACGGGATGCAAACCAAGTCATATCCACACATGATGAATTGTTTCCAATTGTTTTGTCTTACTTAAATAGTTTCTTCAGCTCTAATATCTACTGACCTACTTTTGTATATTTTTCTACAAATCCATATAAAAACCATCTATTTGTCCCTACCTAATCTTGAGCTTCTGTTAGTCTCTATACGCTCTGGTTTTCAATAAAAACTCAGACGACTATGCATTAAACACAGATTTAAAAATGTCACACACACACGATTCGGTATTCGTCGGAATTTCTACTGTCTATTCAGCACCTATCTAAAAGATTCAGTGAGACGTTAGCTGACTCCATTTTGGTTAGGTAAGTCAATGGTCAGAGTAACTTGAGCAAATAAGCTAACAGTGTCCGTCAGCACAAGATAGAATTATGTGATTAGCAACGACCAAATTCCTCTGCGGACAGGTTCTGACTGTGAGTTGGTGGAATCTTAGAGAGAACAGTGAACAGTCCGTCCACGTTGACCTAATGGCAGCTGTGATCTAAGAGGCCAGTGATTGTGACGGTGACTGATTTGCTTTCATTACTCCTGATCTAAATGACCAAAACATGAAGTATTCGCTGTGACAAGATTAGTTATAAATTAACCACCACCCACAGTTGGTCGTAACTTTCGTGGTCAGATAAGCTTTTCGGCTAACCTACTTCAAACAAAGTACTAGACTCAAGTTTCATTTTTACTAGACCTCACCAATAGTGCAACAAACTTATTTATGCAACAAGTTGTGTTTAAGTGTTGATTGTAATATATGTACTCTTTTTATTGTAAACCTCTACGTGTAGTTAAACATTCGTTTTAACGAATAGGACTACTGACAGATACCTCGCACATTCGAACGTACGACTCGTACGGAGTGTTCGCTTCATATTCGATCGCGTTATCGTTTCGTCCGATCACTCACATGTTGATTTCGTAAATCGATCATATACTTTCTATTTATTCAATGCGTGAAAACAGATTTAAACTAGCAGACGCCGCCCGTTTCAGCGACGATAGCCGCATGTCAGACATATATTGGTCGTCTTGTTTTCCTGAAAGGTTTAACCTTGAAATAAACTTCGTAATTGATACAGGAGAAGGGGTTAGCGACATCACACATTCGGTAACGAGATAGCGGTTAGATTTCGAGCTCCATATGGTATACTTTGTCACGTGTTCCCACTATTTCGGTCGGCTGATCCAGCAATGTTCTGATTGGGCAATGTTTATGATGGATTGATATACACGTCGCACTGGGTGACGTGTGATCCGCGGGGCGAATTGCTGAAGTCAGACATAAACTAAACGAGGTGCCATTTGTGAGTGTTGTTTCTACCACTGGGGTTACGACCACAACTGAGCATAGGCTTTCCATGCCAATAAGCACAACTGCTTCGTTCTGCTCACAGTAAAACATTCGGTCGTCCACAGCTTTACCTAAATCTGAGCCTTCGTCACGATTTTCATTGAGTTCCCTCTATCACTTTCCCTAGCATAGACATCGATCTTCATGAGCATTTCGACGTAATAGTTGACGCACGCAGATTGCGTCTAATCGTTACCTTGACGACATTCGACTCCCTAGATAAACCGTCACACCCAGCTGTGACCAACCTGATGAAGTCCAAGCCCGGTATTTGTCATTCGTACGTCCACAGCTAATTCGAATGGCTAACGAACTACTCGTCTTGACAACTTACCTCGCACGTCACATTGTCAGACGAAGGCCAACAATGTGCAAACGTCCGTGTCGTTTAGCCCCTGATGAACAAAAATTTTCCAAGCCGAGATTAAGCTAATCCTTGAACTAGGCATTATTCGTTCGTCCAGCGGTCCATGGGTGTCGCTGTTGCACATAGTACTCAAGCGGACGGATAACGGCTGCCTGCAACATAGCACCTGCGGGGCATTAAACGACGCAACCATTCCGGATGAGTATTCAAATCCTCATATTCAAAACTTGAGGGCAAACCTGTATCCATAACATTTCTCGTTCTTCCGCTTAGTCTTCTTTTAATAAGTTTCAATAATCTTAGTAACGTTTTAATCTAGGATATTCCACGTCATTATTGAGGTGAGCGGCGGCGCCAGCCACAGCACCTTTCGGTCAACCTCATGGCTGCTATGATGATGATGAGGCAAACCTACCCGGAAGGCAGAAGTTCACGAAACTCGACCTGGCACACATTTATAATAAGATCATAGTTGCCTCCGACGATATTTCGAAGAAAGCAGTCAACAACACAAGCACTTTTCTACTCTTAACGCATGCCGTTTGGTCGTCGTAACGCTGCTCAAACTTTCGAACGTTTTACGTGTGACATCTAGTTCGAAGTGAATGGTGGCCACTTGTAATTGGAAGTACATCTTGATCACCCATTCGTCGCATGAAGAAAAGTTCATGCAAGTACGCAAATTATTCGCCCGTTCGTCGTATTAAGGGGAATCCCAAGGACACTGCATTTTGTTAAACGCTCGTTGGAAGAAGGTTGGCATCTTTTTCAGGAAAACATACTAGTTCTGATACACTGCCACCCACCCGCTGTCTTGCGGTATAGGCTTTTTAGCCAAAGGCTTTGAGTGAGAACTCTAATCGTTCTCCTATCTACGTCTGGGCACCCTCGCAGTATCTCAGCCCACACACAACCATGAATAATCATAACACAAGTAGTTCCATACTGCATCGGCCGTTTCGCAGTATAAACCGGATCGCCCCATCTGCTACATACAGTAGGGTGGATGGGCGAAAACATGCTACTACTGACCGCCGCCCCACTGTCCTATCCAATTTAGTTTTCAGGCCCCTCCTAACCTCCATTTCTGATAATTATTCTACAGATCCCACAACAGATGTAGCTAAACGTGGTAACATTGAGCCGGTAAGTTCCGTCTCTT
>LUCH01000366.1:221257-232163 GCA_013368495.1 Paragonimus heterotremus
GAGCCCTCGCGACCCACAGAGTCGGTGGTTGGAGACTGTAGGTGAGATGGCAGCTAACCGAGCTCATTGGCGTAAATGTCGTAGTTGTTTGTCCGAGTTGTCTGTGAAGTGAGTGTACTTAATGACGCGGGGTAGTGAAAGCCGTAAGGAAGCTGTCTTGCTGATGACGCCTTACTTTCACTTGCAGCTTGGTTGTTTGTTTGCAAAGTGTAGTCGCCATGATGTAGTATGTTTGAATATAGACTTAGCTATTTTTAGTAGTTAGATCCATTGCCCTCCCCTTTTTTTACTCTCTTCTCATATAGCTTTTCTTTATTTCTTTTTTCTCTTCGTGGTTGTGTGGCAGTTAAGCATCAGTGTGAACCGTTGTTGTATTGCCGTCTATGATGATGATGACGGTGATGGAACAAATTTGCCGGTTCAGTGGTTAAATTAACTTCTATCGCTTTTTTACTTATATTTACACCCATCTAATGCAACCATTCACTGACCTCCTCAGAGAAAAGGTACACTCATTTTCATCCATAGCTACCATATAAAACGCTTGTATTAGGTTGAAAACAACTGTCACCAATATAGTATTATCATCCGTCCACTCCTTTGGTGTTAACCGTGGATGCACTAGACGTGACTATGGGAGTAAATCTGCAACAGCTATTTGGTGGTGACTGATGCCTACTGGTCTTTTACTGTTGGTATCTACAATTAACTGGATCGCGGCAGTGTTTTTGGAAAGGAACTATCAGTACTGCGTTACAGTATCCATCATTTACGGCAGGTTCTGGGAGTTAGAGATCCTATCATTTCCACCAACCAGCATCATGTTAACTATCAAAGACAACAATACGCCAGTGGCTCTGAGTGATGCTTAGCTTTCATGTAACCATGAAGGAAAGAGCAAACCCTACTCTCCACATCTAACAGGTACTCCACGAGGAAGACTCAACATCAGAACTACATCATTTAGTTCACGGCCGAAGCGCTCTGGTGTAGCAATTATACGAGGAGCATGGGGGACAGTTCAGTCAAACTCGCAGCTGCACTAGGGAACAACCCGAGGGTAGAACAACTCCGTCGGTCAATTGTCCAAATTGTGGGTAGCCGTATGCGTGTTTGAAAGAATGTTTGTGATACATCCCATAATATCCCTTACCCCACCAATCTGAGCTTCCCTCCGCCAACGTTTCAAACCGCTATGTGTCTTAGACATGCTTCACGGTCAAGAAACGTTTCATTGGGCGCGGCGTCAATCGTGGCATTCGCCTCGAAACCGATGCGTGCATGTACTGTCGACAATCCAATATTCAAAGCCACACGCGTTCTCCATTTGGTAATTTTACTGCTCCTGACAAGAGTGCCCATCGTGTACACGTTGATTTAGTTGGACCCATACCATCCTCCAATTGGTATGTGTATATCTTAACATGTGTAAGCCGTCAGAATCTGCTATAGTGACGTTTTTGGAAAGTTGAGTCGCTCTGCTCCAGTAGTCACTGACCGACAGGGACACACCCTGAATCGACCTCTATATCACTTCTCAACATCATAGTGTGGTGGATTATTAGAGAGAAGGTGCGAGTATTCTAACATCCGGTGGAATACCTCAACACGGCGAGAAGGTATGCTCAAAAGCCCAAGGTGAACAGACGGCAGAAAACACGGACGACTGGATGAGTCATGGCTCGTAGGAGGCAAAATGGAATGGATGACCAAGTCGGGGGCACGATTACTAAAACACTCAGAGGAATATCCCGACACGGTCATAGAATATGGTCAAGGCTCACAGTGGATAGATTGCGGACAATACGAGCGACCGGACGAGCCGTTGCCTAACGAGATCGGGTCAATGGACGAAGAATGGCAGGCGGAAAATCCCCGCCCCGACAGAAAGCATCAGTCACACACACAAACCTGGCAGAAGTGCACACGACGAAGGAACGGGAACCGGGGATGTCGTGGACCAGAATTCTGATCCGTAAACGCGAACGCGCGCGTGGCATGGTAACTAGCGAGTTGGACAATGAAAATTATGCTTTCCTGGACGCATTTTTGCTACAATAGCATGTAGTCGCATCGAATCTATAGCTCACCACCGCGCATACAACGGGAAATCTAAGTTCTCCATCTACGAGCAAAAATCCTCCATGGTAAGCGGTTTTCCCGTTAGTCCTACTGAGTGCTCGAAACAGGTTGAAAGTCGACCTACATATCATTCCCGGTTAATTAGTTTACAAGTTCTCGTTAGGTTTACCTCCGACAGCTGGTTGGTCCACGTGCGGAACTATCCATCAACCTCGATGATTTCGGCGAGAGCTTGACCCAAAATCTTGACCGACTTCATCAAGAAGACAGTCGACTTTGGAATACGCCGACACCAGCCCATGAACTTTTCTGCGCTTTTTGTTCAACGCCCGGGCTGCTCGATAATAATCGCAACTACCATGTACGTGTCCATTTCGCATATTTAGACCGTAAAAGCGAGGTCACATTTATTACCGGACTAACATCATTGTTTAGCGAGCTGCACAAGGTACCTGAACCGACAACCAATTACGTTATCTGATATTGGCACTCATTCTGTTACGGTCACAACATCGGAGTCATTAGCGATATAAAGCCACCAGAAAAAACGTGGTCGGGAGCCGCATATGTCGGTGCAATCTGCTGATTAAGTAGACGTTTGTCGCATATTCTCACCCAGTTTCTGATGGAGCTTATGCGATGGTTTCTTCCAAAGTACAGTTCGTCAACAAAAACTTTATACCTGCCTGTGGTCTTGTCAACCCCAAAACTCACAACAGGCAAGCCCGGATACTCATATCCAAACATACAGCAACAACCTTGCACCTAGTGTTCAGCATGCTCGATGAGAGAATGAATGGAATCCTGTTGTTTAACCTAATAACCAGTTAGACTGGTGATACTGACTCCATTGAATCCGGTGAGTACGGTTCAAACCACTGAAGTGAAGTTGTTACAAAGTGAACGCATTCAGATAAGATCAGCTGTATGGTCAGTTCACGTCTTCATTGTGAACAGACTACACTTTTGACTCTATCAAGCTGCAACTAAGCCACACCAAATGCGTTCTGACAAGCGGCATAATGCGTTAAGGTGACACACCCGTAGCTGTTGTGGCAATGATGCTGGAACTGGCTAAAAATCGAAAGAATGTGATCAGGTGAAAACTATAATTGTGGTTAGTTTTTCGTGGCATTTTTCAGCAAGTACGGATATGGAAACACGAAGGAACAATGACAACATGCTGATAAATAAGTAAATAAAAACAGCAGGCTAGAATTAATACTACCAACAGTAGCAACATTAAGATGAGAGAAGTACGGGGAGAAAGAGATAAAATGCAATCGTTTCAAATTGAATACGGTGTCCAGTGCTGAGAAGTTCTGTAGTAACACTGTGTCACAAGTTCGTTAGTGAAGAAGCAAAAGGGCACGTGCCATGTTCAAGAGGAAAGACTTGATGCGGTGTGTCGAGGATTGGATAACTGTGAAAGAGAGAACAAATGATTCCACAAAACGAGAAGTATGAGGAGAGTGACAGTAGGGGGATGAAATGTCAGGGGAACAATAACTGGTCCAGGAAAATACAGTCAAATCAAAAGGGGTTTTATGCGGTCTGTTCACCACCAGGTAACCACCGTCCACAAACACACGATGTGTGTTAGGAGAGGAAGTAAAAGGAGAGAAACCCGAGAGACAAACCAGACCTGAGCAAGCGAAGACTTGTAAGAGATGAAAAAGAAATGCGTCGCTATATACTTGTATCAGTCGCGACATGAAGCTGGGTGGGTGTCATGGCACAACCAGTCAGAACAACGGAACGATGATGCAGGCGAATGTAGCACGATTGACATGTTGTTCACAAACACGTTGATAACAGTCACCAGGCTGGAGGTTGTAAAATTGATGCACATATATATGTATATACACATACATTCAACATAGCAGAGGCGAAAAATAGTTTGCTGAGTTCGTGAGTTTATGTGCTGAAGTGAAAACAGACTAGGGTTCAAATGGGGGTGATGGCGGAGATTGAAACTGAACCGAAGAAAAATAAACAGACTGATTATGCGAGTGATGGGGAATGGGGAGGCAATTCATCAGAGGTACATTCGCTGAGCCATCTCAGACATACGGCCTGGAATGTGCACCATGTGTTCCATGTAGGCAGCCAGCTCGTTCACAGACACATCGTCCGGTGCGAGGGGTTGACGACTAGCAACGGATGATGGAGAATCAGTGTCATCCAGCGCTGCTAATTCCTGTCGCAAACTCTGCATCATCCGCATTAGTTTGGGCTCAGATGGATCTAACTCTTCGGAAGAGCCAGGAAGAACCGATGCTGTGTCCATTTGAGTATTCCGAACCGCGGTATCGATTCCCCAAGGGGTTTTCTTGCCAACCAAACTCATTGGTACCGCCTGCTGGGATGAACCAACATTTAATTCGCCAGTTAGGCTAGGGGCGTCTAGGGGCAGAAATGGAGTTCGAAAAGTCCACTGCGAAGAATCTCCCGAATACCGAAACTTTGGAAAGTTTAGGACAGAAATTTCACTGTCTCCAGCTGAGGGATGCGATCGCTCAGTCGGTTGTGGGAAAGGATTCATAGGAATCAGACTGGGATTCGCATTGAGATTTTTGCAATCATCCCCAAAATTATTAGAGGGATATTGAGTTGAATGAAGAAACGCAGATGATCTGTAAAGAGGAACCACAAAATACCGGATTGAAAGAGCGATGTGGCTTAGTGAGCAGAAATGTAAGTACGGAAAGCATGCAATCAGAAGTTGACAGAGAATCTCGCACGTTGTCACGAGAAATGGTTTGACAAAATCCACGAGAGACCAGCTGTAACATAACCTCCTATCAACCACTTCATTACTGAGTCGAACCTGGTTTGCTTCTAGTAATTATGATTAAATCATACTCTATCACTTCAACTGTTGTGAATCATAGTAGCAGGCCGACAAACAGGACACATTGAGCTACTGATTCCAGTACGACATGGTGCTAAGAACAAAAAGGGTGCGCTCGTAAGTCTTGAACACAAGAGTCACCACACATCATGTCTAACTCATACTGCCAGAACCAAAAGGATGAGCACCGTAACTCAGTTACTTTGCTATCTTACAAGGCAGGCTGTTTGAACGAACATATCGGTCTCCTTAAGAGCTGTTTTTTAGTGTGGCAATCAGGACATACTGCTGACCAAAAAATCTCTTCTTGGAATTGATGTGGTTTGCCTTCAGGAGGGTGACTGAAACGTACTCGGTTAGTTGCTGATAAACACCACGCTGATTTACTAATTATCTGTGGCATATGCGATACAAGTCTTCCGCTAAGGTTATGTGAAGGACCGATCAACTAGTTATGTACGATTACAGTCACTGCTGGCGCCGAACAAAACAATCAGTTCTTGCTCAATGGGGTTGAGATCCGGTAATAACTACGGCCAAAGAAGTACTCGTAGTTTGTGGTGTACATGAAACTTTCGAAAAACGTGAGTTGAGTGTGAGGTTTATTGTTGTTGTCTCGAAGGATGAACTCATTCATGTCTAGCACTACCCTGAAGCATTTTTAATCAGCATGCTGAAATCATTATCATGATAATCATCGAACATCAATGGTTCGCGTTGATCCTCAATTGTCATGCAACCACAAACAAAAGAGCAAGCTCAAGCTAGAGGACCTAATCATAAGAAATAACTTCGTCTAACTTCATATATCCTGAACATCAAGGTACTCACATTTTTCAAGTGAACAACCGAACTACAAATGAAGTTAAGGTGCAAATTAACGTGCCCGCGTCATCAATTTCACTTACTTCACAAACAACTCACGTCACTGAACTCGATTAATTATCATCTTACTTAAAACATTCAGCCACCACACGAGGACCTCAACCACATCAAAAATGACTAACCGTCTAGTAAGTGATTACACTTTTCGAGGACAAGTCGTCAACTGCTTATCATGTACCTTAAGAAAATCGGTCAAAGGCATCCACAATAAGTGATCGGTGTGGCAGACGACTTAGCCAGCATCCACAGTACATGACTTAACCATGTGAGCCTGCGTATACTTAAAGACTGAACACAGGAACTCATTTGACACTTAGTACCAAACATCCGCATCTTAACCATTCAATCATAAACCTGGGTAATCCCTGTACCCCACACGAACACGAGGCTGAAGACAACCAAACAGTGAGACTTTTGAAAATACAGGACCTGCTCGCATATATATTCGAAGCAATGAAAATACATTTAGAGCAGTACACTACTATCCATATCAGTGCATACTGCATGTACAGAAAATATTGTTTTTCACGCTGCTGTACCATTTGTCATGTGATCTCGTCTTTTCCAAGGCAAGTAGAGAACAAACGTACAAAAGTCGTGAAACATTAGGGTTACTGTGTATCTTTCATTGGTTATTTATAAACGTTCAGACACACCAGACCCACCTGAAGAGCTCGACTGGATTAACACCATAGGTACAGGACGCATTACTCACGGGCGATTGAGAGCGTGAAAATTTGTGTGCGCATGGGTGCATTGACTAGCAAAATCACAACGACAATCCAATCACGAGTGACCATGTTTTCAAACCGAATTCGGTTCAGTTCAGATCATGTGACGGTCGCCCAAGTCTTAAGCAGACCGACTGCAATGTGGATTATCCTGTCAAAGTGATCGCAGCCGAAGGACGACTGCACACAAACGTACCTTCATACCTCATAAACAATGTGAACCCGAGGAAATAGGACCGGCCATTGTGGTTGGTTGGTTAGTCAGATGGTAGACTGGTTTGAAAGTGAAACAGACAGGTTTTAGCAACGAAAAATAGATAGACCCTACAGATGAGTTATAGGCTAAGGAGAAAGGTATTGAAAACACAAGGCAACGAGAGTAAAAACACAACAGTATCCAATGGTACACTCCAAATGAGGCAAGGAGGAAAATAAAGACTTCAAACTGGACTGACAAACCAAACCATAGGTTAAGTATAGATGAAGAAAAGATAGCCGACTATTATGACATAAATTTCGGAAAAAGAAGGCGATCGGCTTAGCGAACGATAAGAGTCACTTGTTGAAGATACGCACACAACCTTCCGGGGTATACGAAAACCGAGTAATGATGGTCTTATTAAGTGGCTGTTTAAACATGTTTGCTCTTATGAACTGACTAGCTGACAATCGGTTCTGTTTTCGGCAAATGGACTCGCGGGATTGTTCGTCAAGCGTACTGTATGGAACAACGGGTAATATGTGCGACACTCGGACTTAGGCCTGGCTTATCCTCACTTTGCGGGTAAAGCTCACATAGACATTCAATTTCGGCAGTTTAAATCATTCGAGGTAGATGGAATTTGAGACAGAAACTACTGAACTCCGAACCATATCTAGGATAATGAAGAACAAACGGGCTGAGATCACCTCCGTTTTCCGAAGATCGTCAAAACTTTGTTGAGATAATCAAACTGCTGCCAGGCAAAAAAGTGTTGTTGTACCGAGCGCTTGCAGACTAGTCCCACGTTCATGGAAGATAAGGATGTCAGCTGATGGCATGACAGTTTTTGAAATTGCTTAGACAGTACACGGAAGTCCTTGAAGAGGCATCAAACAAGCAGCATACGAATGTACACTATATTTAAAGCGATTCGTGATGATTTTCACAGTATCCACGAAGTGAACCAGGACTGTGACTTAGTCCCAACTCTATTCTGTTCATTGTTGACTACAACATCAACCAGTTGCCCTTTAAAACCCGAAGGGTGGTGTTCAAACACAATACCGCACGGACGGTCGTCTGCTCGAAATTATTCGTCTCAGTGCTCAAAGCTTGTTGAATAACTCGACCGTTCGCAGATGACAGCCCGTTGTCTGAGAACAGTGAAGAAGTGCGCCGAATAATCAGTTTTCACGATGACCGGGCGTTATCCAAATGAATCTCTCGCGTTGCAACATCGACAATCGGCTAGAAGAAGACGCGACCTTGAACCAGGCCGTCCGAAGGAGTACACTAAAGAGGAACACCCGAAAGCTCAAAAAGTGGCCGTGAATGCAAGCGCGAGGTTTACAAGGAAATTATAGCTTCAATTGTTGCTCATTTCTGCATTGTTGCTTTTCTTGCCTCATGTTCTCAGCTTAAAACTCATCTTTGGAGTTCGTTTTTCGTTTCCAAAACATGAGTATCAATTTTAAACCAATCTACCATATGATCAACCAGCATTAGTAATCGTTGTAGAGGCCCCCGAACACATGTTTTCCGGTCCTATTCTGTCGCGTTTACATTAGTTAAAGGATATGATAGTGGAATCTCAAGTTGTTCAGCACAAGCCACTTATGTTGACGTCTTTGCACAGAAGTCATTTAGCTCTAATCAGTGGCAGACTAATCTGTGAAAGATCTCGTCAATCACATGCGCACATCGACCTTGGCGGGGAGCAAATCCAACAGATAACAGATGCGTTATTGTGCACCCCATGCACATTAGATCTGAGAGAATGATTTTTGTGTCAAGTGTGAGATACCTTGGCTACGTACAACGTGAGGGATACGAGAAATTTCGAATACCATGTACTCTTTAAGCCAACGGATTTCAACTTGGTGGGGAAGTCTTTATCGTGGGGTTGTCGGTTGGAATTAACAAAGCAGCCACCTGAGTATCACCCATAAAAGTGAATTTGCTCGCCGTATATCAGCTATAGTGAATGAACTGTAAATGAAGTACCACTCTGGAAGAAAAAAAGATTTCCTGAGACTACATCCAGAAGGATTAACTACACAATTGTTCCATTTGAAGCTACGTACACTGTGATCAGGTTAACAAGTGCATTAGACTGTAAACTACATGTATTGATAGAATCGACTTTCACAAACAAACGTTTCCTGACAAATTTATAATGCGATAAGAAATTCGTCGGAATTTTCACACGAAACACTACTACACAGGGTTTTCAGTTTTTACACCACAAGATGTATGCTGTCACAGACGTACTACGTCACATACGAGCTGGATAGTACTGTTAAGCAGTTGCAATAACCGTAACCAGAAAACACAGCCGTGTGAGCCACTCCAAGTGCACTGCACAGTATTGTTATAACTTGATATGAGTTACGGATAAAACAAGCACTATGTAGATTGCTAACAGGGATAATAGAGGTCAAAATACAGATGCTGACGATATAGATACCGAAGCTTCAACATCTTAGGTACGAAAACAGCGTAACTGAGACAAGGAAGTAAAACTAACCGTATACTAGTCGAATGTACAGATCGCACTGAACCATCCGCGTTCGGAGGAGACAGAACGCCAAGTCGTGCACAAGGGCGTCCGACCAAACGCATGGTGACGTGCCGACCGGACTGGGATGAATGGTCCGTCGTACTTGTCGAGCAGTAGGTCGACGTTGGTGTGCGACTGGACTTGGTGTGCTCAACGTTCTGGCCCGTGCGGATCTGTTGCCAGCATTCTGGATCCGAATTGCGTCGGCAACGAAAGTTTGGTTGACCATCACTAACCTGATCACCGGTTTCAAAACTGGTCAGTTGTGAGGAAATACCGGAATTTATGGGGGGTTTCACTTCGTTCCTTGCAGAGTCATACGATGTTGGAGATTTGGCTACTGTGAACGAATCAGACGCGAATGTCGTTATGAATCCTGGTGATGTTTCTTGTCCGGTTGATACCTCGTTCCAAGGAGCCCCGGATGTAGGGGAGTAAGTGGTCTGGGCAGGGTTATCCTGGGATGGCGCTTTGAGATCACGATTCAAATGATGGGGCACATTGGGAGTGACAGTGTGTCGATGTCGCAAAGACAGAGAGTAGCGATGAGGAACTGGGGTAATCGCCTGAGGTCGATGGGTGCAACCACCAAATGAACGATAGGAATGATATAGACTGACACAGGGGTGATCGATTAAGCTGTAGAGACGTCGATAGAGTCTCGTTTGAATGGAAAATGGGGTCAAAGTCACTCCATGATGCAAAATGCAACGGTGGTGTCGATCGCTATCACCAGTACCCATACTACCGAAACTGCTACGACTAGTCGAAGTCAGATGGGTGATCGGTTCACAATCGATTCGACCCAGACCCGCGCCACAAGACCGTCGAAGCTGCGGATTTGATATACTGTCTGAGTTGATGACAGAAGGGAACTCCAAGCCAGTAGGTAAAGTGCTGTAAAGAAGACCAGCAGAGCTGGTGAAAGGCGAAAACCCCGACAACTCGGGAAGTCCGGAGCGACAGAATAGAGATCCAGACGACGCATCACCGCCCAGGTGTATGGAACCGTCCAAGCTTTGACGGATGCGACTTTCGATCAGGCCAGACTGTACACGATATGCGTTCAAACAGTACTCACATGTATGGGGGAAATCACAGGGATCGCGAGTAACACTAGTTGTGGAAGACGCCGAGCGCGTCAAGTGAGAACGAAGGCTTTGTGGAAGCGCGAATCCAGAACTAGAACTACCCGGATAGGCCGCCGAGTTGGGCACTCGTCCTCTCAAAGACAAACGCGAACGGCGATCAGATCTAGGAAAACGAAAAAAGAGACAAGATTCAAAAACGATTAATAGGGTTACTAGACAAATCGGTAGACTCTGAAGCGATCAGCAAAACAAGTAAGTAAGTGAACTGGAATGGTACAATCCAATGGACTTTAAGTTGGAAATTGGAAATACAACGACCGCGGACAATTCTGCGAACGCAAGCCAAGTAACTTCATAACGATCCGTATTCGTTGCGCAGTAAGTAACGCCACACCACACTGCTAAATCAAACGAACACGGCTCACTTGATTCCTCAAACAGATCAACTCATTTCATAACTATATATATATATATATATATATATATATATATATAAATTAT
>LUCH01000367.1:0-44982 GCA_013368495.1 Paragonimus heterotremus
TTGTAATATCCGCCCCGGAGCTACAATGACAACTCGCTCCGTGCCCCGCTAGCTTGACGTGTTTCCTCTGTACACTGTATTTTCCAAGGTCGATACAAATACACAAAGGTCAACGAGCTGAGTCCTTGTTTTTCATTGTCGATTGGTTATCGATAGTGACTACAGACTGGGTAATAATCTGTTAAACCAGTTCCCACAGTCTAAAACATATTCGTGAGCATCGTATTACTGGTTTCATGTGAGACCGTTCGTCGAGTATGCTGATCAGGCCATCGATACCGGCTTCATAAAAGGCACGCTCGCCGCTGAACGTGTCAGGCGCGCAGCTACCATGTTAATCACGGAAGTAAGGGTGTCGTATACAATTCTGAACCTGAAATTGCTGCTCAGCATCTACTTGAATTTAAACGATTCCGCAGTGATTTTCTCGTCAAACACTCTTCCAGAGTGAGTCTCTTAGGACGGTATTTCATTTTATCGGATGATCACGGCCGGCGAGGACATACCAAAATGCTTTTTCAAGCTCTGTTCGCGAACCTTCTCCAGATAACAGCTCTTTTCTTATAGGGTCATTGAGAGGTGAAATATCCTGACCTCTGGGATCAGTAACAGGGACCCAGGAGATTGCCCTAATCGAGCGCTTGATTCACGCTGACTTAGAACTTAATTATGCAAATAGCCTTATTTTATTGTCGCTATTTAGCGTATTCTTTAAAGATTGCCTTGAAGATCAACATGCGCTTACTGAACACCCAATGAGAAAAACAATTCAACGGGATCCGGGTACCTTGTATATCCGCCTCGAACTCATATATCAATCGCTGAACCGCTGAAAAGGAGGATCCAATACACTATTTACCGAGGATGCACGGCCCAGTTTGAAAACAGTACGTATTCAATTAAAAAATCAGTTTGACAAGATACATAGTACGGTTGATAGAGTGAGTTCGGTCCTCATGATAATGTCAATTCAGTTTGTTTTAACGGTTGAAATACTGAATGGCCTAGGTAAAGAAACCATTCGAAGGTCAGCGTCAACATTTGCGCGCAATTTGTCAACGTCACTACTGTTTTTTTCACGCTGTTTCCAATCATTATTCGTATCCCTCTTGTTGTAGCGTGCGCTGTTCCAGAACCTTTTCTTTACGACAGAGTTATAAGCTATAAGTGAGAATTCTCAACGCTAGAGTCATCTACCAATGCCTTGAAGAATCTCTATAGAGACCCTTAATTATACTGTTTCATAAATCAGAAGAGAATATAGAAAACAGGATCCTGTTTTCTATATTCTCCTCTGATTTATAAAACAGTATAGGTCCTTCAAAGCGTTGGTAGATTGCTCTAGCGTTGAGAATTCTCACTTATAAAGAACATGATCAAACTTAATTCAGTCACTTACTTTAAGCACCTAGATGGGACTATAGTCCCATGCACATGCGATTCTGCTGTAATTCATTTGAAGTTATATTTGCCTCGGTCACTATACGCACATATAGCATATATGCTACGTGTATACACACTCAGAAGCTCGAGCTTCTGAGGCTTAGAACTCTAACCCACCTAACATATCAACACCGCCTTCGGACTACAAGCTTGCCATTGCAGGATGCGTGGGTGTTTCTGAACAGCCAGTCTATGTGAGCCTGGCACCCTCCGTCTAGGTGAGCAGTGCGTATTCAACGAAAATCCTCCAACTTCAACCTTAAGGTTGAAGACCGACAGGCTAAAGGTTATTTAGGTTAGGTATCAACAAGCTTGTTGATACCTAACCTAAATAACCTTTAGCCTGTCGGTCTGGCCCCAGTAGCCTGCAAACCGTGTGATGCATTTGTTGACTAAGAAGTTCTTAAGTTGAAACGAGAATTGGAAGTACAGCGTTCGAACTGAGGTAATAAATATCGATGGAAGCGAGGTTTGGAAGCCGACGCTCATCTAAGTTAACATGAACACTGTGGCCAGGTAGAACCTTTTAAAAATTGCAAGCACAAAAAACGGAAGCTTAATTGTGTTCCCAGCAAACAAAACAGAGTTGGCCCGAGGTCGAACCGTGTTTGGTTACTTGTCGGACCGGATCCGGCCTGCGCCAAATACCGGAGTCGGTCCGACTTTACTTCAGCCAGACAGGCAGTCGACCAGCGAAAAATTGTGCCAGCGCTCTGTTTACTGAATTTTACTATGTCCGTTAGCACAGCCGTACCCTCAGTGTTCTCTGAGCGCTTAATATACCCAACCACGATGAGAGCAACCGTCTGCTTTCAACAACCGAGTAACGAAATTCGTAAACCTTGGACTTATTGGAAAAACCGTTGCGATCAAACAATTTTTTAACAAAAGTGATTGCAGAATGTTAACAGAAGGGGTCATGTACAAAAATAAACATCCTGTTCTTTGTAAATATCTACAAGAGCTTCATATTCATTCCGTGCCTTGATACGTGCAAAAGAAACAAGTTTTTAGCATGCATTAGAAGCGGAATATCTCAACAAATAAGCAGGATAAAGCAATAACGTATTCGGACAATTTGATGAAGAACTTACAGTTGTTTCAGATAGTGAGAGATTCATTCACGACTACATCCGGATTGATGTAGGAAATTCCAGTGCAACTTCCACTTCCTGTAAAATACAAGTTCCTAGAAAATTACGTGTAATTTATTCAATTGAACCACCGTTAATAAGGCCGGAATGCGTAAGCTGACATGATGAAATAAAGTTATCGCATTTACAAAGCTTTCGACAAAACTGTGAGTGACTACAGGTCTCTAAGCCGGAGATAATTCCATCATCATCTTAACAGCCATGAACACGACAAAAAGATACTGTGGCTCGGGCCTTCGCTTACCTCAACAGTGACGTGGAATATCCTAGAATAAAACATTACTATGAAGCTGAAAAGTTTTAGGAGAAGACTAAACGGAAGAACTAGAAATGGTATGGATACAGGTAGGCCGTTGACTGCGACACACCGCCAGGCTGGCGACACCTACCCACTTCGCTCAGTGGAGCAGTCAAGGCCTTCATATTTCGTGACCACGCTGGTAGTTGATCACCACACAAAGATAATCTAGAAGGTGCATGTTTGTTTAGGTGGTTCCTTCACCGTAAGGCCCCATTTTTTGGTCCCATACCGTTTCAATGGTAAGATGTTTCACGGGTTCCAAGAGCAGCTTGTTCTTTTGGAGGTCGGATGGACGGAACACAACCCCATTCTAAAAGTGTTGTCAAACTAATAAGTGAAAACAAGAGGATCGGACCAACTAAGAAGACGTACCAGTGGTGTCAGACCATTTGTGAACGTTTTCGCATCCGCCTCAGCAAACGAACAGCCCGACGGATTGTCAGAAACAGAGGTTCCGAAGTCTTTTGCGACAATATACTGTGGCGGGTATCCGTCTAGGTGATACGTGGTATTCAGAGACGTGTGAATATGCATAACTTCAATCTTACCAGCCTTAAAATCTCCCCAGCTTACCTGGGGCAGAGTAAGTAGAAATGTGAGATCGTTGTGGAACAGTGAAAAGTTGTAACCAATGTTAGTAGATCGTCACATTTTGCAGTCGTCAGTAAGCGTTATTAACGAGAAAGTAAATAAAAGCGGAAGATTTTCAATAAACAGCAAAACTAGAGGCTGGCCAAGAAGGTGACCTATAGAAGATCCACTGAAATTATACCTGCATATAGAGGATGCACAGTGTGTATAAATGATTAGAAAGTTCTGACTTTAACCAAGAAATAAGAATATTCTACATATATTGAGAATGCAGTCCACGTAACAAAATTTGCCCGGCGGTGGAAAAAGTCGCCAATGAAAAATGGCAAGCAACATCCATCACACCTTAGTTCACTGAGGAAACTTTTGATATTCACGTCCAGCACTTTCAAGGCTCCCCAACCCTATCAGACAGTTTCGAAAGAAACCCCCAAAAGTGAGAAGAAATTATATCCTGTCTTTTGATATTATCATCCACTAAGCACATCCACATATTCAATCACCAAGTTTGTCCACTAGGACATTCTAAATTAATTCGCTATCAGTCGAACGCATTTGATACGGTTCACGTAAAACCAAAAGCAAAGGGACTGGAACAAAGAAGTTGATACAGGAGGAGATTGCCAGGGCAGAACAGAAGCGTTACATAGTAGTCTTGAATTATTTATCCTAAGAATTCTAATAATGCCACGGTCACTTGTTATTTTACGTTAACTAACCTTAATATAGCCAGTTGGACACTTATAGTACTCAGACCATTGCCCTTAGAGTGCATGACTGATTCTATACTTTTAAGCCTGTAAAATCGCTTTACAACGATTAGCACACCATTAAAATTTGAACGGGGCATAACGCGCTTTTTGGTTTAATACCTCATTTGTTAGAGTTATGTTTCTGACTCTTTTACCATGAGATTATCACGTGATAAATTGCACTAACAATGGTGCGCAATACTTGCGACGTGGTCACAGTTAGCAACAGCTCCGCGTGGAATGAAAACGGGCAGGTCCTTGATCATAACCGAAGTATTTTCTGTTTGTATGAGTGATCACACCTCCGTTATTGTTGATCATCCAATCCTTGAGGAATCTTAATAACCGAGAAGTTTTAAATCAAGAACTCCAGGCGGATATAATGTTTACACAATATCTGTAGTCTCATACTTCTTTTAATCGATGAGCTGTTCTTATTCTTGAATCTTGTTTATCAGGCCGACAGCCTCGTTAGGCGTACGCAGATGCCGTTACCTAGGACAGTGCTAGCTTTCAGACGATTGATAGGTACCTGGTCAACTTACTCAGTGTTGACTGCAATGAGTCTTGTTAGTGCGCTGAATATGGTGTATCAACAAAGGTCTCCACGACCACTGTCACTTTGGCCACCCATGCAAATATGGAAGATAAAAATCACTGAGTTACCATACCCAGCTCCACTTCTGTCTATATAATGGCGTAATTCAGACAGAAAGACTTTTCATCTCCTGCAAGTGAAGTATAATTGTTTGTGAGAAAGATAGCTTGCACTAGCCTGGTGGCTTGGAAAAGTGCTCAATCACGTTGAGTGCCGAGAGTATTGAATTGACCTTGCTCGTGTGCGCCTGTTTTAATGAACAGTTTAGCTTTAATAAGTTTCCACTGATCGATGTGATTTGCAGGAAGTAACGCATCACCATATTTTAGCTTCCTTTTATCGTGTATCTTCACGCTGAAAGCTGAGTCATAACAACTGCGGCGGTCAAAATATGCAGTTGTTCGAGATTCTCTTATCGTCCAAAATATGTAGACACTTTTTCTTGGAAGGAATTGCTCAATTTGGAGAAGGACTTTGTAACTAACTACACTCATTAGATGTTCTCTATCTGGCGAGGGAATACACAAATTCTCCGCAAGCCTTAGTCTTAACAAGGCTGGCAAAGCTTTTGGACTTTCGATGCATCTTTCTTAACGAAGTTGAATGACAGATGTGTTTAGCCACGTTGCCTATGGTTATCTATTTCTTTCTCAATAAAGAAATCAATGTTTGCTTTTCTTGGCATTTTAAGTAAAGGAATTCGTCCTGGCAGACTTATAACACTGTGTGAGCCCGGGTGTTTTCACCAAGGTTTCCAAGTTTTACTCATGAATAACTGGAATACACTGAGAAGGTAACTAACAGTTCAACCACCTTGTTTATATTTTCACATAGTCCTGTGTTTCAAAGCTTTCTGGTGGATTGAAAGTTCAGAGAACAAAACGGTTTGGATGGACGAAGGTGAGACAACACCAGTTGGTATTAACCAACTAATAATCCTGTTGTGGTTTGTATTGTACTAAACAATACATTAAATTCTCCTGTGCCTTCAATTATGTTGTTCATAGGAATATTTAGTCAGCATTTCAAAAATTGCATCCTACTTAATATTTGGTTTAATCCTAGAGCTTTAGATAAATGTCTCTACGAAACGCGATGAACGTACACACAGTTACTTCAAAAACTAACTACCTTTGATTGTGGTTCGCAAACGTTAACAGTTAAGTAACTTGAACTGTCGATTCCAATTAAATGAGTTAAGAACTTATAGCATTGGGTTGGGGTTGTGAAATATTGCGAATATCTCACGAAACAAGCCGAAGGATAATTTGCAGACTTAATCAGTACGTCACTAAACACCTACAGCTTAGCCTACCTTATTCGACTTTTCTGCATAGTAAGAAAAGGTATTATGGAGTTAATAACTGAACAAAAGTCAGCCAATTTATGCCGCTTATGATTAGTCAAGGTGGAGGGGGTTCGCTCCAGATCGTTGACCGTAAGACATTAGAGGAAAAGCGAATTTCTCCTGCGCTGATAACCTAGAACTAAATTACCGATTCGCACTTTCTTCAACCGTTGTCAGATAGCACGACTGAACAAAAAGAGGCCGACTGAACGGAATGTTGTATGCGACCTTATGTTGTCTCAAAGGGGTTGAGTAAATGGTTCGTGTCCGGCTGAGTAGCAACAGTCACACTTGTTATTGTTATTGGGAGATGAGCCGGATAATTTTAGAATCAGTTCAGCCAGCTATAAGCAGGTCATCCAGCTATAAATGAAATATTCAGTCTTCCTGTTCCATTTCAACTTTGTAGTGAACGATATTCTAGAAGAAGTACCTGGAGGTTCCGACGATCTCGAAGAGGAGCTTTCGCCAAGTTGTAAACCGGTCCATGTTAAACACACAGACAACATTGCTCTACTTATTTTTTATCAAGAGGACATGCAGACCATGGTGAATCTGTCAACTGATAATGATGATCTCTATAGTTTGCACTCCCAAAGCTTAAAAATGTTGTTACAAGGTTGGAATGGCACTGACCCTGTCTCTATTGTTACTGGTAAGCCGCTGCAGGCACTAACACGTATCACCTACTTGGGTGATGTCGTCTGGTCAGCTTACGATAACGTTAACAAAGGGTACACAATGAAAGCGACAGCACCCAGTGCATTCGCCAACCTATGTCTTCCGTGCTGTCGCAAAGATGTCCGCTCGTTGGCTGGAAACATGCCTGCATACGTTCAGTTTTACTCTTTGTAGTAGAAGCTTAATAAATTCTTGTAAAAGATGTACACAAACTTTTGGTATTTAATTACAGCTTTCTACGCCACTTAGTTTGCACCAGATGAGCTGAATTTGTGAGCAATGCGACAGTACACCGGTGGGTGTTTGAAAACTGCGAATTTGTGACAAACAACCGATACGTCGGAAATACACAACGAGTGCCCGTTTGTCATTCTGTATGACGACGAAGGCGTTCAGGATAAATGCTGGTGACTGAGGAGAACCGCAGAGTGATCGAGCGAGTACGTGATGGTTGGCTAAGAAAAGTTTCACCGTCCCCCTTCGCCAGGTTGATAGGTACCTTCCATGTGGTCGGAGATTTGGTGACTACTCAACACCCCGTTCGAAACACTTTCCGAAACGGTGTTGTATCGCAATCAGTGGCGAGCATGTATCCTAAAGCTTGATGACTTTTCTGTTTCATTATACTCGATTGTTCTCGTTCGTTAATTTTCCCTCCTCTTTTATCCGAACTCAACGGCTGAACCCATTTATTATCCTCTGATTTGTGTGCTGCTATCAGAAACGACGGCAGCTCGAGCCACAGTACCCAAAGGTACGGCTCCGGTCTGAAAACGAAAACGATTTCATATACTGGTATTAGCGTAGTGACAACAACAAAAAGAACAGTGCAGTTGACTCCGTGAAGATTGATCACATTATTTTGCCCACCCAACCCAAGGTTTTTCAGCAATGCTGCCTGGTATCGGCTGAAACCATTACAGTTTGGTTGTTTGCTTCTAATATGTAAACAGAAAAGAAATTCGATCGCGCGCATGATTTCTACGGGCTATCGATCAAGCTGACTTGACTTTATATTGACCAGTTGCAAGCGGTGTGAGTCGTTTGCAATCAATCCAGTTATAAAATGCGCTTAACACCGATACGTTATTTAGAGAAGCCGAATGTAGCGTCAGCCATTAGAAGTGTGTTGAACTAACGCTAAATCATGGAACGAATGTTCTTTGTCTTATTTTTCTGTTGAAGTTATGGGAAAAATCGAGTATTAAATAAGATAGAAATTGCGCATGTATTGCAACAAACGAAAATTTAAGTGAATCGGCAAAACATGCTGTCCTGTATGTCCTTATATCAGCTAAAACTATAGATTAATGATTACATCGGGTGGTTTGCGGATGACCAGACAGGCAGATAATAACTAGATGGCTGTTATCAAGTGCATTCAAGTTTGAAGGCTCCTTAGGAAGACGTTAAAGAACAGCCGATTTCTTCAATTTAAAAGAAACAGCTGGCAAGATATTTTTATTCAGAAAAAGTTCGGGGATTTAGTTTACCACAAAATTGAAAACTAACCACACCTATTTGTAACCTTTGCGTACAGATAAGTCACTTGGTTAACTCACTCCGAAATTAAGCACCAGATTTGAGTTTCGCTTTTCCTACAGTTCACAAGTTGTGCTTATCTTCTTTCGGATCAGAATTTGAACTCCGGCCTCGCTTGTGTTTGTGAGACCAGCGTGTGAATCGAAACGTCAAAAAATTCACAATGGGCATGACTGAATGATCATATCCAATCGCTCAGCCATAACCTTTCGTGAACAGTGTTCTATCTGCTTTTTTATTTCGAGAGAAAAACAAATAGAATCGCCGTGTTCAGCCTACTCAGCAACTTCAACTTATGAGGGAAGTCCTGCTTACCGGGTTGTCGACTGGATTGAACACAGAAATTCCGTTTATATGTCTAAACATAGAAAAGTAAACGTTAAGAAGAAAGTGAAATAATCCACTGTCCACGAAATATTGAACTTGTTAAATAACTCAATCGGTTTTTATTACACGGAACTGAGAGATAACTATAAAGCGACCGCATCCACCCAATTGCCGATATCCTATGTGCTCCCGATGCAGGAATTTGAGATTTTGTGCTCCTCGCACTGTCTTGCAAAACTGAGATGAACTGGATCAGTCATTGTATTCAAATGATTCAAGGTTCAGGTATGTAGATTTGTAGATGACCACATACAGCGGTCAGTATAACCATCTGTTATGCGCTGCATGTGGGCTAAGAGCAGACATTTTCGGAACGCTCATCAACTGCCATAATTACTATATGATTTGTCCTATGGTAGTGCCTAAAATGGTGTGAGAAGGGTGTGAGACTGCGCATGCCTTCTAGTAGGATACACGAGATTTATTTTGTTTTTAGTGAGCATACGTAGCATTTGCCATATAACTTTCTTAGTTTTGAAAGTGATGAGTATTTGCACATGAACCTTGTGTATACAGAAAAACAAACACAAAAATTCAAAACAATCTGAAAAGTATTTACGATCTGAAAGCAGTTTTTAAAATCTCTCCTGAGTGTCCAGAACGTTAAAGATGTTTCTGTAAACCTACAGGTTTATGGCTCTCAAGTGCCAGTGAAACGTTAGGCGGAGGATACTAAGTCAAATGGGTGGTAACAGTGAGACAGGTTTCCTTCTACACACTCCCCCCAAACTGCTTTTATTTATACCTCAATATTCATGCATGAAGGTATATTGGATTTCTTCTCACTCGTAGATCAAGAGATGATTACAAAGTTGGTCTACAATAAGGGCTGCTTAACCCGTTTTGATAGTATTACAGACCGTTATGTTACGTATTGAAAAGCGTTTAATTAAACAATTCTGTAAGTAAAATGTTCTATTCCAAATCCCTCACAATGTTATGATCTACCTGTCGAAAACTGGCAATCTTAAAATATCTTGCGATTTTATTCACTTCAGATTAACGATTGTTCTTTGCTGTTAATGTGTCACGCGTGCGCCGTGTGTTGAGCCGCGCATATCTTCAGCAGTTAGAAAACGCCCAAACCAATTCAGTTGAACTGTTGGTTGACTCCGAAAGCTAAACACTCGGTGGTTGTCTCACCAGGGTGAATGAATAAAACACTGCAAACTAGTGACAGCTGTAGCTACGTATGACTATTAGTATATTACCCGGTTCCAAAACGATAGTAGACCAGGAAGAATCTATAGAATCAGTATTGTAGTGAACACTCAAAACATATGTCGATGGTATAGTTATTTGACTTGAGTGATATCTTTTGGAATACAGTTGGCTACAAAAATCTACACTTCGTTTGAGAACAGCATGCCAAGACGCTGTAAGCGCTCTGAAATATCGACCAGGAAACCATATCGGAGGTTCAGAAATGTTACATTCGGGGGGTTTCAACGTGAAAAATATTGTCTGGGGCTATTAATCCTTTGACTTATTCGGTGCTTTCTGAGTAATACACTGGATTGAGTGAGTAGGTTTAAACATGGAACAGCTGAGCTTCCGGCGTGGCTCAGTAGCTCAGCTGGTAGACCACTTGCCATGTCTGTGCATGTTGCTTCTGTTACTGATTCGAATCCAGCCGAAGTCCACTCTTTTTGCAAATGAGTCTTTTAAATTATCAAATCTGCCAAACTACCTGTCAATTATCAATAGATATCGCACGGTGAACAGAAAAAAAGTGAATGTTGGTTTAACAGATATATTACTTTGACTTGAATTCAAAACATCGTGTCGATTCACAACCAGAACAGGCAGCTTCTGGCTCATTGGATCAGTGCAACCCAAGTTGGTTTTCAATCTAAACAGGTGTATATTTTCGGTGAGGTCTTGACGTTGGGAGGTTTCCATTTCTGTCTGTTGATTTGCCATCCGTTACTTGGGAACTTTAGAAGGAAGATCCACTTTTAGCATGTCTTAAATTAGCTGTATTTCTTTCTCATCGTTTTCGGTGAATTATAAATTTCTGCGGGATTAGTGTGAACAGTACTGAAAAACCGCCTTGAAGTTTGTCATATACCTACATCTTCCCATTTTTTTTCAAACACTTACTTTTTACAACCAGTAAGCTTTTTATCGTGAGTTTGTGATTTTCCCTCGTCAGATATATTTAAACGGTAACACATTAGAAACTCACACTATGGCATATTTCTATGAGGCCAAGTTTTTTGAGAACAGAGGTGATGCTACATGTCTTCTGAAAATACCGAATTAAAGCATGGAATAATCTCTGTCTGGTAAAGCACCTGGTGATTGTTAACCGGATGCTCACTGCTTGCGTAGAGAAATTATAGTACACATTGCTCGAAACTGTTATTGCCTTTCACCCATGTTATGTCGGACTTAGTATTTTCTCGTGTATTTAGAGTCTAAGAAACCATATAAGGTTCTATGTCGAATGTGCTTTAGAGTTTATGGGTGATCTTTTGTAATGTTCCTTGCACTCATCGGTTTGCAATTTTCACAATATCTTGCAAAACAATCTGTAGTTTTCTTCTACTTCCACCACGTTTGCTGGCAAGTTTCTTACTGTCAGTCCTTTGTGTAGCACTAAAGTAATTTGACCTTGTTGCCTAAAGACAAAAATATTTGGGATGATTATCCTTTGGATAGCAGAGATAGCCATCTTCTGCGAACAAACAAGCTGGCTGTAGTCCCATATTTGACAATAACTTTCGTTTGGCTGTCGCACGTGGGAGCTGACAGGTGATCCGAAACGCGGCTAACTCGACTAGGCAGTTCATAAACATTAAAGCTGACTGCCTACGCAGTGCTCAGTACTATTTGTATCGCCTCAGAATGGCGCAGAATTTCTCAGATGGTCATTGCGGCAACTATGGACGAATACATTAATGTTCATGACTGCCAGTGGAGCGAACAAGTTGTTCCAGTGTGTTGGGCATTGTCGCGCTTGTGCGCTGATTACAACTCACGGACTCCAAATTTTCGGTCTGTTATCTGAACTTTGGTACGTTCTGCATAGATAGCTTGATGCTGTACAACTTCCTAGAAAACCTTTGCTTGTGCACCGCGATCTTATTTGGACACAGTTTGGGGCAGAACAGCATAAGTATGGTGCATATTTGTGGTCGCGAGGTGTACAGCAGGTTAAAAAAAAAATGTCCGCTGGGAAGTGGTGTCCACCATGGAAGAGTCTGAAAGGCGAGAATAATACTTCTCCATAAACAAAAAATCAGGAGTGGCCGTGAATATCCACCTAGCGAGGTGATCCATTACTTATCGTCATGTTTAAGAGGGGTAACTTAATTTCATTTTTGTAAGTAAACTGCCTCTTGTGCATATATACCTTGCATTTTAAGGTGGATGAAACTTACGAAGTTCGTGGCAAACGTTGCATTGCGGATAAAGAGACTCTTATTTAATTTGTTAACTTGGTTCAACATACTACTACTGTGATAGGTCAAACAAAGTCTTGATTCCCAACAACCAACTGGGAGCTTTGGAATAACACTACCGATAAACAAGGTACCAATTGCTTTGGAATTGCACGTTGATCGTAACGAGGGAAAGACCGTAGGATACGGTACTATTTTCATAACTCCAATGACAATGGAAGTGATCGACTGTTAAACGAAAACGCGACAGCTGGTTGGACCGTCGTACTGTGTATATAGCGATGATTGTAATTTATGGTTACTAACTGACTTTATCTTTGAATTTTCGTTGATCAGCTGCTTAAACTAACCCTCTGCCGCTCAATGTAATTGGAATCAATAGGCGGTCGAATGCAACAAAATCTCAGAGTCCAAACATTTACTGGTATATATGGTTTCGATATGAAATACCTCCAGGTAAAACCAAAGTGACAGCCGAAGCTCAGTTTGGTATCCGACAACTCCGCGGTATCCCAGACCCAACTGGTTAATATGCTTAAGAACAAAAATAAACGAAACCTCTCCTTTATTTCATCTCTTCATCAGTACAGAAAGGAATTATACACATCAACAAGTACGACATCTAATTCTGACCGCTCCAACGATTTCCATGGCTGAAAGTAGTATATTAATGGTTTCTGCTAATGTCTTTTATCAAACGGCAGAACATAACTAGAACGATCTTCCAAGAATAGCTAGACTTTCAACAGCTCTCCAGTTCGCATAAGACAATGGAGTAAGGGTTGATTATGCGTCCAGACAGTAAATGTCAATCTGCCCACACTTGCTAATTGGCAACAAATTTGAGTACAAAGCTAGAGGGGTCGATGACTTTGGGATGATTATGTTACAACATTCATTAGTTCGTTCTGATAATACTTGTGGTCAGATTACTGGTGGGTCACATGACTCTTATTGTGCTAAACACGTACGACATGCAGGGTTAAATTTACAAGAGATTGCATTACTTACGGCTTTGTTGTCACCAACCGGTTACTTTAGCACATAGTAATACAAATTAGTCAAATATCGTTTCGAAAAAGAAATCTCGTGTGCACGACTCTATGGATGTCGATAAACATGAAATGAAAAATTCGTACCTGGAAAATAGATAAATAAATAAGTATTCGAACGTACACACAAGAGAACCCTCAATACTGTCGACACTCCTACCAAAAGGCTTGAATTAGTGTATTCCAGCTGCCAAAGTAGACATTGAAAATGTTATAACTAGAGGTTACAAAATATCCCAGTGAGTAAACATCACCTTCTGTTGCCAAGGTAAATGATTTATGGCGGTACAACACGCAGATTAATAAAAACCAGTGCAAAAATAAACTGGGTTCAGATGAAGGTGAGGGTTCAACCACTGTGAATATCAGTTGCTACGCCTTCGTCCTCATAAGGCATTTGACCTAGAATAGATGACGGCGCATGCCTACTTATCATTACCGTCTACCAGTGTTTTAGTGTAAAACACCAGTTATCCCCTTCTTAACACACTATCGAACAAGAGTTTTCACTCACCTTTACTGTATGCCTTTTATGTATTTTACCAATGTGAAGTGAATCTTTAATTGTAGTCACAATCGACTTTAGAAAAAATCATCCACATTTCCCAGCTGCTTGTTACGTGCTGTTAAATTATGCATCATTTTATAATTGTACACATCTGGATTTTTCACCACCTGTGATATTCATTGTATTTACTATCCACAGTCGTTGCAATATTTATATCGTTGTTTATCCTTGTTCATGTACTGCATAACTTGTGGTAAATCTGCATGTTGTGTACTAAAACAAATAGGGTCCATATTGTCAAAAGTTGGTATTTCTTCCGAAAGGCCATATAAGAATTTTGCGAGTGATCGTTCAAATTTAGAGAGTATAAAGGATGTAGCATTTAACGTTTTGCATGGCCATTCAGTGATTATCGTTCAACCTGAACGTGTTTATGGCAGCATCTGTAACCTCGTTATCTGGAATTCACCAAGTGATTTATTAAAGGCTGTTCTGCCACACAAAACAACCAGGCCCCACAAATTTTTCTTTTTCCACAGTCAAACACTTTTGGTATTCTGCTTTAGGTTATCGGAAACCAGGTAATTTCTTTGCTGTTTATGGACAGTTCAAAGAATGCTTATGTATATGTATGTATCTATGCTTTTATATATATATATATATAATCCATTTACTTATCTTAAATCTTACTTAGATTGCCTTGATCAATCTGAAACTGTTCACACTAAATGTGACTTCCATAAAAAATGATATTTTGGATGTGCTTCTCAAAACAATTTGCAGGGAACTAAAAGCAAACAGTTTCAAAAACGGCAGGCTAAAACACTGACCTGAATGTTCCCAAGTGGGAAGTAAGGAGTAGACTACGACTGAAATGTATCAGTTAATTACCCGCACGCCAAAATGAACAAGTCACACGCTCATTCCAAAAGAACTAGTTTGCTATTGGTTCACAAGAATAATTCGTGAGGAACTACTGGCGAGTTCATTGATGAACAAAAGCCTGGACGAATTTTGACAGTTACGACAGTGCAACTACACGTTTTTTTTCAATTGTCCTTCCTAACGGTCAGTGGCCCAGTTGTCACTTTTGCTGCAGTCTGGAATGCCAACGGGGTTGTTAAATTTTCACAACGTTTGCGATAAACTTCATATTTCAACAAAAAACAGACAGCTCATTTTTAATGTACGAATGTGTACATCATGCCTTATAAAATACCTAATCCAACATTATATTGATTTATAGCCAAACGATCAAAATTGTTTGAGATGAGTAACTATCAGGACATGACATCAGGGCAATCGAGAACTGGTCGGTTTATTCCTTTTACATCACGAACACGTTCATCCAAAAGCACATGATGCTATTCAGGATCTAATCGCCAAGCTGCCGGTTAGCTGTTATACTGCGGAACTGAGAGATGCGTTGTACTATGTTACGTTTCAAGAAAAACGGTGTCGGAACAAGGTAAGTATTTGAATTATGATGCGAGAAACAACGTTAATTTACAAGAGTGCGAACTTCAGACGGCATCGTTTTGAACGAGCAAATAACTCAGTACATTTCGCTCTGGATAAAAGTAACCAATATATAAGCTGATATATTGCAATTCAATGCAGGTGTAATTCCACCGGATGTGCACGACGAGCACTTTGCTTTGCCCAGGCTTGAATGTAAATTGTTATTATTATTTTTTACAGAGAATGTACGATTTGTGTTAAAGGCAGTTCTCAAATGAATACGCAAAACATACAGATGTTTGGTGAGTAAAAACCAATGAGTTAAGTTGTAAAGACTTTAAAACACTCTTCGCCTAGTAACATTTAAGCATAATTACCACACCGATAATTGTTTTGCAATAAACAAAAGGGCAACTTGTTAAATGATGAATAATCATGTAGGTCATTACTCGTATTAGTTTTACTTACTGCTTCCATCAGAAGATTGTGCACATATCCTCTAGCCTATTGAATTAAACAATTTGTTTTCATAGACAATTCCGGGAAGTTTTAGTAAAGCAAATCAATAAAATAACCGAAAAGTGATTTCGATTACAACACTCCTGAAGAAAGCCACTCAAGTTGGTTGGAATGCAGAGTATTAAAACTTGTTCGTAACGTTGTGTTATTCTCAGTATATCTATGAATTTCGAAAGGAGGTTATCTGCACTTACTCACGGCTTGCTTGACACTGCTCAGCTTACCAGTGTATCCAACCAATGTTTTCATTCGCGATATAACCGCAATTAAAAGGGGGGTAGTATTTGTAACTTTCATTCAGTATAAGCTCATTAATGTGTTCATAGGTGTACATCAGTTACTACAGTCTACAACACCCACAGACTAGATTGAATGCGTTTTAGTCCTACAAAATTATACGAAATTATGACCTTTATGTGAAACAAAATAGATTTTTAGCAGACTGTTTAGACGTTTCCGTGTGACATATCGATCGTAGTTTTCACGGAAATGTGTGGTAAATAGCAAAAGATAAATTCCATATAATTTTGATTTAATACAACGATTCCAAAAGAAATTCATTTTAGGGCAAGATGATGGAGTTGATGGTGCTTTGAAGTAAACAAATGCGGTGATGCTGATTATTAGGATACCTTTTGCATGAGACTGTCACAAATATCTCCGAGTTTCCGTTGTGGAACTGGTTCACGACGTCTTTCAAACCTTTGACAAACAGAGGGCTTGACGCTTCATGGGTCTACTGTTTTAAGTGAAAAACTATTTTGCTTATATTGAAGTTTACTTCTAGTGCTAAAGGACATTGTTGCAAAGAGTTGTGGTTGTGAAAAACTCAGCTAACCAATTAGTTCGAAACCCGAAATCTTCTGTAGTTCTTTTAACAATTTAGAAAAGTCTAAGAAAACATGACAACCAATTTAATACCTTGCCTATATAACTGTTTATTGAGTTTGAATTACACAGTTAAATTAAACGACCGCACGGATGTTATGGAGGCACTTATAACACCCCCCAAGATGTTTTGGTGGCTCCTATGAAACTATCAATTAAGACAACTTGTGCATTAAAAAGGATTTAACGTCAGTGGTTATAAAGGACAAACAGTAGAAATACGCGTATGCATACATGAGCACAGTACGTAGGCCGTCCAGCAATAGCCTCAGGCAAGTTAACCCTAACGATTGTGTCCCAAGTGACTCTGAATGTCAAAGGATGAACTGCCAAATTATCACTGTAGAACACTTTGTTTAGTACGAGTATCCAGGAGATTGTATAATTATTTCTTATGTTATCCTATGGTCTGTAACCAAACGCGGTTTGACATATTTTAACGCAAATCCAATCCAGAAACTGTTGATTACGAAGTTAGCAGTACTTTAGTAGCACATTGCGTGAGTTAATTAGTCCACTTCTCGTTATGCTTCCCATAGTCCTACACTATCATTAGTGATCTTTTTACTTTTGGTTTGCTGATACTCTATTGTTATTTCTCAATGACAGAATGATATGAGTGAACATTTTAACCACTTGTATACTATGCTACTAACAGTTATCCCTACAGCCTCATTGTGCACACTGATCTTCCAGCTCCCAACTAAGTCTACTCACTATTCATAAATTCAGTTTGGATTACTGTTTGGACAGACTGTACCATTTTAACTAACCGTGCTAAATTCTTGACCACTTGACTTATCCTTCATTGTGCTCGAGTGATATTAAAAACGAAATTTTATTCGAGAATATGTGCTGTGTAGTCATTCCGAGTCAGCCAAAATTCTCCTACTTGGTTTAGCGGTCTACATCTAACCACATATTAAAAGTTGTGGTGAACTATGTGGCAACACATTTCAACAGTGATATCAGTGGAAACGAATTTCTGAGTGCAGGATATGTCAGCATTTGACCGCAAGCATTCAATTGCAGTGGCATAGAAACCACAACCGGTCACAGCTGGTCGTCCAAGAGGTCAAGTTTAGCTTCTTAAGCATAAAAGCAACCTATATGTTTTGTTGTGGATTGCTGTTACAGCAACTAGCCAATAGAGCAAAGTCGATAGTTCAGAATTGGTTGGACGAAAAACAATTTCATACTACATAACCATCAGTTTTACGTACAGACTGTATATTGGTGTTGCTTGGTTTGATTTAGTTTCTACCGACCCCTACTAAGAACATATCACTATGGCATCCAAGTGTTTTCACTTGTGAGCGAACTTCTACACAAGAGAGACACACGTAATGCTGCCCCAGATGGTACCAGTTGTTAGAATACCGCGTTAGTCTCATTGTGAGTGTTCAGGAATGACTGAAAAACTTCAGTATACGTCATTTCAGTTTACGTTTCATCAAACCTTACATGCATCTGCCTCAGTCAGAAGCTAAAGTCGAGGCGAATTTGAAATACAGTCAGATGGCATAAAAGGACGAAGCTGTCAAGTTCTGTTCAGTTTAACATTAGCTTTACTGGAATAAAATGCCTCACATTTTATAGTTTACTTCTAAATATGTTTTTGGCACAGTATTGTATACTGTTCCACGTAGAGTTCCCTACTTTCGTTGGCTGAACTATCCTTCGGTATTTTTCTAGTCTTCTAGTCAAAGGTTTCGAACCGTGTTTAAGATTCACTTGACATTTTTCCAGTGTCGATTCTATTGTTTTAATACGTTAATTTTCTTGCAGAATTTTATATGATCCTAGTCAGCATCTTTCCCCTAATGCTTAAAACTATACTCCTTATATTTTCAAATAAATCCGTTTACATCTTTACGTGTACAATCATGTGTGCTCATTGTTCTTTTATCTATTATCCTGAAATGGTTTCCTATCGATCCCGATATGACTGATGACAGTTGTCCATCAAACGTGATCCACAACTTCCCATTTTCTTTGTTAACGAGTTGGTTATTCAAGAATCAGAGGTTCGCCCCATGAAGCGCATAAAGAAATAAAAACAAATAATTGACTGATTAAGAAATGACTCATCTGCACTTATTTTCTCAACAGATTTGGATGAATTACTGCTCAGACTACGTGATGATCAAATAAACACAAAAGGGCAAAATGAACAAACCAGGCCTACTGTCTTGCACTTAGCTGCATTCTGGGGTTCACCAGCTTGCTTACAGGTAATATTTCTTCGCTACCCAACGTATAGAAAACTTGTTCCAGAGGATTATGTGAATGAGTTAAACATGTACCGCATTTAAACAATCTAATGTTTTAACTGGCTGAACATCTTCAGAGGGGACTTCGAGAAAACGGTGTAGAGAACAGGTTTTTATTCCGTTAATAATCACCCGGCCAAATACATAAGGCTTGTATGGAATAACATTGTCGGCAAGAACCGAACAAAACAATTAAAAAGTTTAAATGATGTTGACCACTTCAAAGACGCAGACAGAAACCGAGTTTAACTAAAATCGCTTCACAGTTGTGAGCTAACTAGAACGATAACAGTTTGATCGACTGTGGTGTCGATGAGGTGATCGAAATTTGACTGGATATCCAGAAGGATTTTCGTTCAACCCTTAGGTTTGTCAAAGGCCTATCAACAACGTCATGGTTTGTCAACCCGCTGCGGTTCCATTTGCAGCTTATTTACGACGCAATTTTATCAAAGCGTTTTCTCCATTTGTGTCTGTGACAGGACTGACATCACTTGAACCTGTCATTCGTTTTGTTCGTTCTACTGGTTCGTGATGAGTAATTGGAAACATATCTCCTTGCTACCTAATGCTTCTGAAAGCTAATTTTCGTGAAGTTTTTATGTGTGTAATGTTCACGACTTATTCACACGCAAGTTTTAATTAGTGGTGAGTAAACTTTGCTATTTCAGCAAATTTCGATAGAATCGTAAACAAGGGATTCGCAACACCGATCTTATAAACCATAGAAATACATCAGTAAATAGTAGCTGGACACCCCATTTTTAGGAATTAAGGCTTCGTATGAAGGGCGAACGACTGAAAATGGTGAATCCAACCTTTCTTCCATGACAGATGCTAAATGTTAGTTACTATCGTTCAGGACTGTAGGTTGACGAACCGGTGTGACTGAGAGCGTACCCAAAATCAGTGGTTCATTAATTGCTAAGCTGAAAAGTTCCAAGAAGAGTTTATTCGACTCACTTGCACCATAGAAGAGACAGGACTTGAATTTCGAATTATGGAGTTTAAAAAGAGTTGTGGAGCTTGAACTATTGTAGCCTAGCAGAGCTTCTTCCTTGTTCAGAGATAATGGAGACGGTTTGGTATCAGAACTGATATAACTCATTCAGACGGTTTGTGAAAATAAAGGGGTATCTGTGGTATGAGTCAAACAGAGGTTATCCACGTTTTCACTAAAAGGGTCAATGTTCTACGTGACAACTGTGAAGATCTCATTTTGGTGGGCATTGCATGCAAGTTGCTCACTGGCTCTACTCTACTTCGGTTTACTAAATCTGTGAAGTATCAGACACGCGAAGCACAGGCAAGATTCCACATTGGCAGAAGGTGTAGTCATCACGTGTTTATCCCATCGCAAATTTTGTGACATCCGTACACCCAAAAGAAGCCAACTTTCCTCTTCTTTTTGAACCAAAAAATGCTTTTCCTTTGGTCGTTTGTGAAGTTTTCTGCAAAAATATTCTTTGTTATTAAGTTTCAGGTAAGTATGCGATTTTGTAAAGATCACTGTATATTTATTCTGTTAGCCGGGTAAACTAACCTTGTGTTTTCACTGCCTCTGATTTTGTTTATCTAGGTTTTTCGTTTGATCTCTGTTCATTTTTTTTACACACCAGCATTGTCGAAGATGCGCGTAATGAATCCAATAAGCTTGTTATGGCGTTTTCTTCTGGCGTTAAGCTAAATGATGTAAAGTATGTGGACGAAATTGTCTTCCTTAGTCTTCGCCGAATGCATGCAGAACATAATGAGGGAAACGACCGACTGCACTGGCTTGTACTTAATACACTTTATACCATCAAACTGTAAAGTGCTGTTACAATATTGGGGCATTCCTAACCTCCAGGTTGTTTATTGCAGATAGTCTGTTTGGGTAAGTGGAGAGATTCATGTGCTTGTAATATTACTGACGAGACGTAAACGTGTTATCTGTGGCGTTGAACTGACTTCCTACTAAGACCGAAAGGAAGAGTATGCAACGTTCACAAGCTATCATGACCTGTTTTACGGTGACCATAAAAAATGTGTTCAAGAAGATAGAAATACACCATCAGTTGGTCAGATAATCAGGTTGTGCAGTCTGCAATGCCTCGGCCATCTACTGCGCAGTCCACCTAAGCCTTTCATTGTTGGCGAAGACTGTAAAAGCTGGGTAAAACCGCAGGTCGCGGCAAACGGATACTATGGAAAGTCCCCCGAGTGCCATCTGCCCAGCTGTGGGCCTACTAACCACTCAGTTCGTTGTACAAGGCTGAATACGGTGGCTGCGTGTTTTAGTCAATGACGCGCCTACATAGATAACATTTCTAGTTCTGCTAAACGTTGTTCCCAAACACTTTTGTCCTTATTGCTATTTTTTCTTTTCGTTATTTGACCTCACTGTTGCCAGTGAGTCTTAGGTGACGGTTGGAAGATGTCCATTGACAGTAGATCGCTGATGTAATAAGGGGCACTTACGTTGACTGATAATTGACTCACGCCATTTACTCAAGTTTATCCATTACTGAGACTCTGATCGACTTAGTTTTGTTGTTTATGACAACCGTGTAATGGCCTCTGAACGACCAAGTTGATAAACAGGATTCAGTTAGATATATAGACGTATTCGTTAATACTACTTTTCCGTTACTATCGACAGACTGACACCAAAAATACAGGTAAGTCAAAGCATGCCAGACTTTCAATGCAAGATTTGGCTGCACAACCTTTTTATCTCGTTATATGAAAGCGGTGGGTGGAATTTGACACCGATCACTTGCGCTGTGGTCGTATTCTTTTAGGTTCGCACGGTGACTGGAAAAAACCACAAGTAGTACTGTAAAAGCCACTTGTGACGATATATACAAATCATTATCTTCTGAGTCTAGCCATTTTCGCAAGCTGTTAGAAACGCAAACACCGCAAACTAACACACCTCTTTAGATATAACTTGGTAATGACTACTTTCATGTTTGTATTAAAAACTAACCAACTGGCTGTTACTGGCTCCATCTTGAAGCTTCTACGTTGGAAATTTCTAAAATGCGGTTCATGCCATCCTGAACTGCGTAAATCGTTCAGTGGTTATTACAACTTTCAAATGTTCACATTGATAAAATTCACACTTTATGATGTGGCGGTCAAGAATCCGATGAAGAAATGATCGTATTACCTAGTCTAAAACCAAAGCTTTCAGTTAAACATGTTATAAATCAGCTTGCCTATACACTTTTGTAAAGTATGCCAACATTACCCCATTGTTCACGGACAGAATTCGAAACAAAAAGGACAGGTGACTCATCGTCCTGATTGCTGATAATGTTTAATCACATTAGCTTCACCGGCAAATTTTGCGATTATAAATGTGTGGATCCACACAAGTCAGTGTCTAACCAGGCTCCGTGGGTATGTGAACTGCTCCTCAGCTGCTTAAGTTCTCGTCATAAATTGAACCTCCACTCCTCTACCAAGGCGATTTGAAGTCCCACTGTATATTGTTACGAACACCGCCTCAGTGCTACTGTAGCCTTCCTGCAACTATTCATTGATGGAGGCGCACCTGTGAGACGTTTGGCGCCGATACTCACGCTAACCACACGTCTCTGTATGTAAAGACGCCAAACAATTACTAGACCAATTCAAACTACAGTTGCAGGCATCAGTTTCATTTAACCGTCTTCAGTAGGCGCTAATTTTCCCGGCTGTTAGTACATTAGTAGCAGCCACACTCAGTGGAATGTTTTCAACTGCAAAACATATATAAACCATCGTCCAGAAGTATACAGTTTGCTTGTAAACAGATATTTCTGCTTCCGTCTAGTTTCGCACCATTCCCGTACAACAAAGTTGGTTACTTTTGATCGCCATTAACACTGTCGATTAGGTATAACCAGTTGTTACCGTGTGAGGTGAGCCACTCTGAGTTTGCAGGAGAGGTTATTCTTGTCTACTAATCCACTGTCCCTTACCGATTGAATCTCAAGAGACAATAACCACTTTGACTTAGATGACTAAGCATTATCCAAATGCGACCCTAGTGGACTGCTCATGTAGTGATTTGCTCATGTCAACTATATCACACAAAAATATGAAGAAAATGTACATTGTGAGTAAACTCTAGCGAGAACCCCGTGGACTTACTATTTTATTGCGAATTTGGTCAGCTGAAAGCTTTTCAAGAATAAAAATCTATGCTAATCATAAATGATGTCTAGCCTGCAACCGCACTATTTCCAGAATACTTAACACTAATCTGATTGTCATAGGAACTTTTAGTTGTTCTCAACATTTTTGGTAAACCCTATTTTACTGAGGTCCGAATTATGTTGTAACCATGGTGATTATTTTCAAAAGAATTGTTGTATGTTGTTCATTTCGGGACAAAGCCCTTTGTTTATCAAATACCACTTACCCGAAAATTTTCACCTCGATCACTCCAATCAGCATTGATCAACTTGACTTTTTCCGAGCATACAGACACTGTGTATGGACAAACGAGATATCGATGCTCGGGACCAACTTGGACTGGTGCCAGCCATGTGGGCTTGTTATGGAGACCGCCTAGAAAATTTGCTTGTTCTGGAAAAGGTATCTCAGCTTTCATTTCAATACTTTTTCATGAAAGATTTGTCTGCTGCCTAATTATGGCTTCAGTTGAACCGTTGACATGAGTAATCAAACTGAGTATCCTCTAACTGCAGTATACTGCAAATGACGTTTAACTGTCCACATACGTGAATGCATATCTTATGCACGCTTGATACGCGCGTCACCTGTTGGATGGATACGTGGTGGAAATTACAAGACAGCCTGTCAGAAACATACAATTAAACCAAATCACACCCATGGTAAGCCACCTTGTTGAGGCGAAACTTTATGGGCGTACCGGTTTCATGGTAAGCATAGCGATTCATTCCAAGCTCTTTTTGGCACGTAAACAGAAGACCGCCCAAAAGAGGATACGCAGTGTGATTTGGTAATACCTTGGAACTGCGACAGACATCAGTGTACTGGCTTACGCTGCGACATCTTGTGAAGTTCATTTTCTTATGCGGAAACTATCTCAGAACTATCTCTGTCGTACTTAGCAGCCTGCACTGTATGCTCTAGTTTGTCCTCATTACGAAAGCACGTAAACCATATTGTCACACCTACCGAGAAATTTGTAGAAGTACAGGTAGAAACATTGACACAGTGTATCGCTAAACACCTGCTGTCAATGAATGGTATCTTGTAATCCACCAACTATACAAAACATATGGAATATATCATGAACTACTGCACAGAAGGTTTCTTATGGTCGGTAAATTTCAGAAATACAAGCTATACTATTAATGAGTAGCAAAAAAGTGGATTACCTTCTTTTTAATAGCAGCCAAGAGGTTCAGAAGTTTCGATTGGGAGAGTAGACTTTAATTTTATTGTCGGCGAGATTTTTTAATGCGACAGCTGCCATCAATTGTGGGTGATGTTCAATCTATATAAAAATCCAAATTCCCTACCACTTATCATTAGTCAAATACCGCTCAACAAGTGGATGATTTCCGTGACTTCAACTTGGAGAGAAGTCCTAATCGAGGGGTCATCGATTGGAGTTAACAGACAGTAACTGTGTCTCCATTTCGAGACGATCGGGCAACCTGATCATTATTCACAAGCGAAAGTGGTTGAGTGTTCACACATGATAATTCGGTCGTACCTAATGTGAGGTCAATGGCGCAGTGGTAAACACGGTTGCCTCATGAACAGCGTGTCCATGGTTCAAGTCCCGGCAGTGGCGATGATATGCACTACTGACGAGTTCTAATGAGAGCGAAACTCGAGTCTAGTGCTTCTTTTCGAAATGGGCAGACTGGAAAGTCTATAGGAATGCGACAGCTGCGATCAATTGTAGGTGATGTTCAATCTATATAAAAATATATAACCTTTGCCGGAAATGGAATTTCCTCTGTGCTGTCAGTGGTTGTGTGCTTCAACATTGACCCAACAGCATAATGGTAAAAGTGAACTACGCTATACAAATGGATGGCCAAAATATGTCAGTAGTGATGCTTGAATCCACCTAACAGCAAAACCTGTAATCGAACGTGTGTGGCGTGTGACTCACTACAAAAGCCACCGTGGCAGCTAAAATTGGTTATACAATGAATGCTTGAAAAAAGGAGTTATTAAATAGTTCTGGAATTTATCCAAAATAGTGCTCTCCTGTGTTTAACTTTGTGCTTTGAGAAAGCCAAAAGCGTTTCTTTTGTTCGAAAGTGTGATATCCTTTCATGTAGTAATTTTAACTTAATCTGAATTTCCTTGTTCAATCGGCCATGCTCTCGTTTGAAACTTTTCAGAATAATGAATTGACCCGTAAACTTTTGGCACACAAGGACACTGCAGATTTCTAATTGTCAATACTTGTACACTTTAAGGGCAACAATGCGCGACTCATGTCCAGATATAGAATCCAGAAATTAATCTTTAGTTTACTAGAAAAGTAGGTAATTTTCCCTCACTTGCAGATAAAAGCTGGTTCAGCATCAACATTTTCCTTTGATGTTTCCTTGTAAAATTCTGTAGTCAATTCTACTAGTACTTCCATTTTTGTTGTGCCAGAAAAGTAGACAATTCTCCCTTTCGTCTATATCCTCCTACCTGCATTGACCGCAAGATAAGAACCTTCTTTGTCGGATATGTTTACAGGAAATGTAAACACTCTAACAATATAATGTTCATAGAAGAAGTAAAGTTCTAAATAATTACGCAGGATAGACGCGACTGAAATTACATGGGTTCAGACAACCTAACATAATTGCCGATAGAAGCAACATGGTAAGAAGAAGAGGTCACTGGATAGTTTGAATCGGTCTGAAATGTTACTCATAGGTAAACTTGATGATCTAGCCAAGTAATCTCTTCCCTACTAAGGGTAGATATATATTCTCCAAATGCCATTATGCTGCCTTGGAGATCTTACCTGTTAGAGGCATTCCTTGTTGTAGCGCGTTTATCGTAGAAAAACACTGATCCTCCTTAACCATCAACGCAGTAGATACAAGTCAAAAGTATTTTCTAACTTACAAACAAACTAGGTAAAGCTTACGAATGATAATCCATTCATGACTAATATGAGGTCACTGTGGCAATGGTTAACGCGCTTATCTTAAAAAAGCTTTACCACAGTTTAAAACCGAACTATGTCAAGAATATACGGTACTGACGCGTCACGATGATAACGAATCTCAGGTCAAGTGAATTTTTGAGGAGGACTGGCCGGAAATTCCATCCAGAATGTGAGTGGTATTCAGCTCCAAAAATTAGATTTGTATGTAAATCTGAAGATGCTTGGTCGTACATAATACTTGCGGTTGTGGGTTTTGAGGAATATAACTCCTAGTAAGCCTGAGGGCGACTATATCCAACAGTTTGAAATTCTTCAGCAAGATTACTACAGAAATTGGGGAATTTTGTTGAATCATATTCTGATGGTACATTGTTTATGTGTGGGAATAGTTGTAGCATTAATTTAGTTGGGTTGCAAAAGTGTATCGTTTAAACGATTACCTTTCGATGTCAAATAAGTGACGTAATTTAAACAGTAAAGTAGATCTTGCAATCTGCGAAAAAATGGGGCGGTGGAAGTGAATCACAACAGTGTCCTGGTGTTCACTTTTTGTTTATCACTCACGTCTAATACTTCACTAACATAGTTTCGAATAATTAGTAGGCGTGATCATTGTTGCTATATACGTTCATGACCACTTGTTGCAACCATAGTAGGCTGTCGCCCTTAACCTCAAATCTATGCTGACGATCTCAACAATTTACCGACTCCAGTCACTTAACCATTTCTCCTCTTGTAATGCTTTTGTTGCATCCTGACTGGTGTACTTGTATGGAGTCACTACTTATCATTACACTAATATGCCTTGCCTATTTTTACTCCGAGTACTGCTAAGCCAGTGTCATAACAACTGTAGCTTAGTGAAAGATTGTGGCTTTTTTGACGGGTTGGTGTAAACACATCTGACAAACGATTAGTGTGCAGGTGATCTTCACGAAGCTGTACGTGTTACCGCTGAAGGTAATATTATGACCACGTGTTATTCCATATTGTGTAGAAAACAGTAGTCTATATTACTCTTTACCTTGAGACAAGATTGTGCTAGCCTCCTTCAATTAATGGCAGTCATAAGATAAACGTAATTTTATTAAAAACAGAAGTGATCGTTAAGATTAAAATGTTACCTTCCAAACCAAAGGATTCCAAAAAAAGTCGATGCAGAATTAAATTGAGAATTCGATACAGTTTTAGTACTACTGGATCCACTTTCGCGGATGACAGGAAAGTCACACAGTCAGGGAGTTTCATTACATCGTGCATCCAACTGTTGCTAAGTTGGTAACGGACCGTCCGATGTGTTTATCTCCTGTTTGCGTTATTTGCACTTGTTCTTTGTTGGTCTGCGATCTCCTCAGTGTATAGCGGAACGCTGATATCCATTGTGTTTCAGTCAAAAGAATAGTTCCAAGGCCTAGAATGACGGGCTTGATTATGAATATAAAACGTCCTGTAGGTCAGAGTAAAATATTTTGTTCTAAGCTGGTTTTACTGAGAGGTCATGTATATTTCTTTGTGACCTCAATCGTCAGTTTTGTCTTCTGAACTCATGTCCTGCTCACCACAACTTGTCATTGCGCTACCCTCGGTTACATTTGAAAAGTCTCAGGAGTCTCCACTGTAGTTGCTAATTGTTTCGCTAAAACAGATCACGCCACTTCTAATGTTTTTGCACGTTTGATTTATCACACTGAGAAAAAACACGGTTTTTATATTTTTAGATTTCAAGAAAACACCGATATTCGTCCGTTAAAATGACACAAGATTATAACGGACTGCGCTGTTTGTACTACGCATTGAGGTCAAAACATGGTTTCAGATGTCTCGAAGTAAGTTGAGACATTATTCTGACAAAATGGCCTGCAGGCTTTATTAAAATTAATTTGATCTCCCTTGCATGACATTTACACGAAAACATTTCGAAGTCTAGCTAAATGCTTATCCGACAGGATACTTACTAATAAACGTTGATTCCATTCCGAAGGCAATCCATCTATTACCATTTGGATGCGTGATATAGGTGTGTTACTTATTACACTGAATCCCAAAAGTAAGTAACGTTGAAATCAAAACTTCCCGTTGATTGACAGCCACTTTTTGAATTCATATCAAATGCACAACGAGTGAGGTAACAAGTCTTACAAACTGTCTGGAAGTGTTCGGCGAAAGTTGGTACTTCGTAAGTCGTAAACTGTTCCCATAAAAAAATTGTTGATCAAATGTATTAACTAAGATTCACTTTAGTTACCTTCACTACAAGCGATGTTTGATTCAATGGGTTGAACAAGCCTACGTGTTCAATGTTACGATAGTTGTGTATATTGAACATCATCATCGAAGCTGTCACATTCCTATAGACTTTCCGATGGGATCCTTTCGAAAAGACCTACTAGACTCGTGTTTCGCTCTCATTAGAGCTCGTCAGTTGTGCTTATCCTTGCCACGGTCGGGAATAGGAGGCCGGTCATGCTTTCATGAAGCAATCATGTTGACTACTGTGCTACTCCGTTAGCATTAGGTAAGACAGAATCATCGTATATGAACGGTCAGCCACATGCGCATGTGAGTGACGCTCAACATGTCTGGTCGCCTCTAGGAGAGACAGTAAGCATACTGTTGACTACAGAACATTGCTCACAAGGTAATGTGGCTGAACGTTCACATATAATTATTCAGTCATATTTTATGTGAGGTGAGTGGCATAGTGATCCACACAATTTCCTCATGAAAACGTGACCGACCTCCTATTCCCAGCTGTTACAAGTTATGGTTTTCTTAGATGTCTGAGGAGACTTTGGTTCGGTTGTCATAGCTGCACTCTGCTACTGTCTATCAAGGAGTGGTGTGCCTGAGAAATATGTAGATATTCTGAAAGCAGTTTACTGTCAAATCTCGGTTAGGGCTGTGGCTTGTAACAGCGTATCGCTGACCTTTGACACGTTAAGTTGCGTGCGACAGGGTTGTCCAGCCTCCCCATTCCAATTCAACCTTGCAATAGACGAGATCCAAAAGTGTGTCCTGCCATACTGTGAATAGGACCGAGTGAATCTGTTTCCGGGCATTTGACTTCAAGACAGCGAATATGTAGTCATCATAGCCATAATCTGTGCGGTGTCGTTAGAAGCCCGGAATACTTTGGACGGACTAGGGGATTCCTCTCATCAGTTTCATATGGTCTTTGCAACTGCTTATTAGCGCTCTGCGCCTGCTGTTACCTTCGGTCGTGAGCCATTGAAGACAGCCCTGAATTTCTCGTACCTTAAGGGTTGTATTAGAGCTGGAGGAATGTTTGCTGAGGTGACAAATTACATGGCAACAGCTCAAACGACGTTTAATATCTTACGCCATCTTTGAATTCATTGTGATCTAAGTCTTCTTGTGGAAGGCCCAGCGTCCACTGCCACTGTAGGGACGATTCGACCGTGGTGCCAGAAACCCAGTCCGTCTCAGCGAACAATGCTCACGGAATGTCTGGTTTTGACCATCGGTGTCTCTGATACATTGACGACGTGTGGTGGTGATACCGTTTCAGCAGTGAAAAAGTTTGTCAACGTGTCTGTGGAACGAATAGACGTTTTTAATCCCTGAGCACGTTGATCTCGTTCTGTAGGCTTCATTGTCTTGGCCTCATCTTGCGAGTGCTAATTCATCGTTAGCTGCATTGTACCTTGTTGATGAATGGCGGGTTAGGTGGTAATCGTCAGTCTGGTGTTCAGCTTTTGACTTTGGTTCGAGGTATGCAGGCACTCCCAGCCATCTAGCCGGGATCCAAAGGACAAAGAGCACTTTCAACTAAGGACCTTCTCTGATATGGCAGAGAGTAGATGTTAGTGGTCCCCGTGTTTTTAGTCTTTGTGTACATCACTGCATTTCGTTCCTGCTTCCCACCTTACTTTTTTTCCTAGTGTAACCCACATAATTCCTTCTTTCCTTCATCTTATGACATGCTTCCCCCATATGGTTCCTTCGTGTCAAATATACATATGTATACATACAACATACTAAACATATTCCAAAAGGAATCCGCCGTTTCAGCTATCCTAGAAGTGTAAGACTATATCAGACGGTCGCTCCAAACGTCTTGAGTTGAACTGTCCTTGTGTCTTGGACACTGTTGTATGAAAAATGAAAATGAATCAGTCATTTCTGCCCCACGTTCGCTTATTGTAAAATTGACGCATCTTGTTTGTGTAATATGCATACACTTTTCTACACAAATGGCTTGCCGAGCAAAGTTTGGGGGTTTCGTTCATCAACATTTAATCGCCCTGATAAAGGATTATGGGTCACGTTTTCACGCAATTTTCTGAACGGATCAACTGTGGCTGACGGTTTTAGAGTCCAAGTTAATCCTTTTTATCAAAACGTGAATACGGTGGTTAAATATGGGTTTATAGTATACTGCGAAATTCCCGGTGACTCACAATTTGAAACCAAACGTAATGCTATGAGTTCCTCTCAGTTACACGTAATGTTCTAATTTTACGACTGACTATTTATGAATTAACTCAGCACTGAGAATTAAAGTAAACTTAGACTCGAGCTAACAACGTTTTATTTTACTAAATGGGCTCCCAACCACTTGATCGCCGGTCCTAAGGACATAGCTTGAAGCAGAAGACATTAAGAATCAGTCTGATTGCAGTGAAACTGGATGAATACTGACTTGTCTAGATTCCTTTGTTTCGTACTGCCATTTGCACTGTTGCTTGACGTGGTCTTCTTGACCTCAGTCAGTGAGAGTTATCGAGAATTTCTTAAGGTTAGTTTACTTCCACTATCTTTCATGTATCGCCATTCCCCTATTGTTAACAGCATTGTTACGACACATACTTGCTAGCGAGACATCTCTAACAGCTGGTTAAATCTCATTGGGAAATTACGCTTTCTTCCCAGTCTGTTGTAAAACTTTACTCCTAGACACTTGACTCGCCAAACATAAGTACATTTGAGTTACCTGATTAGTATTACGTGTGGCCGAGCATCTTCAGATTTACATACAAATTTAATCTTTGAAGTTGAATATCACTCATGTTCTGGATGGAATTTCCAGCCATTCTTCTTCAAAAATTCACTTGACCTGAGATTCGTTATCATCATGACGCGTCAGTAGCGTATATGCTTGCCATTGGTTGGTTTTAAACTGTAGCAAAGCGTTTTTAAGACAATTGTGTTGACCATTGCCACAATGACCTTATATTAGTCATGACTGCATTATCATCCGTAAGCTTGATCAATTTTGTTTGTAAGTTAGAAAATACTTTTGACGTGTATCTACTGCGTAACCAACCGGTGGATATTACTAAGTCAATTGTTTCTCTCTAAGTAAAACACTAAGACAACACTGCTAACATTATGGTGAATATAACGTGAGCCTTGCCTTTTACTGAATCATTGATAACCTCAATTTCTTTTGTTTTATTCATAGCATTTGTTAACGAGGCATCGAGCACACACCTTGGATCCCAACGGACAGACCGTATTACATCATGCAGCTGTTCTAGGTAGGTATCGTCATATGACACTGGTCTACACTAAGCCTACTTCATTAGTTGTAACAAATCAAATCATCGCTAATGGAATTGTTGAACAGAGTTTCAGTGTACTTTCGTTGACGTACTTCAAATTTTTGAAGTCCAACAAACGATTCGGTTTATTGAAACCATCTGAAAAACAATGTATAAATGATAGTTTTACCCCATGTTTTAGTGAGCTCTAGCGTAAGTAGCATTCGGTGATGTGCTTTCACGTTGTCAGCTTTTAGGGGAATTAGGCGTAGAGTTAATTTCACTCATGGAGTTGTTATCTGACAAACCTCTGTTTAAATTGAGTTTTTTTCGGTCATTTCCACAATGGTGAATGAACACAAATTTTCTAAGATCTGTTCAATCACACTGAAAGGTAGGTTAATCTACCAAAATAAGCTTTCCCAAGATAATTGGAATATAATTATTAGCTAGTCAAAAATACATCTGAACTGCTACAAAATTGGAACAGCACAGTGGTTGATATCTTATGTACAAACAATGAACAACTAGTACGAAGTTTTAATTAACTGTTGTTTAGTGGTGATTAAATAGCCTGACAGACTGGAGGTTATCTCAGGAAGCCTGCAGAAGAAACCGTATATGTCAGTGGGATCGCCTTTGATGAGACTTTCAAATGCTGATTTCATTATTGTCTGGGCTCATTAAGCAGAAACTAAACCGGCGGTTGTGTTTTTAGTCATTCCGTTACTAATAATATGAGCATCTCTTTAGGTTTGGGGATTTACTTGCTCACATCTTGCTAATTCTTATGAGCCCAAGCTGTAAGTGGGAAAACACGAACTATTAGCCAACTTTTGAGGGGGCTTTCTCCCACACGGTCACACTTTTCAACAGATAAGAGCTGGATAAAAAATACAGTCTTTTCTGGGAGCAAAATCGAGAACTATACAGAAAATGTAAGATCATAAATTATGAACGCCGAAATGTGGGTCGTGAGTGAAGTTAATTTTCGTTATAGATTCCAAGGCCCAAGAACAACATCAAAAATGTAGCAGAAGTGAAACGGCTTAAAATGTTGCAGACAGAGAGCACAGCTAAGTGAAACTCCCAACTTTTATACAGCACGGATTTCGTTGACAGGATTACGAAGCGAACAGATGTTGCTGAACAAGAGGCCTGAAAATATTGATCAGTATTTCTTATAAGACTATCATTAGTACTGAGCACTCAAAAATTGTCTGTTTATTTTGAATCACTCATTAACGTGAATGAACTTCAGGATTAAGTAAGGTTAGACAAAATTGTCTGCTCAGTATAGCATTGAGGAGCCCGGCAAACGCAAAACGAGATAAGACTGCATGACTCATATCGTTAAGATGTTAAATTGTTCTTGAGTGTACTAATCAATTGCTAAGTGGTTATGATTGACCTTCATTGTGACTGTCAGCTTCATGAGATACCAAAGAAGATAAAGGACTCTATTTATTATTTTGAATAAATAGGGACTGACTGAAAATTATTTCCTATAGTCACGTCTAGTTTAAATATGGTCGGTTCGTTCTATTAACATTGTCAGTTTCCCTACTTGGAAAAAAGTTTGCTGTGCGATGTCAAAAGAATTCAGTTCTTTGGAGCGCGTTTGTGAGTAAACATCTGAGCGGTAATTGCTACTTACTCATTAACACATGGGATAGTGTTGACCTTTTTGATCTAGTTTGAAAAGAACTCAGTTTTGTGGACGCCCTGTTGCTCAGAGAAATCGGTCAGAAATGTCTGGTTTTGTGTTCACCTATAAATAAATTACATTAAGCAAGAAAGTTTTGTTAACATCTATCTGATCAATCAGTTTTAAACTTTCTGTAAAACGCAACTTGACTTCCGTTACATTTTGTTAACCATACCTTACCTACGGGCTTCGAAGAGGATGTCCAGGGGCGGTGAATTCTCGTCAGAATTTATGCGATTTATAAACCCCGATGACCTTTTAGGTTTGGACGTCATATTCAGTGAAATAACTACATATCATTGGATGTTCCACTCAGATTCGATAAAATAGCAGTAATTTGTTGGTGTTTGATGAAATCTCATGGTGGCACATTTGTGAAAATCACCACAAACTCGGAGCAACAATGGCTTGTGCTCAACGTACAGTAACATTTGTCACCAAATTATTGCTTCGTACCATCTTGATAAACCTCGTGGCATCACAATGTTTGCCAATGTGAATTTGTTTAACTCAAACAACTCAATCAACCGTCGAAGTTGCATACAACCAGATTAGTTTTCCAAGGACAGGGTTATGTCAGCAATGTGAGCGTGCAGTTCGGACGTAGTGGGAATGGAGATAACAGTAACCTGACACATTTTGAAACTACTGTCTTTTGAGTGATCGCATGAGAGACAGTTTAGAAGAACGAGAGCTGAAATACTGCGCAGGAGTTTCCACAAATATAGACGTTGGTGACTATACATTCGAGTATGCTAAGCTACACCGATGCAGTCTCTTACACCGAGACGACGGCTGACTGATATTGTGCATCACATTATGATGAATGACCCAACGGAAACACAGTCAACTCCAGTTAAACGGTGACGTTTCGGAAAATAATACTCTGAGAACAAAAAATTATATTATTATCAAGCATGTATTAGAAAACCTCTTCTTTTACAGTCAGTAATTACCATTAAGATTTACACTTTAAGTGGTTTGGCTTTTATATTCAATATAGGTCTGTTAAACGCTTGCAGAATCATTTTGAAACATACTGGTCACACACTGATCGATATGGTTGACCGGTACAACCGAACAGCCTTGCACTTGGCCACCATAACTGGAAACGGAAATGTTGTGAAACTACTTATGGAACACCAAGGTGAGTAGAGTTTCAAGTGATATTGACAACTTCTTGCGAAAATTAGTAAATCTGTCCAACCTCTAGCTTCATTTTTTAACCATTGAACCTATAATCTGCACAACCTACCGCTAATGTCAGTATAAACGAGATAAAACCCAAAGATAAAATGAACTGAGCGTCTAGACACTCCCACTGCTTTCACTCCGTCATCAGTTCAATGATATGGGCCAATTTATTCAATAGTTTCTCCCAATATGAACGGGGCAATCACAATACATAAATGACCACAACACATGCTATCACTGTGATTTCGGTGAAGCTACCAACATGGCCCTCTGCAAACGTGAGTCACCTCAAAAGAAACGGGTGATGGTAGAAAGTTTAGGGCAGAGCCGAGGACTGCTGGAGCAATTTGATTGACAAATTTGGAAGGTACACCATATGAATAATAAAATGAATTTCGGGTTCAACACAATTTGTGCATTCCTATACTAAACTGGATGCAGTCAACTCAGGTAAAGCCAACTCTGTAGTTTAGTCCGGTTTTTGCAATCGGGTCACCTTCATGCCATCTGAAGGATACTTACGATCAGATTTTGGAATTTTTCTTGGAATTGAGACTCAGTTACGGTTTCACCGAAGACATTGTTGGGACCCATTGAGAGAAAAACAAGATCGAACACAAACACCGTGAGCGATATCATGCTCAATACCGGAACGCGCGATATCACAATGATCAGCGGAAACCAATGCGCAAGCATTAGAAAACAATCGTCACAACACAGAACCCTCCAAAAAGCAAGCCAAAATAGGACCCTGAAACGAATTTCACTTGCCGCTCACTCGTAGGCAATACACTGTCTACGGCTGCCGTATCTATAGGTTTTCAATGGCCTTGAAAATAATTCACTCAGCGGACAAATCCTTTACAGACACCAAACTTGAAACTGTAGCAAAATGTTGAGTGTTCAAATTTTCAGAAACGATAATTTCAAGTTTCCGAACGAATGAGGCGAATTTTTGGGGAAAACCGTCTTTTCCTAACACAGGTATTGCCAGTGAATCTCAACATGTTTAAACCTGGGTTTCAGCGTACGTAACATCCAACAACAATCAACTCATCCGATATTTCATGGACGTGTTAATTATTGTAAAACCTGGAGGAAATCTCTTGAATACTTTTTGCTGAATTTTGCAATGGTAAGGCAAGTGTGCTTTCAAAGTGATCTTGGGAGTGAAAACCGTCGTTGACTCAGATTCCACATTATCCTGTCGTTCATTCAGGGAAACCGATCAGGAACGAATTCACTCATGTTGTAAGCGTTTAAACTTTACTGTGAATAACTACATTGATTTTGCAGATCTCTAAACTGCTCGACCTATGTTTTATCTCGCATTATAACAATGCAGACATGACGAACAAAATGTTCAGATGTTAGCAATCTGTGTCTATGTATGTATGTGCTTTGCTTCTGAACAGTTTTGTTTATGTTCACAGCAAAACCAGACATCTGTGATGTTCAAGGCTTTTCTCCCGTACATCATGCCCGCACAAGAGAACTTCACTACTGCGTGTATCTGTTTGCAAAATACAAACGTCTTAGAATGCGTCAAGAACATTCGAAAGTAAAACGTTTGCATTCGCCTTCCATGCAAACGATTTACGGATGCAATGGAGAGAACACTGTTCATGTCGCCAATTTTGACGTAAGCTAAAGTGTTCATTTTTTAATCTCCGAGAGCTTCTACAAATGCTATTACACACCACAATGGTTTTTCTCCCAATGTGTGCTTGCATATTCAGTACTTCATGGATTAATGTTGTCTCATTCTTAATTCAGCTCCTCGCTGCCATTGATACGTTATATCGATAACTACATCGGTAACTACATGAGATCAACCACGCATAACTCCAGTTTCGTCTGTTCAATGTTATTCATTAGGTATTCTGTATCAGACAAGTAGTGTGGGCATAGCAAGATGCCCCAACGAATCGGCTTGCACACAATGCATGACGAAGAGAGACTGTGGTTATTTTCTAAAGTCGATAAACTGAACTCTTTAGAACGAGGATAGCAGAAGTGATGGGCTTTTCCACAGGTCTCAACCACCCTTTCAATCATGACAGAGTGTAGTGCCTATATGCGTATGTACCCTCAACGTACATATTGCGTGTTATCCGACGAAAGAAAGAGTATCTTAGAAGAAGACAGTTTTGGTCATTTTCGTCGCTAGTCTTTTTACAGAAGAAATAATCCGTAAGTGGTTTCTGTTACGAGTTGGGTACACTAAACGACAAAATGGATTTCGAGAATAAGTTGGTAAATAACCCTCGCATATGTTGAAAATGCTTATCTTATCACATGTATATTGCCGTTAAATCACTATACTTTGGCCGCACTGTTTCTCGCTGTTTTTACAGCAAAATGACCGCAAAAAGACGACCACGTACCGAACTGCGCTGATAAAGGAATATGATTGTTTATGAACCAGTCACCTCAGGTCTCGTTTCCTTCCTGAGACGCTGACTATGTGATCCACGTCATCTACAGGTTTCAGTATTCTTGATATTGTTGTATGAACCAGTCGTCCAAGATATATGGGCAGTTAATATGGTATTTAGTGAAACTGTCATATGGCTATTGCATGGGTTGAGGTGAGACCCAGTTGCAAAAATCTACGCTTCGGCTAGATTCGAACCAGCGACAGAAATGGCGTGCTCAAACGCGGAAAACGCTGTACCAGCTGAGTTACGAATGCACGCTGGGAACTCAAAGGTTCTCCCATTTGGGCTCAGTTACCCACCCAGTCGTTTCACGGATATCAGAATTCATGCCTATGCAAATTAGGTTTTAGTCTGACAGTTTTGATCACGACGATTATGAATGTTTGAACTAAGACAACACTTAGGTGAAGTACTGAGTTCCTTTTAACGACTTCATATGATCAGCAGGAATACATGCGTTATACGATAGATTAACATTTCGTTTGCTCTAATCATTCGCAAAAGTAAGACACTGTGGTTGCCTACATCATACAGATATGGACAAAGTGTGTCTCGAAAAGCCCACAGACGAACCAAGTATCACACAACCAGAATTAGGGCAGCGTGGTAGATTGTCTCGATCACTTTTGTGCATAAAACGTAGGCCAAGTGTGTAAAAGTATCGATTCGCAAATAGCCCTTATCTCCGGATTCTCATTGCGCAACAGTGTCTTAAATGGGTTTACCTGGTCAGCTTGGTGATCTGTGGACTTTAGCGATCAACGGTATAAGATTTCAAGCAGATGGTCCACTAAGTTGAGGTTGTTGCGTCATCAGCTGCTTCAGCAGGTGTTCGGCCAACCGCTGTGATAGTTGTTAGTCGGTTCTGCTTATGTAAACGTTACCGCAACTGCAAGTGAATCGGTGCAAAACAAGGGAGGCAGGAGAGTTTGACGAACTGAATACACGACCCTGGCTAACTGGTCCTTCATTGGCTTGAACTAAGCACAACTGCGGAGCCGCACACGTTACCGCTAGGACAGACTTTAATATGTGCAAGATATGGTTAACTAGATGGTCACCTCAGAGTGACAGAAACAGGACTATACTCGTTTTAGGCCGTCGGTGTGGGCTAGATACTCTTACTCACCATATTATGTGAAACAATGCCTTTCTCGGGGTAGCCGACTAATAGTAAGTTTTTACTAAGCATCGAAAGCCAAAGTACCATTAAGTCCAACAAACGGTGTCCTGATCAAACGACGTTTGTACGCAACTGAAGCAAAGCTGCAAAACCGAAAGTAGTCGTCGCCGTATGTTGTTTAACGGTGAACTTAACGCCGTAATGCGTCATTCACTTAACGGGGAGATTATGTAAATTCCGTCCTTCCTTGTTAATCAACAGGATGGAACAGTTTTTCTGTTAATCACACATAGACATACACCACTGATACAATGTTCTTATCGATAATCATAATGCCAGTAATTATGAACAATGATGAAACATCAATGGCCGGTTGAAATGAGCTTCATTTTTTGTCATTTTAGGCAAAAACAATCAAGATGCTGATAAGATACGAGTTCAGGTGTCAGAGACCCGATCTATAAATGTTACACAGAATGTAGGCAACCCAGTATTCAATGAAGTATACAAGAGTGAAAGACATGTTGTTTCCCTTTGAATCAAGCAGAATGATGAAAGTTGTCCTAACCGTAAGTTTACTCAGTAAAACAATTTCCAAAATGTCTGCTCAACAATAGATGAATAAAACAATAAGGATCAAAACGACGCACACAAAAAACGTTTTTTTAAGGACCCGGCAAAAGTCATATAACCAGGCACAAGTACAATTACAACCGAATCACCTGTTTTATGTAAAAACTAACTAGAGACGTAAGAGTAAATTAGAAACTAAGCTGTTTGCAATATCAGAAAAAACAACCGATGAATACAACAGACGTAGTGGTGCTGATAAAAGCAAGTAAGTAGACCGATAGTCTACAACGGCTCATGACTACGAATAACCAACATTATGGTAATGACAGGTTGACTGCAGTGTGGACATGTGGACCGTCCACTTGAAAACGATTTGTTTTACGAAGCAGTACATCACGTAAAACGCATTCTCTTCTCGGAAAACACGTCGTGTTTATATCAACTGCTATACAACAGCATTTTGGACAGTATCTGTTCTGCAGTGTGTTTCAAACTGAAGCTTTCCACCGTTTGGGCGTTATGCTTCAGTTTACACACTCTGATGACAGTTGTCAAAACTTTTTGATAGAACTCATCTTTTGTTATTTTGATCGTTACTTTCAATTCGTTACATTATTATAATATTACCTACGATCGGGTAGAATAGGGAATTATCAATGAATTTTTGAGCAGTAAGTTTTCAAAAAGAACGAAATCTCTAGAAATGCTGTCTGTTGTCAACGCTCAACATTGTTTTGGGAAACCTTTAGCGTCACGTTTTGGGGGCAGGTCTTAAATCCTCCAATAAGGTCTTCCTATCTGTTCCAAATTTTCTTCCATTTTTAGGAACTTCTTTCCAGTTCTTCCTCCGAGATTGTATTTGATTCACAAGAGCAAAACATGAGAGAATTCGAATCTTCCATTGTTCCAGAAGGATCCCTTAATTCGAACGGCTTATTGTCGCAGTCCGGACCAGTCCTTCGAACTCCACATGTTGGTGAAATCTATCTCCAGAAGCGGCATACCGTCGCCCTGTCCAAAGGGGCCACAGGTGTAGATCGCTACTCGACTTTTAATTTGAAAGAGTCCATCGATAATTTAGCTCACTGTTCGCATCAGGTGCGTGTGACCTATTTACTTTATTACGCAGTGAAAACAACCGGTTTACATACATCTGTCTTATGTTAATCTCTTATATAATAGCAGTTTATTTGCTTGTATAAACTAGGCCGGTCAATCAACTTTTAAAATCACTTTATCCTCTTTGCAAATATCACTTGTGAGTGAACACATACTTGAATGGGAGCGAAAACACCATCTCTTCCATTTTTAAAGCCAACACATTTTGGCATACTGGATACTGACCAGTATCCGAATCCTGTCAAACAGCAGACTGTAGGCAAGACACCAGTTTCTTAGGCACTCGTGTGTTGAATTTGTTGATTTTAGTATGGTACGTTTAGCATTTTATGTTTTTTATATTACTCAGTGTTGAAATTGCTAGAGAATTATGGTATTGCGTGTAAAACGTCCATTCTAAATTTGCTTTTATGTTGCCTTTGTTGCATACACTGAACAGCCGTGATGAATTTTATGGCATGTTTTTCTTTCTTCTCTTTCATAACCGTCATTGTGTATGTGAAACCCAATTTCACATTTCACGTCACTCTGCTCACATGTTTGCAGCAGTTTGCCTTTAATTTTTAATTTAACGTTACTAGTCTGTTCGCAACGCTTGTGCTTATTCCCAACCGTTTGATGTCAACATTTATTTCTTTCCCGTACACTCTTCATCGGTCAAAAACAAGTTAACCGTATCCAAATTTATTATTCATATTCTGATTCCTAACACAATCTACCACATTTGTTTATATGTGTAGAAATAACGCACTACATTTTTTACCGCTGAAATTAACTGGACGGTTTGTCACGTTTCTGCTGCACTGTTATATGCGTTTGTAAACCTGGTCGTAAGTTACTGTACATTTAAATTGTTTATTATTGTAATTGTGGAACCACGTTCGATAACAGTATATATATTTACGTATAGCCTTCTGCCCTCTGCCCATTTTAAGATATATATATATATACATATATCCAGCCCAGACCGTGCGTAAGACTAGCATACCTGAACGCATAATTCGTATCTTCTGGCGATTAAACAGTGTACTTATAAGTAATACCATGCTTGACATCGTTTGATTATCCGTCATCTTCTTCCGTGCCTGACTGCTCTAATGAGCCCTTCCTCGTAGACCTGTGACTATTTGGGCATAGGATTAATTCACTGTCAAGATGATAGAACATTTTTACTGTAATTTCGTCCATAGTACCGTACAACTTCTAATCCTGTAGATCGTTAGAACGTCCTCTCGGATGTAAAAGATAGTTCCATTAACCTAACCTTCTGAATCAGCGTTATTGGAGTTGTTGATTGTATCTTACTAAGCGGAATATCCTAAATAACCACAAGCTATTTTACAATAAAAACTGTTCAGATTGTTATCTTCACAAACACAAAATAATAAAGAATAACAGCTTACCACCCATGAACACGTGATCTAGTGCGGACAGTCTGAGGACGCGGGGCTTTCCAACGATGCGTGGTTCTATGTGAATTAAGTAAGGTAATCCTAACAAAGACGCGATTGTCAGCTGTCATTCAAATGTCCGCTTTAACCGCATATCGTGACCATCATATTGATTGTATTTTTGCAAAAGTTTGAATGACAACCTTTAAACTGACATTGTAGGAATAAATGACAGAAATACGCTCATTAGAACGACAATAAGAAGAGATTTGACAGGTATTTAACTTGATATATTTCATCACTTGCAAACTGAAACCAATCGGGCTATACAGTAAATTTAGAACTTCACACCAAACCCGTGCGGTTGCATACAGTGCTAATATGTGTGCAGGGTGACGATACCAGAGGAACTCCGAACATATAGTCGCTGAATGAGTTGACAATGATTCGACCTATCTGCTGAATCAGACAATATATTTGATCATGACGTGTTAGTGAAACAATAGTGGACATCACCTGTGAACTCGGAGCATTCACAAGACTGAGAAGTCGCCAGATGTACTGCATGTATGTCATCCCATTGTATAGTGATCGAATTGTCACCAAACAGGCCGGTTAAATCAGCGTCAGTGTGTCTGTCCTACAATTCTGTTACACTGTTGATCGTTTGCATGTTCACAATGGCTTACTTAGGTGGCAATACATGTGTATGCCTACAGGTACGCGTGGTTCATAAAACTGACTTGGACAGTTGTGAATTCGTGAACATGTAGTACAACAAATGCGCATAACAGTAACCACTAAAGAGGACAAGTACATTGTAGAGGGTTCATAATCAATGAAGATAGGTGAATGCTTTATTCTCGTGGAGTTTTGTGAACAAAACGGCTTCACTGGTTTAGAGTGCTTTTGAGACAACGTGAAACAGGTTGACTTGGTTGCTGCTATACCGTTTCACATCGGTTTCATAAGTGTACACTCTCGGAAGTCTTTCTGAAATAAGTTGTGAAGTTGACTACATCAGTTAATCTGGTTGAATAACACGATACACTATGATTATATCATGAGGTAAGCTTGTCTGTTTGAATTCAGACGGATACATTCTTTCATCCTTCTTTCCCAATAACTCAACTCTACCCTCTGTAACGTACGTGTACCTAGTCGTTTATATCACAGTCTTACCGTTTACCCACAAAACGTTCTCCGAACTGAATCTTGAACCCCACATTTCAACGAGTTGAACAAAAGCGGACAAGAAGTATATTCCATTTTTAGTTCACCTAGTTTCATTTGTCGTGGATTTTTGATCACTACGGAAATTGTTTGATTAAGCAAATGACTGTCTAAGTCAAAACACTCACTTACAGACAGATCAAATGAAAGCCAGTAGTGAAATAACTTACAGGCTGCCACAATTTAAAAAAAACCTCGTGATATTTGCAAATTAAATCAAGAATTGTTTTTAAACTATCGGAAGATACCTACTTCCATTCAATTCTAACAGTAGACGAAATCACATGCGATGGAACACACGAGATTTTCTAATTGCCATACGTGAGTCACCAGCAGATACTTCGTGTCCAACCTTCGTCTTTCCCAATGAAGTCGCCGCAAAAACAAAGAAACTGTTGCTCATAACGTTGAATCTGAAAATTGGTGTTTGTACATTGGTCATAGTTGTAAATATTTTTAGTTTTTGTACGTTCAATGTGGCGCCAACAACCTTTCTGAGGGTATTCTTCTCACTGGGAGATTTGGTGCGGACCGACTTCCACTTTGCTACAGTAAGCTTCGTTTTGCTTGATTTTCCAATGAATAATTCAGGGAGCTTTCACTGTAAGCCAACGTTTAAGTTTCCATTTGTTTTCAGAAGGATACTGTTTTTATTGACGTCTCACGTTTGTACAAGGCTGATAACAGTAAACTTAATAATTTCGAATAAAGCTTGTCTCTTTTATCACCTAAGCAGATCGATCCAAAAACAACTCCGTTGGTCTAGTTACGTGAATTATATTGTTTGGTTGCACTATAATATACGGATTACAATAATTTATTTAGTTTAGTGGATATGAAGGTTAGGGGTCATTTCACATAACTCAACCCTTGACCATGTAATTCACGATAGACAGTCGCTCCCAAATTAGACTTTTCGATGGTTGTCATTCTCAACCAACCTGACTGACCGGTACTGGTTATAAAAAAATATACCGTTTATTTTGTCGGATAAACAGTGTCCTGTAAATCGCATTTTTCTACGCTTTTGTTTGTATCAAGCAAAGGAGTATAATTTTGGTTTTCCAATCTCCTATCTTGGCAAACTCTCGTCATATTTTCGGTTGCGCACTATATCACAATACACAGTTGGCAATTACAATCAAGCATTTATTTTTCAAATAGGGCTTTAGAGTGTGATCATTACGTGACAGAGTGTGAGTGATGAACGTATGGCTGTCATTGTCATTATCTCCATTGAAAATTAGGATTCGTTCGTTTCTTTGACTGTCTAACTATTCCTGAACGGAGATAGTGAACAAACTTCTTGAATATCAAAACAAAAGCATGGCCAAAGATAAAAATTACTTGCAGTGCCAGATTTTAGTTCAGGTCCTGGAAACGTATTACAATGACAATGAACCAGCATTCTTGAGACTGGTATGCTTAAGACACAATCGGTAAGACAACAATTTTAAAAGCTTTCCTTACCTGCTGCATTAATTGTACAATGACTAAGTTGTATAAGGCAAATGTGAAGCGTCGGGCCTTATCAGAAATGAAAAACAGCTAAAGCTGGACATAATTGCGCGTTTTTAATGTCAGTGCAAAATGTGGGCGATTTTTAGGGTAAAAAGAAAAGAGTACAAGCAAACAAACCAGCATGTTGGGAAGCTAGAGTCTATTTAGTCTGAAAATATTTGCTTTGCAGATGTGTGAAAGATGAATGATCAGCCAACCCAGTTCACATAAAATATTTACGGTCTCTCTTTATACCTAACTACAACGTGTTGGATATGTCGAAATTATTCAGTTTACGAACATTCTTGTTGATATTCGTACTTTTGAAAGGAAGCATTTGGTTTAATCCCTGGTCAGTGTGATCAGCACGATCATCAGACCTATAGTCATAAACCAATATCCGCTATAAATAGAATGTTGAATCTTTTACCTGAGCTATTTTTGAGTCCGGATCGTTTACAGTCTAATTCGCTTCAATCGATATACAGTTAATTCTACTGAAATATTCTTTTCGTGATTACTACCTTCCTACCCTACCTGATATAATTGATAGTATTCTGAAATTGACTGGCTATCCACGAAATATTACTGTTAGGTCAATGTCATGATTAACCTCCATCCTGAATTGTGATCTCCAAATATGTAGATGTTTCAGTAACTATGACGGAATTATACAAACATGTTTAATACTTCAAGTATTGTGTGTATGTTGGTCCGTTCGCTAATTGTTGTAGCCTTTGTACACAATCAGCAATCACTTTTGAAACTCTCCAAAATGTAATCAGAATAAATTTCTCATATAATAATAATCTGAGAGTTGAAGAATCTGGCCTGAATTGCAAAGTCCTTCATCAGCTGTGAATCGACTGCTTCACATGTAAAATATGTTATCTGACTGTGAATTGCACGGTGCAAAATGCCAGTGGTAAGTTTCACAGAAAATCACAAATTCTATACGTTCAACAGCTAGCTGGGTGCAAATAAGTACAGGCTTGGATGTGAACAACTTGAACATCAGTTACCATACGTTGTTTACTTGTGAGTAATATAATGCCTTGTTTGATATCAGAAACAGTCGAGGATGTCGTCAGCTCAGCTACCGCAACAGTTGGAGCTTAACAAATTAGCAAGTTTCAGGAAGAGACACTTCAAAACCACTTAAAAACAACAACTTCCATAATTATCTCCCACGCTATTA
>LUCH01000367.1:45497-58011 GCA_013368495.1 Paragonimus heterotremus
GATGTGATTTATTAGACAACTTTGCTAATCCAACCTTAGTCATTTGTAAATAATTCAGAGTTGATGACATAAGTCAAAGGAAAAGCTGTCGCGGAAAGTATACTGATCCACGGGTGTGAGCAGCCAATTTGGAATGTTATGAAGCTGTTGATGCGGGCAGATCAGGATGGGATTTTGAAAGTCCTCTCAGATCAAACTGGTTCTATACGTGTTAAATTGCTAACTGACAAAAGTTCATAACATACAACCAAACGGGGTGTGTGAACGAACCTCTACGGTTAGCAGTTAACACGTCAAAGAGTACTAGCGCAGAGGCTTGCAATGAGTGGTGTAACAACAAATAACACGGAGTTCACTGTGTCAGTAAGTTAGACATCTTGGCTTAAATATACCTCCCTTTTGGTATACCAACACCATACGCATATGAAGGTGGAAGGGCGGCTGGTGTGTGAGCGCCCAACCTGGCGGTTGGATGGCCGATTACATGAGCTGCAACTTGTCACTATTTCGGTCCGAAGATTTGCAGTAATCCAAACCCTTTTTCAGTTAGTCTTCTTAAGACCAGCATTTTCGTAGTCTACTCGTGAGACTATTAGTCGATGAGAGCACTATTAGTGAATGAGCGAACTCTCATATGTGATAGACTTTCCACATCTAAGGTTAGCTGTATGACGCAGTAAGAAATACGGGAGACCACTAATTAGTCGTGAAGGCAGCCAATCTCAAGTTTTGCGTTTCCGGCCTAAGAGAGTTGGAAATTTTTTCCTCATGTCGTGTGCAAAGCGACCACTTCTAGGTCGCCATACCAATGTGTGTGCACATTGATTGGCTTACACATGAACGACTTCCTTGAGCGTGAGAAGAAAATTACCGTCATGGGCATTGCAACATATTGCTGTAATGGAGTGACAGCTGTTCAACCCTTTGTTTGACTTCACTTCATTCGGTTCATAAGATTTTTCGACGGTTTCTTTCTTCACGTTATTCCAACATTACATTATATTTTTTCACACAGTGTTGATCAGTTTCATTGTACACTACGCTTGGTTTTATCTATTACAGTATCGCTTAATGAAATACAACGTCAAATAGTTGAACACTATTTTGAACATACAGACGTTTGTACAATCGTATGATTTTGTAACGTCAACATACTACTAATCCCTTTGTGTTGCACAGTCGATAGAATAATGTGACTTAGGCTGCTTGCAGGAGAAGGCCGAATCACACACATGCAAATACTTGATTTCCGACAATCGAAAACCTTCTCCCAGCCATTCTCGTTGTGGTCACATGCGGTTGGAATTGGCGGAAACTTGGTGAAAAGGACCATACCAAGTTTAATAATAACCATATATTCAATATCACTATTTTGTTTACAACAATTGACAAAACAAAATGTTTGACTGCAGACATAAAAGTGCTACCTACCCACATGTATCTAAATGAAGTTTTTTAAGTTGCACTTATTCAAGTTGTTTCTAACTCAGTCTGCACATTTTTAAAAAATACATCATTAGGTTTCTCCCAGAGTGATTCGAGATTTTATTAACCCTGTAAATATGGAAGCATCTCAAGCACAAACGTCCAATATGAACTCCTTATTGACGGGTGTCAATTTGAGACAGAAATCTTCCAAATTTGAACGTCGTACATGTAAAGAGACTGCCTCTCCGCTAGTACAGTCAGTTGGAGCAGAACTGCGGAGTTCTCATTTTCAAGCGAACGGGTTTAAAAAATCAGCGACTGTTAGTTTCTCGGAGGCTCCAGTGACCCAGTCAATTCCACAGGCTACAGCGGTCGTTAAAAATGGCGCGACATCTGACGTGTCAGATATTGATCTCCTCGATGCAAACCACATTTCACAACGCGTTGTCGATTTGAAAACCGCAGTGCTTAGTGTACCGTTCCACCAGAGGAGGGAATTACTACGGATGCGGATGCCTCCCGGAGACAACCTTCGAGTTCAGGAAACAATGAATGGACGGAGTAAGTTTAAATAACTCTTCGTAGTTTGAAAATCAAATTTATTCTCTTTGCGCGAATGGAACATTGCAATTTGTAAAGATGAAGATGTGTTGTTCATCTGCAGAAGTGCCTATCCATCGATTTTTTCAATTCGGTATACTTTTACAAATATTTTTGACGATTTCTTAGCTTAGACGATTTCAACGTTCAAAATGCTTTCGATTGTGCTGGATCCAGGCCAACCATAAAGATCAACAAATTAGCTAAACTGCCTTCAATTGTCAAAAGTTCAGTGAGCAACAGTGACAATTGTGGATACTGGTGTGAACTACTCGAGGAGTCCTGCCCCGACACTTGACATTTGTATGTAATAATACAAGGCTACAATCACGAATAGAGATAACGAGAAGGTTAGGAATACCTTAGTGGATGGTGTTTGTTTTTGACAGGTATATGGTCACATTGAGACATCTGCATTCGCGTTCTGTTTTGATGAATGTCTTCTGAAGTGTGTTACAGTGTATTCGAAAGGCAGTTTTTAATCCCACTTTCACTTGAAGTTATGTAATTTGAAAACCTTGACATTACTTCCTGAGCAAAGGTGAGGTTATTTACCTGAAAAGACGCAATCATGAGGGTAGAATGAACAAAAAAGGAACTGTGACGCGAATATGATAAAGGAACTCGCGGAATTAGCACGTATTATTACCGACCAAGTTCATTTCGAGTGTAATAAAATAAATTCGTTGCACCTCTACTCAACCGTTGAAAGCAATTTGCCTGCAGATAACCCCATCCGTGGAAAGGGCGCTCAATATGTTATTATCTTCTCTCACGGTTTCGCTGATTACCATTGGTTGCAAATATAGCTTATATCAATTTCTGACCTACAACTCGTTAACTTTGGTGACTGTAAGCGGCCACAGTGTTGATTAATTATGCGATTAAATTACTGCTACTCGCGAGTAGTAAACATTATGAGAGATAAATTATGAGAGCAAATATGCAAAACGGAGCTTTTCGTTAATTATCACCGCATAATCAACTAACTGTTTACATTTCATAAAGGCAAAAATAATTTTGCTCCATATTTTTCCCTGATAGAACGAAATGAAGTTGTAAATCGTTGAGTGGCAGATATCGCTGCACACCTTAATTTTCATCGCACTAATCTTAACACTTGACTTCATCGTACACGAGTGAGGAAACTGTTTCGACAACGGAACATGGAACGCCTTTCTTGTAACTTGTAGACCAGTAACCTGATCCCTCACCAACGTATCGCAACGCTCACCTGATTTGTAGCTCAACTGCAATCTATCAGGCTATTTTAAGCCGAGGTGTTTATATGATATTCACTAAAAACGATCATTATAGAAAAGCAAAGTTGAGTTTTCTGGTTAATTTGTTAAGTAGGATTTATTTTTGAAGGTAGCACTTAGCAATTTCACTGTGGCTCACGGATAGACTAGTGCTTTCAAAATCGGTAAGTAAATCATTTTATCACGACCCATTTTATAGCCTATTACCACTACATTTGTTGAACTTACTCGCCTTTGTTTGTCTGTCACGTGTAACATTCACTTGTTCTAGTTTATCCGATGCACCGTTCACTCATATTCATCACTTGTAATACTGAGTTAAAAGCTTTAAAGAATGTTTTTGTTTGATAAAATTTTGCCACTGACAGCACCAAAAACGTCTCACTTGATCATATCTGCTATATCTGGGTTAAGACGTGATAACTTTTTGAAGGATTGCTACTTCAGCCGTTTTATGTGACTGGTGATTTTTTGGCATTCGGACATCCGGTCATCCGCCCGTGTGCCGGTCACTTCAAAAACCCTAACTTTCCAGTTTAGACTTAATGTGTTATATCGCATGGCTCATGAAAATTTACCATTCATCGGGTCAGAGCACAGCTGACACTTATTCTGTATTAATCCGGATCACATGCTACCGATTAGGTAGATTCAACCTAGCCTTAAATGAAGAAGCTCATTTCGGTGATCACGACGACAAGAAATCTTGAAGTTGTTCAGTTGTCAGTACTCTGGATTCTGGCTGCTTTCAAACCAACGAGAGGTACGGCATGCCTACACGCGGCAGCTTCTCTATCAGCTAAGCTACAAGGTCACACGGGATGCCTAGATATATCATATTTTGACATACATATCGGCAGTTAGTTTGATGTGGAGAGTGTTACATTTCGTGAGTACTTTCTAAAATCTAACTTCAGACCACTTTAAAAGATTGAAAATGAGTAGATCCGTTACTGCTTTTGTATTTTCAACAGCTTAATTGTTGGTGCTCATGTTAACTGTGTTCGACTGGCTGAATAGGTATGTTTCGCTTGACTGCTATCCTGCAGCGCTGACGTTGTTATTCCTGTTCACAACTAAGTATACACTAACCTGTTCATTGGTCATTTTCTGTAACTTTTCTGACCTTATATAGATTTTTAACTGATTGATGTGCCCATGTTGGCTCTTTGCTTCCCTATGACTAGCCTGGTTAGAACGGATTATGGAAGTGTGCATGTTCAAAGCTCGTCAGTTACCCGTCAGCAAGTTTTGAAATAACCCAAATAAGTTTTATGCCTATTCGTGTTTCGAATATCAGTACACGGAAATTTGAACCATTTTCGCCTTATTTGCCATACGTTTTGCATTATCTAGGTTATTTTCCACGAGGCAATCACTGACTGTTTATTCTTCCAAACTACTACATGAGTGAACATGATGATCAAACTTGACACCCAAATATATTACACTTGTTTCAACTTCATCAGAAAAAATTGTTTGAATTCAAGATAGTTTCGTAGGCGACGTCCATTTACACTGCTCACTTGGTCGTTATCTGAAACACTTACAACTCATTACTGTATCGATATCTATTATACAAAACTTTGAATGCCCTCACTAGAACTCATGAGCCCACTTTAAACCCACAGAAGTTAAAGATTACTAGAACGTGTTACTTTCGACTTATCTTTCATTTGTTATACAGCAAGTGATTTCAGCCTCAAGCCTTCTAATTTCTATGTTACACTCAGCTGTTTTACGTGCCTTTTGCTTTGTCACTTCCCTTAAACTCAACTTGACTACGACCACAGACGTCTCAAATCAAGCGAATCGAGGAAGCTCGTGTTCCTCAATATCGGAAATGGAACAGGAAGAACTTTGTGTCATTCAAAATCAAAGGAACTCTGGAAAAAGTAAAATTTTATCCTGCTCAATTCAGCCATCGAGGTGGAAACATCCACAGAGTGCTTGTTTGAATATTACAGATAACTCTAATGAGAAGTCACCACTGCTGAAAAGAACTCAAGTGAATCGTACTCTTCAATCTGTTAAACAGTGGGTGTTCTGAAATGAATGTATCTTTTTTTGAAAATGCCAAAACTTTTCAGAGCAGTTTTCTAAATGTCCATGCATACACTACAGTATCTTCCCATACGCGAAATCAGCAATGGATCTTTTACGACAAGCAAGATGTTTTAAGCACCGTTACTGTTGGGTAACTTGTCGTGTTCGATACTTTTGCTTCTAACACGACTGACAACTCCTCAGCTCATCTAGCAATGTTACCTGTTAAGAATACCAACCAACTGTGTACGTGAAATTGGCTTTCCTGTGATTTTGTACTAGTGTACGGACCATCTGTTTATTCCCCCAAAATCAATGAATGATCTCGATTCTATCCTCTGATTTTGGCTGGTGGTTTCCACACCCTTCCATCTGTGAGGTTTACTCACGGTCCGTCTGTTTCAGTGGCCTGCAGGATAGCTTAGACCATCTGAACTCCGCCTGAGATTATTAGTAGTTCGAGAACAAATGAGTCGGCTTTTCAGGTGAAACTCATATTGACCAGGACGATACTTTATTGTTAAGTAGTATACAGTACTCACATTCCAATGCTCAGTAGGGTTCGAGTTTATGCGGTATGTAGGAAACCATAAGAAAAGCTGGTTAAACAGTTATCAATGCCAGACAGCGGTTACTCTGGTGAGGTCGACTCACTTTTGTAAACGGTTTCTGACGAGCTGGTAACGTTGGTCGCCGCTGTGCCTTTCTCAACTGTGTAGAATGGGAGCAAAATATCACACTACCAAGCTATGCATCATGAACATGTAAAAAGTTACATTAATAGACAGAACAAAACATGAGACTCACATGTTAACTTTCGAAGCACGGTATCGAATACAAAGTTTAATTCGGCAATCATATTGACATAACGTTAACCCGTAACATGGTAGATAGTCATATCGAGTTCGGTTTGATTAGCAAATAAACCAGCTGGAAACAGCAGAGCAATCGAAATACGATCGAAGGTTGATAGTCTTTTTCTTGTTTTGAATAAACTTAAATTATCATATCACAGTTGCATTGGATACGGACTACAGTGCGATAACTGAATCACTCAGCTAGCAGAAAATCCTATTAACATTGGTATGTAGGCATTACATTGTTGAAACGTACGCAAACAACAGCAGACAGTTTTGTGAGTAAATTTCCACCATCAACCCAAACAGCTGAAGCTGCTTCTTATCACTGAGAATTAGATGTATAGTGTTTCGTGATATCAGTAGTTCACAGGTTTTCCGCCACCCTTTGCACCAGGCCACTATTTTTCAACTCCGAGGCACGGAGTCTGATATGGAGAACAGTCCAGTTGTTGACAACACTGTGGTCCTGATAAGAAAAACTCATTACAGGCATCCCTCCAATAGGATTAAGATTTCATGTAGTCCCTTAACTTCACATATGAAACCTCCTCGGGAAAATCATTTCCAACAATAGAAACAAAATGATCGAGGCTCATCTACAGCTTGCCTAAGTGTCATGCTAATATTCCTAGATTTTGGGGTTCGAACAAAGATTAAAGTGCTAGTTTGAATATCAAAAACAGGTCACTTCCATTAGACAACTAAGTACATGCATGTTGATGGTTTGAACTAAAGAACCGAAATACTGGCCTTTGAAAATGGCCCAAAGATGTATCATGGAATGGTTATGTATGAGTCCGCGTGTTACGATTCCTAACCGTGACAAACCGAGTCGTATAAAATGAGTTCTCATTACCGAGAAGGGTGCATAAATCGATTGAAAAGTTAAGCTGGCGAAGGCTGAGAGGTTAGCGACATAGAACTCAAACCGGAAAACCAGGTGCATTTCGTTGAGCTGGCTCTGAAGAGAAATTAATGAGCGTGATTAGCTCTCTTTTTGTGAGCCCAGTAGCGAAACAGAAACTCAAAAGAACATGTAAGTGAAACAGGAAATGAGACAATCAACAGTAGGTAAACTCCTCCAATAAGAACCTCATAATTAGAAATTACTTTAATCCATGTTGCAGACACGCTTCATATTTCTTCTTACAGAACCTCTTGATCAAATATAGTGACTTTCCACGACTTCATGGGCGTCTCCTACATATACGGATAACTCATCCAGGTCGCATTATAAAAGTAACATTATAATTTAAACTATGATATCTCATTTGAGTATAATGCGAACTGAATTTCTCTGGTCGTCTCATTTATCCACACTTAGATTTTTTAAGAAAACCGAGAAACGTCTTGTTGGTTCGCCGTCAACGGCTACACTTATCAGGACATCAAATAATGAAGAAATCATGAAAATGCAGCAGAAGCGAACAAACTCGTCTCAAGATATTCGATCATGCAATACCGCCCGGTTGGACCACAAGCAGAACGCATCAATGACCACTATTCCAGTCAGCCCATTTCAAATGGTCCGTAAAAGTTTTCTATCACCCACTTTGGGACAGGCTACATCAAGACACTCGTTATCTCATTCCATAAAAGTTTCGTTACGGAAATGTGCTCAAAATTACGTCAATGTTGAAGCAAATAAAGACATGGGATAATGGACATACTTTCATAGAAATCATGATTTTGTATAAGGACGATACACGAAGATATATGACTGATACAGTTCTTTATACATTACGATCTAAGTAAACACATTTTTATTCACAAAACTGTAATGTAATTCGTAAATTTTAAGCAAATAATATAATGTACTTCCACCGGCCAGTTCTTTCTTGGTTCGAAGTTTCATGAATGCGGTTAGGAAAAGCTGAAGTATCTAAGCAGCAAGTTCAACTTTTTTCGTACTAACACTCTAGCTGCAATAGAAGCATTACATCTGTTCTTGATTATTTCCCCTGATATGTCGTGCATAACAGTATGAGATACCGTGCCTGATCACGTGATCCGTAACGTAATATTATATATTCCTATAGCTGTAAAATTCAAAACTTCGACTTTCGCCTCCGCTGCCTAATCACTGTGTCAACATGTTTGTTACCATAGGGAAGGTACCTGTTGAGTAGTGTGTGCCACCAAATATAACTATAAAGAACGGATAACACGGTGTGTGCTTTGCCTAATCGAAACTTCTAATGGCCTCTACAATTTCACGGTTCTAAATCTTGGCTTTCCCCTTGGAAGTTGTTGATATGTTGCCACTTCACTTATCTAACTAGTTTGGTGTACGTGCGCGGATGACAGCTACAAGCGATACAAGTAAGCTATGCCATTTCCGCCTGTCATTCAAATCGTTGCGAGACACAATAATTTTCGAGCAGTCAGGAAACGTTTATCTCCCCCCTATCTTTTGGACAATACTCACTAACATGACAAATCTATTTTTTCAACGGAAAAGCAGATTTGAATAGACTGGTCACAAACCACAACTCATGATTAATTAATTTCACTGACTCTCGTCAGTCGTAAACTAGGGTATGCAAACTGGCTACATGTAGTATTTTTTGTTTTCTGACTGTTCAATTCAAGTAGCTCAAAAGGACTCAGTGTGGCAAAGAAACAGATGCAAACGTTCGGTAGCACCTTTTGCATAGTTCTTACTGCGTTTGAATTTCGAAAAACATATGAAGGTTTTGCAGTTAACCTAGATTGTTACAGTGAATTCGGACTGGGGCGCCAATTGGTCTCCTACAGTTGCATAATTCGGAAACATAGACCGGCATTATGTTGCCCGGCCGAATTGTGACCTAGGTGTACACTTATTGTCATGTGACCAAACCATATGTCGCTAAAATCCCACTTTGTATCTGTGACGCACACGTTATGACATGGAAATATGAGCTGACTGGTTTGACAAAGGTTATGCTCTCATAGACACGACTGTGTACGAGATATTTCTGAAAGATATCGAAAATTCTGCAATCTTTCTGAGCATTATTTTGGAGGACCGGATTAGAGGGGAGGGATCAAAAAGATTTTTGTTAAGATTCGACAAACCAAAAATACTATGGCTCATTCGTAGTAACTGCTTTAAAGAACCGGAAACGCCTCCACCAGTTTATTGGGCGTTTGACTGCCAGGCGTCACAATCTCATCTGTTTGTTGAGAATATTATGGTTTTCTGTCAAGAAGCGCTTCTAGACCAGCAGTAACAAAAACTGCAGTGTGTACAAGAGTGGAAAGTTACCTTGTTCTAGAAATCATGTTTCAAGAGAATGTTAACAGTATTTTGTTTGGCTGGATGCAAAAAATTTAATGTAATCGACTTACTCATGGAGAAAAAAACTCCGTATTTAGAAATTATGCGTTTTTCGATTTATCATAGATGGGATTTTGCTGATCTTATGACAGGTCAACTTGACTTTGTTGCTAGTGATCCGACATCACTAAACGGTAGACGCTATGCTGTCTTTCATTCAAGCTTTCGAATACACTATGTTGATCTTGGTTTCCTAAGTTCCTAAATATTTTAGTCCAACGCAAAAGTTCCTATAGAGCTGTGTGCTGCAGGTTTGTAAAGCTAAATGAATGGTGGAAAGTATGCCACCTTTCCATCTAGTCAATTAGTTTACCTAACAAAACGTAGAAATATGAAGTACAAATTGACGTTCTGGTCACATGATATCCTATCACATGTCAGTTAATTCATTATAATGTAAGACAAATAGAAAAAGGCTGCAGACTCAGAATTTAGCTCGGCTAGGTATGTAGTTATATCAAATTCTGCTACTTAACCGAAACCAAATTCAGTGAATAGCTTTCCACTGATGTCATTTTCTTCTATACAAAATTTAGTTCCCGTTGTGCTTATGATAATAGCTGAAGTGACTTTAAAGTTTGTATCGTTCAGTACGGATAAAATTCACAACACTGACCTCCATACCTTACACATCGTCGTTCAGTGTAAGAAACTATGTAGCATTATGTTACTTTTAGCTAATACTTTGTAGCTGCCAGTATGTCCTTTCTAGTGGAGCCCAAAAAATAAGTTGCTAATGGGGGTTCCTAATTTAATTTTGGCGCCGGTCATTTCAACAACAACGTTACGTTGGAAAAGATGTACTGTTCTACTTTTTCGGTGTGATTTCAAATCACTACGCGACGATTTTTCGTTTGGTAAACCCGAGCTTAAAACGAGATTAAAAGAAACCATCATGTAACATGCGTACAGTGTTCCAGTTTGCTTAGTTATAGCTAGAACACATCGGGCAAAATACTGGAATGATTGGTTGCTTATATAGTTTAAACCTAGCCACTATGAAACAAACGTTTTTTAGTTCTGATTCCGTGGAATGGTTCGAAAAAATAATAAGCTATCCTCAATAATATTCCGAGAGTGTTACATTTAATAAAGAAAGTAGATTTTATCTTAGAAGAGTTATGCTGATTACTTTATTACCAGTAACGACATTTCCTATTACACTACCAAAGCAACTTAACCTGTATAGAGCTGCCATTCAGAACCAAACTGTCACTACCATAGTGAGTTGGATTCGTCATTTTTATTCATTGCACATTCCGTTTGGCACTAAATTTCTTTTAAGTATCTACCAAAACGCAGTTTAATTATCATAATGGTTCTCATTTAGTTTAATCCTCTTTAGAAGCAGGACTGCCTGTAACGATACATAAGAGCAACGCCAGTAATTGCGGCCTCGTACGCCCCCATGAGTGTTAGGGTTTTTGAGTAGAGTGTTTATACTGCGGGAATCTTAGCCGAGCGCTCAGCTAATGAACTCATTGAAACATCCACAGTGGATAAATCTGTTACACTGTGCGAAAATGGTTTGTTAAAGCTGTCTGTGTTGCACCTTATGCCCATAAACGAAACAAATTCCTGGTCATTGCTTAATGAAACTTCCAGGCCAACTCAATGAGACATTAGAGCTTGATGTATTACGTAAGAAACGTGAAACTTTTGCGCAAACAAGAGGTTAGACGATTTATTGTGAGCGTAGAACTGGCAGAACCATGCACTCCTAAATGTTACTGTTAAACTACTGTAAACGTTATTCGTGCTGTTGGTGGAAACTGAACCCGATAAAATTATCTATTTTTATACATTTCACTTTCTCCCAACAACTAAACCAAAGTGATTGCTTACCTAATTCAGTCACATATCTACTTTTTGGAAAACATCATAACTTCGACGGTTAGAACATTTACGGTTAGTAGCAGGTAAGGTTGTGCGACATTGAACACCTACCGTGACAGTGTAAGAAGTGATGTGATTTCACCATGACCGAACACAATTTGACACTTCTGTACGACATTGATGTCACGTTAATCTTTAATTCAGTCTTCTACAAAAGTGTTTGGGCTAACCGTTGTTGTCACAGATGCATAGTTGGCAAACCTTTTGATTATTCTAATGGCGTATATCAAGCGTTCGTGAATGAATTAGAACGAAATATATGAAAAATTGTTGGGCAAATTGTTACGTGATAGAAAAATGGCGAACTGGCTAGCAAACTAAAGCATATACTGGTGAATAAAAATTCAAAAAATTTTGTTCGTACGGAAGATATCCTCACCATAACAGAACAACCAGTGACAAGCCACATGGACGATACTGCTATGCTTAAAATGATATGTTTCCAGCGACCTTATAGGAACAAAAAGTCGATCTCACTCCCACAGTTAGGTGTAGAAATGAGACGTAAATAAATCGTAACAAGCAACTCACTGGTGACCACTCTTGGTCATGCGAATCAGTGGGGTTAGCAAGCTGACTTAACGGTTGTTTCACAGATCGACTGCAGATTCACATCACCCGGAAAATGCAAATACTCAGTTTTTCATATTTTCGGATTGGATAATGGTGGACAGCGTACAGATCAATAGTGAAGGTTGAATAAAGGTAGTGAGCACCATAAAAGTTTGAGGATGACTAGTACACTAGACAAGGAGTGAAAACGATATTCAACCACAACCGATGTTGCTGATGTTTGCATTTAAATAAATGGTATATTGCTCGCAACTGATTGCAGCTGTCACACGTCAGTGACCCTCTTACGCAACCCCTTTCGGCAAGGAACATTAGACTCGAGTTTCGTTCTTTTTAGAGCCCGTCAATTTTGCATATCCTCGCCACGGCCGGGACTGAAATTTTGCCTATGCTTTTATGAGGCAAGCTTGTGCCCTTGATCTAGCATTAAGCATGACCGAATTATTATATGTGAACAATCGCTGACATTCAGTTCAATGTAATATTTATATTGTTTGGATACCCCGAGAAGAAAAAAAGTAACTATC
>LUCH01000367.1:77996-160747 GCA_013368495.1 Paragonimus heterotremus
TTCTGTCGCTGTTTCGAATCTAGTCGAAGCCCTGGCATTTCACATTTGGATCTCATTTATAATTTCAGAGCAAGTGGTTCAAACAGTAGGCGATCTAACAGGTACGCTTATGGAATCCCACAATTAAGAAGAAACCTCTCCAGTATATGTTGGATTTTCCTGCAGATGAACTTGCCGCACAATACACAATCTTATCCGACTATGGAGCGCCTCATAGAAACTGCATCCGTCTAGCTTTCAGGAAGAATGTAGTTCAACTACTTAAACGTTTTGGAAAGCAATACTTCGGACATTAATCACCAATAGTCAACGTACAACATGTAGCAAATGATATCAGGGTTGGAGTTGATCTCGTTAACTCGAAATGTAAAAGCTTACGGAAAACAGCAAAATAAGCTTATAAAATTTATGTTGTTTGAATTGACGATCGCAGTATTTTGTGCACAAACAAAGATCTTTCATACTGTCTTCACAGGATCTTGGTCGTATTAAAATGAAGGAAACTTCAAGGTAAAACACTGTGTATAATTCCGCTTTGAAGTTCTTCGTTTTGAAAAACTATTCTCAGATTAAACGTGTGACTGATTGGCTCTCAAGATCACGGTCACCTACATTTCGTAATGTCTCGTAACACCTGTTCCGATGAAGGTAGTGGGTGGAACCCGCTCACGTGCAGATTAAAACCCGATGAATAATAACCTCAATAACCGTCAAAATGGAACGCATCACTTTCTCAGTGTGAGCTCGTTAAAAAACCGGACTTAAGACATTAGCTTAAATCAACCCTACGAGATAACTTTAGCCCAGCCAAGTTGACAGCCTTCTAGTTTTATCCCAAAACTGCACAGTTCCATTCTGCAAACCTATTCGTGTTGTATTTAATCTAGGGACAGAATACTGAAGGCTACCATATTTGTTACGTTTGAACTACCGATGGACCTGGTTTGAGATATATGAATAGATAACAAAATCCCCATATTCTACTAAAAGAATATCATCATGATTTTGATCACATGGCCCATGGAACATATGATATCATTCTCTACAAGCCAACCGTGTATACTGAACCCCTCAGAGCATTATCCAGGTTATAAACCAAACCTCAAACAACTGATACCAACTGAATCAGGGTTTTGGTTACTCTCATATGTAGCGGTGGGTGTATATTTTACTGAAGATCGTTCGCGTTGGTAACGCAGAGCTTCACACGGTTTGTTAGAATAAACAGATCGTTTACTTGTACAAGGTACTGAATAATCACCGCAAAATACAGAATGTCTTGGAAACGCAGGTCCATTGTTATTTAGTAGCGCCATTGGTCGTGCAAGCCTGTGTTTACTAAAACTGCTAGGAAGTCCTAATCGCGGGGTTATCGCTTGGAGTTAACAGACAGTAACTGTGTCTCCTATAATTACTAACTAGCGAAAGTAGTTCGGTTTTCAAATATGATAATCAGGCCGTGCATAATGTGAGGTCTTGTTATTGCATGTACAATTTTCGGAGCGTTTAATTATAGTCCAGCTATTAACGAGGAAATGATCCGGAGTTCGAACAGCAATTACCACTTTCGAAAAGAACAAGTTGGAAATGGGCCCGACATCACTTCTGAATGAACTCAGGAAGATAACATTAGATTGCACTCACTATACCGATACTTTTATATGTCTAGCTAAGAGAAGTTGATAAGACGTCTTAAATAGGTAAAAGTTGACAAGGAAAATGACTGTTGCGCATACGGTGCAGAAACTAGTTGACAAACTGTATTGACTGATAGTAACAACACGTTTGTCTGTATGTACGGGAAGCTTGTCATCTAACTTGACATGAAGTTTATCAAGTAAATTCAGAGCAAACCAAGTGGCGTCAGTTTCATTTGCCACCTGTCGTAATTCATTGACTTTTCACAGTTGCGAAAAGTGACACAAGAGCATACTGCGTACAAACTAATTCTTTTTGATTCACCACTCTGCGTAGTTCGAGAAGAGCTGGCAGTCTGTTGGGATAGAGGATTATCTGGAAGTCCCTGTATAAAATGTTCTACTTTTGCTCCAAAGATAATATGTCTTTAAAGTATAGCGGACCAAATTAAACTTGATCATTTTCCTTCCCAAAGGTGCATATACGAAGAGCAAACTAACTATTATGTTACCAATATAGTTGAGATACCTTGATGAGTTCTTAAAGTGGTATATCAAATTCCCAAGAAGACTACGTCAAAGTACACAGTGCAATATTTATCGTGTGTGTTTTCACGATATACATGTTCGCTGACTCAAGGCAGTGCGAAACAGCAAAACTCTGGATTCAACACTAAAAATACCAATGCGGACTTTCTATTCCTTTTAAGGATGCGTCAATGCGTACTAATTTTAGAAGTTTAATATTCTTTCAATGCTGTGCACACCACAGCGCACCAAACTACTCTACCCTGTTTGGATTAGTTAGCGTGTACTATGTAAACTTGCGTTGCGATAATGAACTACATGATCTCTTGGCTAAATCGGTAATGGCCACGTGTAATTCAGTGTGAACGCTGTGCACTGTTTTATGAAATCCACGTGGTGAATTGTTAGAATTCATGCATCAGTAAAACTTTCTCATTGGAATATAAGAGTCCCACAGTACACTCAAACTGTAATAGACATTACCTGTGTATTAGCTGTGTTAATGCAACTTAGCTTTTCTTGTAGGCAGAACTTACTCATAAATAGAAACAGATCAGTGCTACATGTGTAATGAAATATTTCTGTTCATTTCGTTGACTGTGTCCGTGGAATGTCCAACCAGCTAAATCTGCGAACCTTTCGCCTTTTTTATTCAAGTACACATCACACCAAGCGAAAGTGATTGGGCGCTCAAATGAGATAGTTCAGCTCTGTCTAATATGAGGTCAATGACGCAGTGTTCAACACGGTTGCCTCATGAACATAGTGGTCGGAGTGCTAGTCCCGGTGTGACAAGGCTATTTACTGGTGACAAGCTTTAATGCGAACGAAACTAGAGTATAGTGCTTCTTTTCGAAAGGGGACGACTGAACTGTTTACGAGAACACGACAGCTGCGACCACCTTCGGGTGCTGTTTAATCTTTATGGAAAACCAAAAACTCCCCTACTACTCTGCAGTAGTCAAAATATCGCCCAAGTAGTTAGTGATTTCTTTGAGTTCAACTTGGACAGAAGTCTTAGTCGAGTGATCATTGATTGGAGTTAGCAGCACAGCTACTGTGTATCTTCTCGAGGCGGCCGAGCAATCAGAGTATTATCCACAAGTTGATGTGGCTTAAAGTTTACATGTGATGATTCAGCCTCACTTAAATTTGAGGTCTTATGTCTTTCGCCACTGTAGATCGCATCACTCAGACGTGATGGTCTGCACATTTCAGTCAAGTCCATATATGTTTATTGGTCGCTAAAGACAATATAATAAATTTGCCGTAAAATGTGTGGAACCAGGTTTTGTGGGATCTGTCATCTTCTTACCGAAGCTTGATGCTTCAGTTCCTACTTGACGAGAACAATAGTTATCAGCCTATTTGAGAAGGAACAGACGGGAGGTTTTTCACCCTCTCTGATAACGTCCTGTCTCTACTAACTCAGCTTGCTCTCTGCTACGGCCTGAGTTCCGAAGACTGGTTAATGGCAACGTTGTAGGCCAGTAAATTTGCCCTAAACCTCAGACGTGAAATGCATTTTCTCTTTTCGTGATAACAGCATACCACGTTGCGTGGTTCGACTGACTTGAGAAAAGTGCTGAACACAGGCATTAGAGATCATTCAATTTGTGAACCGCAATCATCAAGCTAATCTAAAAAATATGCATCATTGTATTTTACCTCAGCGTTATTTACTAAGGTGCAGGTAGAGTTGATCAAATTCTGCATGTTCAGACTGCTATCGGTCTACCTATCTTCAAACAACAGGGAAACATAGAATCAACAATTACTTTCAATGATTCCACTTACTTCTACAAAACGCGAACATCTGTGGTGGAAGTTTTCTGTCTTTCAAAGAAAATTTAAGTAGCACGCAAGATCAGCTCACACCTTAAATTATACCTTTTGTTAAAACAGTGAGTTGCAAGCGAATAGTCGATTCGGATGTTCTTGAACTTGTTTCTCGTAACTTAAAGTACGATCCACGACTGTTCATTTGCACTGAATTCCATTAAAAAGTAAAAGCGTATTTCGCTTTATCTTCAAGCAAGTATACAAACATTTAGTGCATGCGCACTAGCCGGAAAGAATTCGTTCCCACCGTGCACAGCCGGTATTAATCGCATTACATCTTCCGTCAAGTTTGGCATTTTGATAAGTTCAACACATCTGAAGTTTTGTTAAATTGCCCAGCCTGACGAGTTTCAAATGAGTTTCTCTTCTCCACACAAAAAGATGGCGCAACCAAAGAAAAATACTTGGTCTGAATGACTCACTTGTTAAATATCTCATAAGAATTAATGTTTGCTCAATTTCCAACATCCATAAACCAACGCGACGTAATTTCTTTGAACCCAGCAAGGATGAATATAGTGACTTCATGACAAAAACTGACAAGGAAAGTTTGGCGACTCTATTCTTCACCCATTATCACATCACCATCACATCAGACCTGAAAACTAGCTTGATAAGACAGCTATTTTTCCAACTTCTGATGATGAGGGTAGTGGTGTCATACTGACCACCGCCCGCAAAATAGGAACAACTTACTGCCCTACATGCAAAGGTAAACTGTGAGGAAGTTTACGTACGTATTGCATTAGCAGTCGGAATTGTGGAGCAAAGCCTCCTCTAGGTTGAGCGTGACGGTCTCCAGTCATTATATTTGCCCTTCTTTCTCCTTACCTGAGATATACAAACAAAACGTATGTGTTTGAAAAGTCAACATTTTCGTTGTTCTTTGTCTATGTTATAAAATCAACCTGAACGAACCTCTGGGAACTGGAGATCAGATCATTGCACTAAACATCAAATAAGCACTGCAGTCCGTGTTTTGTTGGTCTCTCAAGCTTTCAACAGGCTGATTTCCACAAAGGTTTGTTGAGTTCCACACAAATTGAATGGAGGTCTAATTCGTCTTTGTCTTTGGAATTGGGTTCATAAAATCCAACGTACTGATCAAATATGAAGCTTTCGGAAGATCAGTCTGTTAAGTCGTATCCACACGGTTGAACAATAGATTCTAATGAAGACACACCCCAAATGAAAATAACTTCTGCTTGCATAATATTCTGTTATGAGCTACTCCATATCTCCAGAGGTAATAAGGTTTTTTCTTGTTCACTTGGATGACGCCCGACGATAGACTCATCAGTACGTTATGTATTTAGTGAATGAACACCAGGTTCCACTTCAGGTTGTTACAGTGTACAGACGGTTCCGGTCAGTTCACTATTGGACATAGTTTGTTAATTAATTGTTATTCTGAAGAGCGACCGAGCTGATTGCTGCATAAACTGTTTTCAGTATGACGGTCACTTAATCGATGAGTCACCACCTTTGAAAATATACATAGTCATTTAACTGTTCGCGATCCATCGCCTGAGGTCGCCTGTGGCAGGCTCGAGAAATTGATTTTTGCCCAATCGACGAAGTTGATTATGTCGGTTTTATGTGTTCGTGCATGTTACTTATGTATAAGTTAACTTCATCATTCTGCACGCTGGCTCGTAGGGTAGTAGTCATAATGTCCGTAGTGTTGCTTGACTTTGGTCTCATAACATACGACCTGTCTTGAACAAGTGGCCTGTACCAAATCACTAAGAAGGGGTTATGAAGTCAGCTCCCAAAACGTAAGACATCGAGACGGTTGTGTGAAAACCCACTGTGGAAATTCGATGCGAAGTACTGAGCAAAAAACTGTGGGTAATATAAAGAAACTGACAATTCCGTGGCAATAATGTTTTCCGTATAGATGTCAAACATTATTGTATTCCATTCCTGCATACGGTTAGAATACCAGTGGATTATTATTAGTTTGCAACTTCCTGAAGTCCGCCCAAAACTTACAATAATTCCAGCAGTGAATTTACTGACTTTCATTGTGATCCGCCCCCTAATTCCGGCGAAAGCTTAAGCTACGTCGTCCGTAATGGTGTTCTTTGGGCGTTCATTGTAGTAACTCGGGACACATTTGCATTAGTTAAAAAGAGCTATAAATGGATTACCGGTTCACTCGTTGTCCTCTTTCTTAAGACCCCTACGATACTCCATAACAACACGAAATGTAAGCAAGACTAGTGAAAAAGAATTGCGTAATTTATGAAAAAATATATCACAAAACTAGACCATACTCGAATGTAATGAAATGCGGTACACAGTTCGAGCAGTTCAAATGAACCAGCTCATTATTGTATTCCATATGCAATTATTTCGCGCTGGAAGCGGAATAACTGACCTCAGGCGCTTCAATGTATTTTACTGCGCACATGTACCCCGACCATGCGGCTATAGCCAACATTCCACTTTCCGGCATTCACCTGTGTAGTATTGCTCGAGCTACTGTCAATTCCGACAGTAGTTCACAAAGTGGAATGAAAATGAATGTGTTAATCTACAAAGACGGAAATCCTAGCCTCAAAGGTGATATGTAAAACAGAAGAGTTAAAAACGTTACGGTTATAACCTCATTACTTACTTTCATACACTGTCATTACTTGAGGTATTTCTGACTGAGACAACTTCCCAACCTGGCTGGCGACATTTAACAAAGTTGCTGAAGTAGGCGGTCAGAAATTGCATCATACGGCATGAGTTGAACTAATGTTAAGAGTTGGATTTTAACTTCACATAAGTCCAGTATCTACCTGAGTAGGTAGTTTTCTAGGCAGGGCTGGTCAGTTGATCTGTAATTGGATTACTGTTAAAGATACTGAGACGGTTATCCGTAGCAGAAGATGCTCGGTCACCATAGACAGGCTTTTACAATAACCTTCCTGTAAGTTTATAATATGAAGACAGTCCTGAGGTTATTTTTTTAGGTTCGCTAGAAGCCTCAATTATTGCAATGAACCTCCACCACACACAAGATGTTCCATTTTTAGACCTCTGATTAAAAAAAGGATGACAGTTTAATGAAGCCACTCATAAAACTGGCGTATTGGTTAGATGAACTACTGTATAAGTTTATCCTCCTTTTAGGGTCCTGTGTCAGAAATGGAATATATCTTGAAACTCTGTGAATGAGGCTGATTTGGTTAAATAACTCAATGATATGGATGATGAAAACTTGTTAGCCGACAGCCACTTCTGTATTGTCCGTTCACACTGAAATAGACCAAGAACCCGTACGCACGTGTTTGTACTAACAACTTGTGTTGGATAACCTAATGAACACCACACAACTTATACAAACCCAAAGTAAGATGATCACGGAGCAAGTCAGCCACATGGGCTTCTGTTCACTGACCTTCATCTAGCCAGGTCACAGAAGATCACGACTACACTCGGTCAGTAGATGCAACAGTGAACTTGTCCTGTAGACCACAGTTCAACTTGACAGCGAATTCTGACAATTTGGGTGATCTGCCTGTTAGTCAGCAAGCCGAAGTGATAAGTTTCATTTTTCACTGTCCGTAAGACTGTTAACCACTAGCTAGAAGTCTTTGTACGTAAATCCGACAACCATTATGCTCACATCCGCAGATGGTTCAATAAAGCCCATGTCTCTTGAAAACTTTGTAGATCCGTATGACCTAGATTAGCAAAATTAGCCAGTAATTCTGTCAAAAACACTCATTATCCGTCTGTTTTTATGTTAACGTCCTTCACCAAACTGAATATCTCTTATCACAACCACAGGCTTAAGGCATTGGATGACTGGAACAAAAACATGCTACTTCATGGAGAAAAAAGTGAATCATCCCAAATTAAAAAGGTAAGTTCAAATTGAACGTGAAACGAATAACCATATGTAGGACATTTTTTGAAAGTCATTGTTTGTTGAGTGCTCATCAGGTCTCGGAAACAGCATCCACAAATAAGAACCCCCTTTGACGTTTGTCCATTTTTAGTATGTATGGCACACATATCAGTAACAATATCCAAACACATCTGTGGATAACTAGTTAAAACTAGTTAGGCGTACGTTTTTCAATCAAACCTTAAGTAATATGTAGCACAATTCTGATAAGGCGCTTTCAGAAAAGTTGTTGTCGGAATCCTGAAAACCACGGTTCAAAACCTATTTATCACTTATTTTAAACGACAATTTACACGGCTTCATTTGAATAAAAGGCAAATACTGACACTAAAATTTACGCAACAAATTGTTTTAACGGCAATTTCAAGGCAATTTACCTGTGAAATATAGGGCACTGTATTGAGGAAAATAAGAGAGGGTCTTTCAAATTCAAAAGCTCTTCAAGACACACGGGAATTATCACAGTCGAGAATCATGTATCAGGATGGAGGAACTTTCTTCGTAGTAAGACAGTCGTCAGAAGATAGCATTAATCTCCACGCTAAGTTTCCCTGATAAATGTGTCATAAATCTTCAGGGACCCTAAGAGAGTCACCAGGTGTAAGTCAGTAACTCTGTGGGAAGACAGCCCCGATAGAAGAATCGCGTTTCAAGAAAAAAGATACGTGATTCAACGGAAAGTGGTGATCATAAGTGAATGAAGAACACAGTCCACATCACAGTCCACAATATGAAGAGCTGAGTAAATGGCGACCTTGTAGGAGTCGGTCCCGTATTTCTCAACCTAGTCCGTCCTGGAAAACTGGCTTTAGTAGTCGTCCACTATGCTGATTTCCAGCACCTTAGCAACACCACCACAAACCACAATAACGACACGTTTGATAGACGTGCTCATTTCTGGTGCCCGTAACACCTCGATGACTTCGTAGCACAGATTGTGCACCCATTTTGTTAGGTTCTTGGTCATGCGGCTGTGTTTAACACAACGCACATCGGGAGTGATCGGGCACAATTAAATATGAGCAAGGCTTTCTGGTTGACCATAGTTTTCATGACACAGAACTGAATGGCCACTTTGGCCACCTGGAGAATTCCTCAAATTAAACCGAGGAAAACTGCATCAGAGCTTGATGACATGAAGGAAGTCCCTGATAAAAATGCGGTCTGCATTGAACGGCCAACGAGTAGAGTGTGGAGAATGAGACAGTTTCTGATGACCACAGCAGTCTGCCGTATGAAAAGGCTTATCCTGGAACGCGTGTCGGGAAACTGATATACATCAGGATAAGGCCAAATGAATTAACTTTAACCGCGTTCCTCATAACTGGACACTGACTGATGAAGAGTCTTTTCACTCGTGATTTTCACGAGATAGGAATAGTGGTGGACAAACTTGAAATGCCCAGACAGCTCAACTGAATTAAGGTGCGGGTGTAGCTGGTTGATGTGTCTTTGAGAAGGCGGAGCCATTGATAAACAAACTGGCAAATGGTACCGTCCACACCTTTGAGCGTGTTCCGGTGGACTTGGCTAAAACTATGAAGCGGGCTATCTTCGAAAACATGTTTCTCAGAAGGTAGAGATGCGGATGTTTTTTCCAGGGCCCTTTTTGTCTAAACCTGCGGCAATATTATCCGTGCTTTTCAGGGTATGAGAAAATTCTTATCCAGTGATCGGGTCGACCGAAGATCAGCCCCAAGGCAGAATATCACGTAATGTTTGTTCATCAGTGCGCAGATCATCCAGTTGTACTTCGGACCAGTACCCACTGAAATTAATCGTGAGGCCACGGTTAATCTTGAAGGCAGTCCTACAAAGCCCAGAATATACTGAAGAAGCGGCATTCACCTTTCGCTGCTGGTACAGGGTTTAAATCACAGCGTATTTATCTTTCCGTATTTGCTTCCTGGTCGTGTAGGTCTCCGCAGCGACACTGTCACGTCGCCGAGTGACGAGTCGCCAGATGTACGAAGAAGCTTGTTAGACGTGCATGTTAAGCAGTGACTTTGCCTGTATCACTGTGAAAATGCCTGCATGGCAATTACTATCAGTTCATCGCTGGCAAGAAAGCCTCGCTATTGGACTCCCATTGGTTATTGGGGTTTGTGCCAAACAGGAAATCTACTGGGAGTGTTCAACAGCTTAGGACTCGATATCCGACGCCACGTTGGTCTCAGAGGCGGACGGCGGTTTGGCAGTGGTAAGAGTATGTTTTTATCCTGATGCCGTCCAAAGTACGGTCAAGGCAATCTGACAGTAGCCGGTGATGAAGTTTGTATTAGAGCTAGCTCACCGGTGAATCTAAAAAGAGAAGAAGACTTTTTCGGAATCCAATATGATCCAGCGGCTTTCGTGTAACTGAGCTTCTCGAGGTTGGGTTCAACAGGATGCGCGAGGCTTGTGTGTTGATTGGGACCAAGTTTGGTTGAAAAGCTGAGATCACAGTCAGGGCAGTCAAAGAGTGGAGGAGGCTGAGCATCTGCTTCCTGTACTGCACCATCTCTGCGTCGATACAAACAAGCACGAGCCGACAAACCAGCGTTTGATTTGCATATCTGGCCACATTCTGAACAAATATACTCCGCTGGTCTACCCTACGTACTGATAAATGCCCGCGTGGATGCCGGGGCGGCATCTTTATTTTCTTCATTGAAATTATCTAGTACGTTGAATTCAGTTGGAGTTACTGGATGCTTAGCCAGTCAGTTTCTGCGTTGAAACTGCCGAGTTGGCTCTACAAGGTCGTACGGTGCGCCGACTAGAAAGAGGCACTCACTGTACAAACTACTAGTGGACAAAGCTTTGATTTGAATCAACCGCGTAGGACCTTTGATTCTTGTTAACTGACATTTTCTGGCCCAATCTTGGGGAATGTGAATTATAGTCAAACAGGTATCCTGAGCAGGAGTTACAATAGAATCTAGGCTTATGTGTAGAATTCACTCCTAATGCTAACTCTGTTTTCTGCTGTTCGCATTCCACTAATCAAGGACTCAGTTAATCTTACGTGGGTTAAAATGTATCGATTGTAGCATACGCGGATGCCATGGGAGATTGTCTTGTGAACTATTTCAAGATTGTTAATGGCGTGTCGTACATATCACTTTAATTTTCCTATGCCTGTGATGAAAAGCAAATTATTCTGATATTGGTTGTACGCAATGACCTAGTAGACCATGGTCCGAAGTGTTCAAAGTGACTACTTGTTCATAATAATTTCCAAGCTTAGCTAGTGAGAAGAGTTACATCGAACAATATCATTTTTCGAAGTAATTTACCGGAACATGTTCAATCCCGCTTATATTAGGATTTTTCATCGGTAACCGTGTATCTACCGGCTTATATTTCCATACGATAGGCACGGTTGTTGACTTGCCGAATAAGCGATGATTTTGGTTTTATCACACTGCAAAAACAGTTACTGGTTTTCCTAGGACACTCGTTCAATGCTACACCTATCGCCCACAAACTTAGATAAATTACAGTTAGGCTTGATTTGGATTTTTCTTTAGCGGGTTGAACATGAGCTCCCGTTACAATGAATTCTTTCAACTGAAAAGAATAATTCCCCATTGCAATCCAGACCGTTGGAGCAGCAGCAAGATTTAAAATCATACATGCGTTTGACAACACTGGCCGTTCGACAACCTAGTAATGTGGCTCCGTTTATTCACAGATTCAGGTCAGACGCTTAGTTTCTAAAGTGTTTGAAGACGAAGTAATGCATTTGAGGAAATGGTTGGGCAGTGTGTAAAGTAAGAGAAAAATGAACTGATAGGGGAGCTTTGTAATCTGTTATACTCCTGGTCAGTTAACTTTGTGGCCCTTATCAGACATTTGCTATGCTCAGTTCAGTTTCTAACTTCTTCTATATCACAATTGTCTGAACATCACCATAAATTAGTCTATATAATGATGAATATGTAATATATACTTCAATAATGCCAACTGATTTAGTTTTGATTGCAGTTTGATAGACTATTTGGCTAGCCCGCTTCAATGGGACCTTCTAGACTTGCATGTCATCGTTACTGAAGTTTTCTAGTAGAGGAAAACTCATCCGGAGAGGAAACCTTCTACGGTTCTCATGATTATGAAACATTTACGATAATGACATCCAATAACCCCACCACCAAATGCACAACAAAACCGTGTTGTTTGAAAAAATTATTTCCAAAGCAGTGTTAATTTTGCGAATAAGAATATAATCTTGACAATATAACCGATGTGATTTTAGCAAAATGTTTGACCATGTCGCAGAAATGAACATGTTACTCTCCGACGCATCTACGTTTATAAGTGATGGTTCGAAAGACAGTTTTCAGTTGGTAGTTAACCACATTGATAGATGGTTTCACAAATTAATACTATGCTAATTTACAAATAAATTATTGTAGTATAAACAGAACCCCATGATTATCAGGATATCTATACGAAAAGGATTTCAAAAATACACAACCCTGTTATCCACACCATACATACATTGTTTTCGTTGACTTATTCTGTCTACCATGAAGCCTTTCAGTGGCTTTCCGACCTTGCGTGCAAGAAGCCGGTGGTATTAACAGTGAGAAAGACGTGACCTTACGAAACACGTTGAAGATATAAATATTTCTTACTGCAGAATGGCCTTTTTATATGTTTAGTCCTCATTCACGTATATTCCTTTGCATGAGGCCGTTAACATCCTAATTTACCTTCACTTTTGTATACAAAGTAAGTATTTTCGAGTTGGCTGGTTTTCTGAAGTGTCCGATTTTGCTATGCACAAACAATATGAAACCTCTCTTTCAAAGCAACAGCTTCGATCAGATTGACAATGCCGCTTTAAGAGGGTGTTAATATTGGCCGATGCTTTCGTTTCAAAGGCTGACTGAGAGGAAGCAGCTCCCATTGTGAGGGCTAAATTTTAGTAGCAAAGTTGATGATGTCTTTATCATAGCAGACAGTGAGAAGTGGGTTCCCGAAGTGCTGAGTGCACTGGACTCATTCCACTGCAATTTGTCTGTAATAGGTCAGTTAGAATAGGACGATCGTTTTCCTTTTTTTGGCTACGCTTATCACATGCACCGCTAAAATGAATTGTTCTGTGCTCAGTTTATAACACATCAGTATGGACCAGCTGATATATAAATATAAACCAAATGTATAGTGCTGTATACTACTTTATGGTATTTTTCATGACAACGATGGGAAATTTTGCACGATTTAAATACAATTGTGGTTGACCTCAGTCGATCGCCAGAACTTCTCAGTTAGGCTGATTCAACTATTCTCATTGAACTAACTGTATAATGTTTTAGCTGCTAACTGAATTTTGATGAGGCAACTTGATAGAACGTAACTGTTATCCACGGACAGTCATGATTTAAACATTCAGGAAAATAATACAGGACTAAAACTTCAGAAAAGCATGGTATCAATAGTGGGTGTCCCCATTAAAACGGAAGATATATTTGACTGTCAATGATCGTGAACGAAACAATATAAAATTATTGCGTCTACATAGTTACGCGTAATTGGGTGTAGAAGGTGCTCAAACTAACATGTCACTATATTAACTAACAAATATGTGCAACTTTCTCCACTCGTTGACGCCGTCAGTAAGATATTTGGGCTAACACAAAAAGGTTACCTTCAGTATGAAAACTAAATAATATTATATTGCTGAGCTAAGTTAGAAAAAACAATCTCAACATTCCCAACGTTCACATAATTTTCAAATGTTTATCTTCAGGAGGCGAAACATCTGTTTGTTTACAAATGTTGTTCAGATACTTCAAATGCGGGTCGCTTTACTCAAATAGTGTAAACAAAACAATTCTTCGAGAACAATTCGTTTGACCAGCACATAGAGTTGCTAGGCAGAAATTGTTTAGGTCCAGTTGGACTGATGATTCATATGATGCTAAGTAAATCAAAAATTTGTCCGTTTCTTACACTTTCCAGCTCTCAGTGTGCTGCAATGATGAACCGTGACTTGGGAATCATAAATAAGTTGTAGTTGAAAATCCTTAATCATAAATTGAACAGGACATAAACTCGATGACAACTTCGCACTGTAACATTATTCCCATTCAGCATGCTTCAAAACTAAGCCTCGCCCTCGTGTTTGGTTGTTGTTAGAGCTCACCAACAATGCACACTTGTGTCATGTCGTTCATCTGAGCTCTGAGCTCAGTTCTCATGCGACGACTACATTGGTCATACCGGAAGCTACCAGGCCGAAGATAGTTCCTCCTAGAGAAGACACCGTGAGAGTTATTCACAATATAGTATGAGAGTGATTTTCAGCAGGTTAATTTGGTCGTGCTAGAAAAGTGGCAAGTGACACACCGAACAACGCGATTGCCTTGTGAGAACATGTACAAAATTCATGCCTAACTCTAGACAATCTACTACACTACGGATAAAATCGAACAGGCGGAAAACTTAAGACTAATGATTTTTTTCGCGAAGCGTTTGTTGCTCAAGCAGCTGTTAAGTATGTGCACTGCTTCATTAATGCGAGACACATATCAACTACTTATCAATATAATACAAGTAGCTTAAATTTGCTGGACAAAAGTATACTCACTAAAAGTTCCACTCAATTTTTAGGTGTTCATTGGTTTATTACCTACCTCACTTACAAATTTCTTAAAATAACTAAGTAGAACTAGCTAACAGTAAGCGGATAGCATTTAGTAAAACACGAAACTAGATCATACAATCAACCAGCAGCACTTATTACATCAGTGCCAGCGATACCCAAGTGGATATCAAGTAAGATTCTAAGGTATAGTGAACAGTTCGAAATAAATCACCTGGCTCACACTGTCAGGCCCGAATACTGATCGAGATCTTTAGTGTTCTATAACTAGTTTGAACTTAACGTTTAAAATGCACGGCTTTCACATGCCAATTCTACCACACTTACTTAAGCACTATACGAAAATTCACTCACCTCTAGAGAATTAGGCCAGCTGTTGTTTTTTTGTCGTAGTTGGATTCCCAGTACCGATCATTTGTAGGGGCGTAGCTGAAAAACACTTATTAAACCAGATGCTAGCTTGCACAGCCTAACACAACCTAGCTATAAATCTGTCAAAATGCCAATCATCCAATCGACTGATAAGGCTCAGAATGGAATTTTAAGCGGTTTCATAAAGAAAACACCACCCATTTCTGAGAAACTTCATATTGAGTTCATGGATACTTTTTCTTCATCCGTGTACCAGGGTATAGATATGATGCCCAGTCAGCCAGTGGCTCTGTATGATAATGAACTAACCCAGAAACGAAATTTATTCGACAGTCACCTGAGAGAGGGTGGCTAACGAGGAAGCAAACACGGTCCGTATGAGCTCACCTCGACTTCAGTAGTAAGAACTGCACCATGGATTTGGCGAGAGTGATTGGACGAACTCATCGATGAGAGGTCATCCAATAAATCATGGGTTTTTTAATGCCACAAGCGCTACTGTTTGCTTTCCTTTCAAAAAGTAACAGATTTTAACAAAACCATCCTGTGAACTGACTGGTGGACTTCTTCCGGACAGCAGGCTTTCCAAATTCTAGAAGACGTACACGTTGCCATCCATCTTTAAAGGCAGTGGTCACAAAAATCCCATTATTATCAAACAGATCGTTTTAGTATGGTTTTTTCTCGGGGATCATGAAAAGCCTGATTGACGACCAGTTACGTAAGCGCTCTACTCAATTTGTGCTAACTTGACAGTCAGCATAGTTTATGGAACACAATCTCGTGTGTTATCCATTTGTTTGATACTAACGCGCGCTGGACATAGTCTGCTGATATACCAAATGAGTTGATTTTTTCATACTTATTTGGTGTCTTTGACTGAGTAAACCAACTAACGTTAAGTGGCCCTCCGACTACCTACGGTGTAGCCACTTTAATATCAAAGTAAACGAGTCCCTTTCTAATTGGTATTGTGTAACCAGCGATGTGTCAGAAAGTTTCGTATTAGACCCCGCTCTCCGCATCGTTTTGTCATCAAATTCAACGGCTTGTCCATTCTCCGTTGCTGCTTTATGTTAAAGGGATAAAAAGTCGTACACAGTAGACAAGGTGACTTATTGTAAGAAGACGCACAGCGGTTTAGGCATATCACACCGCCGAGACAGTAAAAATGAACCACGTTTAAGTGGGATAAAATAAAGCTATGCACCTGCGTCATTTCGGCTGTATCTAGTGAGTTTTTCAGCAGCCGTCTACTGCTTACTGTAGCTTGTGAGATGGATCTAAGCACGGCTGTATCAAGTGATTTCAATGTGTTTTCCAATCATGTCACAAGGCCAAAGACAGCCAACTCGGTGCTTAACTTGCTTACCGGACTTTGAACGGTTTCACTCAGGTCGTTTCAGTATCGTGTTTAATTCGTTAGTAATCTCACATTTTGAGCTAAATTTCCAAACTAGTCGTTCTTATTTAATGACGAAGGTTGATATTACTTGACAGATACGAAGCTGAGCTAACTTGAGAAAAGATACTCAGGTAGATTACATGGAATAAAGCAGTTTTCACTATTCCAACGCCATATCCGAAAATAGTTGAATCTAGTTTGTATGATCGCTCATCATAAAACAATCCCGTCCTAGATACACCCGTGCCTAAAGAAAATATCCATGTCATGGCCAGGTTTTGGAATTTTGAAACCAATAAAGTCCTTTGCCTTGAAAAGTAAACTGTTTTAACAGTTGTTTATGTTAAACTTGGGTAAATCTTCCAGAGCTTCTCTATGTTTGACGCCAGTCACAAAACTTACACACGCAATCCGAACACTGACCCGAGTCTTCTGCTCACGTGATTATCAGAATCGTCGAGACAGAGTAATGGTACACTAGATACTTCATGGTTTATGCCAACTAGCCGCAGTATGATGAAATCTACAAAGAGTTTGTTGTATGCACTACAGGCAGTGAGTTACTGTTCCACACACTGTTCTTTGGATTTCTTAATCCCAGTCGCTTTGTGGCTACCAACCCCAACCTGATGCAGTCTACGGATTTGTGTTGTTTGTCTAAACCGCCCTTCTGCGTGTAAATGTTAGCTAAGCTATACTGTTTATTGTCAGTGTGCAGTTGGGCAAATCTCTCAGTATAAAAGAGACTCGATTGTTAAAACTTAAGCTATGATGGGATTCGAACCACGGGCTAAGTGTTGCCGGCAGCTTGAGTGATTGCTCGAATATTCTTTTAACCTGTGTTCTGTGCTTATTTTGTACATACCGAGGCGAAACGCGTTCGCGAACTGCACTGGCCTCTTCACAATGAGTGATAACAAACAAAGCGTAGGTGGCACTGAAGAAAACAAGTTAATTTAACGATATCTCAGCTGCGATCCACAGCAATATTTTGGCGGCTTATAATTGCAGACACGTAACGCATGGTTTGTAGTCAGATGACAGCATGTTTCTACGACATAATACCAATTTAGCGGGATGAGTTAAAGATTCCACGAATTTGCCAATGCCTTTTTGCAGGCCGTACTCTCCTTATTCAGACTGTGCTTCCCGTAAGATTCCCATCATCGCATCCCATTAAAACTGCGTATGTTTAACACAGGATAAGATGCCAGAAAACTTCCGATTTCGATTTTTGGTTATTGTACCACAACACAGTTAGTTGTTAACAACAAGATTAACAAGTTTACGCTTTCCAAACGATGCAACTCACCGACGTTTTATCATTTAACCCGTTTGGCTATTATTGTCGTGATAGTTATCACGCCCAAAAGCAACAAGTTTCCTACAAACGATTCGACTGGCGGGTCTCTAACTAATCAAGTCCTATCGACACGTATGTGATTAGTCAGTGAGTTGTTAGCCCACTCTCAATTACCACCGTATCGCCACGTCTGACGAATATCTATTGCTTTGCTGCACGCAGGTGAGTAACTCGTCGGTTCAAGATTCGAATCTGACCAGGCGGCCACATTTATACCTTCGGATACTGTACTATAGGTAATGTATTCGAATCAACGTAACGTCCAACTAGCATCTCACGTACTGAGTATATTTTATGAGACCAATGGTTTCCTCTCATATATCTCTTTTTACGTTTAAGAAAAACCTCTGAAGTTTTGTGTAATTAGCGGGATGACCTCAAACTTATGTGACTGAAACAAGATGAAGCATCACGGTGGTGTCTTGCTGAATGGTAACAAAACAGGGGTCCAATCAGAATCGTCTACAGTTTTGAGTTTATATCCAGTGTATTTATACAAAATAAGTACATCTATTGCTCGAACCGAAACCACTGCCGCAGTTCTGGGGCCCGCACCGTGCCTTAAGACATTCTGAATGAGGCTGAAAGTGTGATATCCCGTCTCCACCTGTAAGATACAACGGGAACCGTTCAACATACATAAGGGGTAACACGTAAGTTTTCGTTGCCGAAAGCAACGAGAGTGATTTCCTGTCGGTTGTACGTAAAGATAGCATCAAGATTACCTGAAAATTCTGGTTTGACTAATAAGCGCTGTTCAAACTGAAGGACGCACTCCCCTTTATACGTGAGTAGGTAATTCGAAAACTTCCGTGGTATCCATGAACTTCACCGGGTCAAACCCCATCAGTAGGCGGGCAAAAACAACGGTTAGGATATTCATGGAGAGTTTTCAAAGCACTTGTTTTTTGTTTGGATTCAATTTGGACACAGTGGTTTTCCAATTGTGGTCAAGTTTTGTACGGGAATTATGCACAGTAATTATGAATATTTGGATGTTACCCTGCTTGCCTGATGCGATAGTGATTATCGTGCTCAAAGTGCGAAATACCAGTCGTGTGTGGAAAGCAGAAAACTGTTCAATCACCATGCCTGTTGGAGGATATTTTGGGCTTAAACTATAATAGGAAGATTCATAGAAGAAAACTACAAGAGAACTCCAAAGATCCTGTGTGTGTGCACCATTCCGTTCAGCCAGCATTTTGTGCCACTTTTGGGACGCTTAACTAAGCTTCAATGTTTCATACCCTATGGAGTAAACGGTCTCATCTCTGTACTTAATGCTTCTATAGGTTTGCCTGTGGATCATGTCTTCTCATTTTATCTGCACCTTGGTAACGTTACTACAGAGAGTTTTACTTCAGAATTCTGGTTTGACTCACACAACTTATTCTACAAGAATATTCGGTCGACACTTGAATGTTGAGAATTTTTGTGACATGAACCCTAGATTCAAGCATATGATCTCGTCAGGTCTATGGCTTGATCATCTATCGGCATAAGCTACATGGCAGCTGTAACTCGCATATTTAGGAACAGACAACTAGTACGTTTGTCCACAAAAGACTGCACGACCATGTGCAGCCAACTAAAACATGTGTGTCAAAACCTGGCAAGTTCAGAAATTAAACCCAGAGCCAAAATCCTTACAAACTTGGAAAATCGATGTCCAAGTTATTGATCTCCGTTAAAACACACTCCACTTAAATGTTCCTGACTTGTGTAACGTAAGCTAGGGAGGTAGGAACAAAATGTTCGTCTGGTTCGTTGAATTTATATAATCCCTCACACTGGACTACATGTGAAACGTCTGAGATACAAATGTATCAAATTCGCCCTACTACTGTTCATTGTGAATGTCAATCACCACTCGGTTGTTACCAACAAACTGGCCTTGTTCGCAAATTAAAACCTCCCTCTATATTTGAATTATCGATTCTACTTCTCAGTTTGACTAATTTACAGATAACCTGCTGTGTCTAAGCGGGACAAAAAGTATACTGAAAGCAGAATAATTAATGACAGCATTCTAACCGTAAAAATATTTAATGAAGTGAGCAGTAATCACAACCTGACAACACAATAGTCAGTCTATCATTGAAAATTTAGCGATGGACTTTGTTTTTTCAACCAAATAAGTCGGCCAAACAAACTAGGATAAAACTTATGTTCAATAAACATATTTCATGACATGTCTGTGTTGGGTTGAGTTATAATTTATTCGAACTAGGTCACACACAACTACATAAATCTTAATAAGTTCATCGAAGAATTACGATGTTGTTTGCCTTGGATGAAACTTGTTTGAAGGTATTCTCCTAAACTTGATGTTAACATATAATTTCGGTTTTCGAAGCACAAGTGACTTACTCACCTACATCATAACTAGCGAACACAGGTTTGTAATCCGTGGAGAACATTGTGTCTTCAGGAGATATACAGGGATGAACTCTTGAACTTATTTTTTGTTGTAATCCCTAGTGATGTTTTTTATGTTGAAAACTTTTGAATAATTATTGTCCTTGGAAAAGAAATTGAGTTAATTTCTATATATCACAACTGGGTTGAAAGCTTTTGTTGATTCTTTCAGTTTTCAGTGAAATGCAAAATTTTAACTGTCCGAAAAAAATAAACGGTTTCTCAAAAAAAAAAAAACGCTGCCATCTATTCAAACGTAACTCACAGGACATTCACATGAGCGATAGGATGTCAACATTCTTGTTATAATGACCTCAAACGTGTATCCTTTATAAACAAAATTCAACGGACAAACGAAATACAAAACCTACAGTATATATTTGTGAAATAGTTGTTACTGAAATGCAGGCGGATATGAATTAGGCAAGCGATTGACAGTATTTGTGGTCACGTGAGTGCATTTAAAAGTAATCAGTTTGTCAAGAGATTTTAACATTTTCATATGTTTCCGGATTGTTTGTCCTTTGACGAATAAGATAATCATGGCTTCCCACGTTGTAACTTGCCCCTGTTTGAAAATGAAATTTGAAAACTTACGTCATTGCCGTTGATTTAAAGGACTGGGTTTTAAATTCATCAGCCGTTCTCTTCTATCTGTTCGTTAAATTATTATCATTGGTTGTGTTCTAAGTCCACTATCAAACGACCTTGTGGCTTTTGAACAAAAAAATTAGAAGACGAACGCTGTTAGGTGCTAGTATTTCGTATCAGCTCATAGGTACCACATAACCAATAACATGGGAAACTTCTAATTTAACGTCTACACTATTCGGGGGTATGAACGAAGAAACTAACAAAAACAAAAACGTCCACTCGTGCGATCTGATTGAGACTGATTGCGACTTAGGACCGCGGCAACCTCAGGTTCACAAATAACCGGTGTTCGTCTTCTAACTGTTTTGTTCAGGTTGCCGTCTTTGATGTCTGTTAAACTTCACAGGTAGGAGAACGCGGAAAAAATTCATGCTGGATATCTAACATTTGACGTTCTTTAAATGTGATTTAATCTTAGCATCTTCGGGAAGGAACACTGCAATCACGCGTGAAAGATTCGAATGTTCAGATCCGGGCTAAATGCTGAGAAGAATCAGAAAACCTTAATATGTAACAGTTGTGAAAGAAGGAACCTAAAGACTGTCAAACGTTATGGTGACTCCATAAATAAACTTTCGTAACTGAGCATATATTGGATACAGCGAACAATAATGTTTTTAGTTAGTTCTCTATTGTAAGATTCGGCAAGTTGGATAACGCTCACATGTCTGTGATTGAGCGTTTAAGTACGACATTGTGTACATGCTTGTTATGTGATATATAACTTACCTTCGAACCTTTTGCCAAACAGTCAAGAGAGCCAAAGTACAAGCTCCTATTTCTAAGAAGATGTGCATTGGTAAAAAGCTTCAATAAGATTGACAGCCGATTTAAGTGATTCTTCCCAAAATGTAACCGCCGAACGTTATCCTGAACAAAAAACGATGCTATCGAATGAACAAACTTAATTCCTTCAAGTAAACACTGAGAAAATCTCAATTCCAACACAACTTCTTGGCAGACTGCATAAAAATCACCTTAAACGCTAAGCCCTCATCTGATGGCCTACACCGTACACATTTATTGGTGGGTATAACAGACTATCCACAGCAAGCAAGATTAAAAAAAGCCAAGTGGATATCTTTCAAAAACAACTCGTGTGTGACTATCACGAAAGTCGAAAACTGACCAGAACCTTTCAACTACACTGAATCTTTAGTAACATAGAACACATACCCTAATATTGATCGGTTTCATGTTCATGAGTGTCAAACGAGAACCGGGTTGCAAAACGTTTTCGAGATTTCCTAGAAATTTTCTTGTAAATAACAAAAATTCAAATTTGTTTTTTGATAGTAGAACGCAGGCGTCATCAAAATTAATGATTTATGTCAATCAACGTATCGGAACTGCACGACACTGTTTTTGGGCTCGCGACCTCTAAAACACGCACTTTTAAAATTGTTTTAGTACACACCTTAGAAACCCACTCAAAGAGCTCAGTTCTCTGTTTTTAATTGTCTTGTTTCCATGATAGTTTTAAAGAATGCCACGATACTACACAAGGAACTTTTGTAACCTGCATTCAACTTCCTGATAGTTGTTACCCTCACCTGATTTCCGCAGAGTTCAGCACGGTTTTTAAATATTTCCAATAGGTTTTCAGGCTCATTTTAGATTGTCCATCACAGGGACGAGTAAACATCACATGTATTGCAGTTCTTGTTCAACTGTCAGTATCAGATGTTATTTCTTGTATAAGTACGTCAGACATTGTGAGATGCTTGTCGTTTAGCTCGTAACTAATAAATGTCATCTAAGCGCATATTTCTGGATTGCGCAATGCAAATCCGGTCGTGTTCTTTGTAGAACGCTTAGGAGGGTTGACGCTTTTGAAATAATCGCGAGGTAAACGGAAAACATTTTTGACAATCATTTCCAGTAGGAAGTTAGGAAGAAGTTCAACCAGATGTTTCGAAAGTGTTTGAAATGGATTCAGTCCTCTACATTCTGAGTGATGTCTCCGTACAACATAAGTTGGGCTTCTGGCTGTACAATTCCCGTAAATTGATCCGCAGTGAAATGCAAAAATGTAGGACTGAATAGTGTCACACCTTTAAGCAACGCATCTTTGATCCGCAAGTATAGAACTGAGCTGCAGTTGGACGATATTCAGTATATCTTCTGTGAAGATGAGGCTGAAAAGATAAGCCCTATGGTTAACTTTGGGGTTTCACATGAGATGATGTCTGGAAGCATATGCTCGCTTAGAGAGTCTAGGCGGCTGACAGACAGCAGAAGTCACAATACTTTCAATTATGGGTTGCTAAGGCTAGCAATGAATCAGAAATAACTTACCGTAACTAGTTATCTTCCGCTTCGTTGGGTTTGCATCCGTAATCTTGTCTCCAATAGATCGTTAAATTTGTGGTGATTTTGTAAGGGATATTTGTGAGGAAGCATTTCCTGCGGAGATAATTAAATGAATCAAGCTTTATTCACAGCTAAAGTTATACTCGCAGATATTGCAGTGTTCGATAAGTTTGTTTCCGAGCCACGTATTTCTGAGTGCACTTCCCGTCGAGGGAAAATTTCTATCGTTGCTGAGTCGTTTCAAGAGCATCTCGTTGGTCAGACGCTTCTTTCTGAGTGAAGTTAACTAGGTGGTTTATCGGATTTTCAAAACTTCAAACAACTGTGCCTCTTATACCTGTTAACAAAAAAGCATAATGGGCAATTATCGAAAACAGTTCTGCATCGGATTTACGATCACAACTGAAGCGAAAGGTTCAGAAAAGGCCGGACTGCGAAAATCTCGGTTTTGGCTGGATTCAAACCAGCCGTAAAATCGAACCCAAAAGCAGCAGACGCTCTACCAACTGATCTACAAAGCCACATTGGGAGCTCAGAAGCTTCACGTTTTTATTCGTTCCTCCACCTAAAAACTGCATCGTGTGGAACCCGCCAGATGATCCAAGGGATTAGCAGGATTTCTAAAGCGGCCTAGACTGAGAGCCGCAAACGACCTTATTGATCACTAAAGATGAACACTGAGAAGGCCATGAAACAAGGACCGACTGAAATTCTGTATGCTGTTGCCGTATCTCCGGTCACAACAATGAGGAAACCAGATTGTTCTCCAAACGCTGTTATAGCTGAAAATGTGGTTACGTTAACTTTATAACACCTAGACTTTAATCAACACAGTTGAATTACATGCCTGTGTAATGAGGTACAAAGCTTGGTCCAAATAGGATAATAAACCGCTATCGAACTTTAGTTGAACGCAACTTTAGTTTATCAGTTTTCAAACCAGCTGATCAGAACTTTTGATCCAAAACAAAAGGCTGATTTTAGACGTGCTGAATTAAAAATAGTGGCGTTTTCATTCATAAAGTGGTTATCGTGGTGAAAAGATATTGAGTTCGCTGTCAAGAAATTCTACCATGAGACCTACATGTACAGTTGTTGATCAGAATGATTAACAGAAGGAGTATATGCATTTAAATGCGAACTGAGCCAATTACTTCTTTTGAAAGAAACAGGTTTCCAAAGGCCTAACTGCCTGCGTAATATAATGTCGAATGTCAGGTGTGTCCGATAGCTAACAAGCAACATTTTCTATTACCTGATAACGCTATTTTTTCATTCGGTAGTTCCCCTTCCACACTGTTCATACGTTTAGTACATAAAGTTTTCTGATTGTTGAGAAGCTGTCATAGCAAATAACCCTAACAACAGACTAGCTGCACTACCGAAATGAAATCATATTACTCATTATTGCACGATATTAATCAATTTTCGACCATCGCATTCAACTGCTTTTTTGGATTTGTCTCCCAGCTGGATAGCATGACGAGGAATGAACGATTTGAGCAGTCCAGGTCTAACATGATGCGCTTTGAGCGTCAGTTTGGTACCTTATTTGACGAGGACGATAAAGCTTCCGGAATGCTTATGCAGTGGGGTCAGTTCTTGGACCACGACCTGGATTTCACTCCCGTGGATGCCTCAATCAGTCGGTTTAGTGACGGTTTGAACTGCAATGAAACCTGTTTGAACGACCCACCCTGCTTCCCTATTCTGGTTCCGCCAGGTGATCCAAGAATCAAACACCGATGCATTGGATTTGCTCGATCAAGTGCGACATGCGGATCAGGGTCGACCTCAATTTTACTGGGTAAGCCTCATCACCGCGAACAGCTGAATCAGATAACCTCTTTCATCGATGCATCCAACGTGTACGGAAGTGAAGAATTTGAGAATAGTCAGCTCCGTGAAACGCTCCATGACGAGGGTAAAATGAGGACGGGTATGCCCACACAATCTGGCAAACGACTACTTCCGTTCAATATTAGGGGACAGGTGAGTTTCGTGTTTCTGACATTCTCAATGTGTTTAAGTATCATCTTCTTGAACAGAGTTTCAAACCCCTGATATTGAAATAACCGGATGGATGTAAACGTTATCACAGGTGGTGATTCATTCGTAATCCTCAGAATGCTTGACTGTAAATTTGCCGCCAATCAGTTTGGTTCAGACACATCTGTTTCTAGCTTATTTACTCTGTCTGTCCCAGTAAATGTCCGACAATACCTTCAGCTAGGAAATTAAAACAGTTCTCAGTAACGTTAAAATGTCAAGCACGCATCCTTGGGCATCAAAGTGTTTTGTGCAGCTCAACGAAACAGATAATGTGATTAGAACCATTATGCATTTTCAGGCGCTCTCTTATGTAATACCGCTGTTTTCTGTCATTTCTATGGTAACCAAGGAAAAGATACATAGGTTCCAAGAACTCGTGTACATCAACATAACCAAATCAGATCCGAGCTGATATGTGCAATAATCCCGTATGTGCTACAGTGTGGATCTTCACTTTATTTGTTTCCATTCAAGTTCTACTGTTTAAATGAGCTTATGAGATTTACCGTGTCGGAAAGCTATGTCTGATTACTTGCCTGACAATTTTGAGTCCACAGGAACAACGCAAAACAATAATGAGTTTTCCGACTGACGCATCAGTTGTGTTTGAATTGTATCGACATTCAGCGTTGTTCGTGTGACAAGTTCTGATACAAAACGTTGTTCAAGTACTCTGTTAGATTTTATATTTTCTTGGAAAAGAAGCACGGGTTCCAGAGACCCGTGGATGATAATGATGGACCATTTCCAGTTGAGTCAAGAGATTTCAACAGAGCTACCGTCCTCATTAACACAGACGCATCGTTGTAGTATTAAAGATAAGCAAGTTTAAATGTTTGATCACCAGTTATATTCAACAGGAAAAAAATTCAAGACACGTCCCAATCGATACATGCCATTTTTCAACAGAAATGCACAGGTCAAGTGTCAGGAACTTCTGGAAATCGAAGGTCGACTTTTCGCCCTCGCAACTACTTATCTTATAATTTTACTTCGACATAGTTTTTACCGATCCAAATAGAAACCCCTCAAAATCACGCTTATGAAAATATCAGACTTAGTCGAAACAGTTTACCAGACTGATCACGGTATGAAGTTCATGCCTGGTAAAATCAATTCCAGAAGTGAACAGAAGATTCCTCCTGGGTTACAGCTTGTGCACAATCGCCTACTTATTGTGTAATATCTAGCAGTGTAACTCAATTTTGGGCTAACCTTCGCTAGACTATGAAGAATTTTCTGCAAAACGCACCAGCATACTAGGCAGAATCTACAGGCTGACCTTTCGTACGTCTAATAAAATAACGGTTTCCCCTTGGCTTCTATACCTTAGCTTTCCTGCCTGAATTTCTCCGAATACGATACTTCAGTTTTGAACCACTCCTAAGTTTATTTTTTGAACAAAAGTCGGATGTGAGCACAAGGGCTTATCTAAATTAATGAATCTTAACTATATGCCGGACTTGCCCTCATCACAGTCCGTAGATAAGCTTTTGGCCACATCTAGGCGGAATCGTTTTATATCGCCTTGCTCGTCATACAAGACCCCATGGAAATATTTCTTGTCGTAACAAGGTTAATCTTTTATATTATTTTTGAATGCCAGTTTATTTAAGTGTAATAATCGACGAAGCTGGTGATAAGTGAGTTCCTGCTCGCCGACTGTTGTAGCCCCGAAGTTGGTCATTGTTTGCTCATCAATTCTGAACTCGAGATATCTGTGTTGTCAAAATCTCTAATTACAATTTCTGAATACTACTGTTTTGTTAATACCTTGTTAACCTATAGTCTTATCAGTGTCATCAAATCATTCTGAATCATTCAGAGCGCGAACAGTTTGGCTCGAAAGAATCCAACACATCCAATTGTTGCATGGGGTGCATGACACCGATTTGTGTACATGTTTATGTTTGTACATCATGACCATCCGACCGTGAGAAAGTGTGTTTTAAAGATCTGAAAATTTGTTGACAACTTTGATTCCAAACGTATCACTAAAACATTGAACCATTGATCCGTAGGTCTTCAAGACTTACTTATATGGACAAATCTGAGTGCACAGATGAACACCAATTAACCCTACGAACGTTAACAACCGCTGCAACGAGTACAAAACATAGACCACGTCTTTAGAAACTACGCGAAATCATAAGGAAAAATGATCAGATTCAGAGGATGGTGTTGATCACGTTGATTGATACAACATCAAAATGTGTGCTCAGTGGACAAGTGAGCGAATTCAGATCCTTAGTTCACTTAAAAATTATGTGCTTACTAGAAATGTGAGAGAAAAATATTAGTATGAGATGCAGCGTGACAGAAAACCCCTTAATCATCTGACACTTCTCTAGGAGACTAGAATAAACAGCTCCCCCAAATTTTCTAGTCTTCAGCGATAATATTCTGTTGCCGAAAATAAGTTTCGGAAGGTCAATAGTGTAAACTTAAAATGAGCAGAGAATTGCCGAGGAAAATCTGCATCAAACACGAAGGAAGAAGAGATCGATCCAGCTATTCTTCCACAGGTTCTACTATCAAGGATTGCGACAATTCACAGAGAGATTTTTCTTTCCGATTTCAATAGCCCTTACTTTGCAAGAAAAAGAACTTTGTAGAGCAAAGTCAGAAACCTGACTGAACTCGAAAAAGAGAACATCTAGATGACTTCTTTCAGCTGTCCATGCGAATGAGCGTATTAGTGATGCATGAAGTATTCGGTAGAGCGGTATATCGAATAGAAGATAAACGAAATTCAAGAAGACGTAACTAAAAATGGTGCTTTGTAGGTTTACATGGGCGGATGGTGAGTCTCATTCACTGGTTGCCGGTGAAAGGATGGCGAAAGGCTGCCTTAAAAATTTGACGGTACAGGGGCATTCTTTCATGCATCAAGCTGATTGTCAGTTTGGAGCTTCTGTTTACACAAATAATTCCTCCAGACCGGCAGACACCCCTTCGAGAGCCTTGGGATTTATTTCATTTGGACTCATCGTACTACAAATTTTCGCTTCGAATTGAACTCCCCGGGCTTCAAATGCAAACGATTCGGCTTGTGCGGGTGAATGCTAATATTTTCTCCCTAAAATGTGCCACAGTGTCTTCAGTAAGTAGCTGGACATCAGAAAAGTATCGTGATATCATTAAAATAACTGTTTACTGAAGTTGGCAAAAGAATGAACGTTTGACACGTTGGAGGTGCCTTCATCACATCTCTTTGGTGTCAAAATCTCTAAAATAAACGTTGGAAATGGCTGCTTTATCGACTTCTTGGAGTACATCACGAACTGCCATTGTTATAATGCCTCTTTGCTCTCAACAGCTTCGCCCGACATTGTGAGGTTCAGCCAATGGTTGAATTTTAAAAGTCTGCTTTTTCCGAGTTCTTGTGGTGAACAAAATTTTTAACCAGACATTACCGAAGTGTAAATTACAGTCACTGTACTCAATTACACCTTGTCGTCACCCTTATCGCGCTTCACTGTCTTTCACAAGAGACGATCGAGATAAAGTTTTCAGAAATTAGTCTTGTCTGACTGCATGTCCAGTGTTTTTGAAACTGTCTCCAACCAGGTAAAATTATCAGAGGGTTTATCAAAATTCGGTGAGCTTGGAGCTAAGCCAACTCGCAGGCCAAAGATTAATGGAACAGGGATAGAATAAAAACACTGAAAACGTCATTGTCGGTTCTCTTGGAGGTTTATTATGGTGGATGGGTCTCACTGAACAACTACTTGCAGCTTTTGAAGTCTTTTTATATGTTCAGCTGAAAGAGTTACTGATTTTTTGTAAACTATAACACTGAGGTATTCAATCGTTAGATATTCATCTAACAGGGCGTTGGCTGTTACTCGCTTTCTGTATTCCACATGGCGACAAAACTGTAAATTTATAACCAATAAACGTTCTTTACTTGCATCTGCGTGTTTTTGCGTTAGTTCACATTTTTGATAAGCACATTATGCTCTAAATTTCACCACACCCATAGTTCATGCAAAAAAAGAAACAGTGGAAGAGGCCAACGGCTGTTTTGCTGAAATCAGTGTACTTTAGATAATGTCACTTCAGAAATGTATGGCACTAAATGCCGTTGTGAACAGATATTCTACACGCGTGACGAACACAGGACTAGGGGGGATAACTGCGAATTACTGACTAACCTAAGTGTGATACAAGTCAGTTTAAGTGTTATATTTTAGTACACTTGCAACAACAGAAACATAAGCTAAACAATGAACAACACGGATATTACTCAAACTTTTCCATGGACAGCAATGATTTTGCAATGTGATCTGTGAAGGTGCGATAGATGACAAATATGACGATTCCTTGATGGCAACCAGATATGAGTGAATGTTCTAGTTGTCTGTTAAGTAGTGGGAGATATGGTTGATATGAGTTGAATTCAAAACCGATTATATCTGTCGTCTTCCCATAACTTCGTCAGTCAGCTGCTACCAAAAAAACAGCACACTTGAGATTTGTCTTAGTTGTGTGTCAAAGTGTTTTACTGCCATTTAAATTCACACTAGCCAAAGTGTGGTCGGGGTTCCGGAGGACTGAATTACTTTCAATCCATTGTAATTAACAGCACTTTTTATTCAACAATCTATTCATTCAGGTTGTTACTTGCTTTACTGACATCCGCTTTTATTACTATAAACTAAGTTATACATGTTACAATCTGCGTCCATCCGACGAGGGTCTAACCTTGAGTATAACAACGAACGAAGCTTTATCGAGAGGCACTAACAGATGTCGAATTCAGCTCTCCTGTAATCGCTCATCATGAAAGTATTCGCGGACCACAACATAACTTGAGTCTGTTAAGGACATTAAGTCGATACACCTAACTATTTTGGTACTTGTCAACCTACAGTGTTTCAGAAATTTTGTAGCCTTCCGTTCCTACCAATCAGTCCTGATAGCAGCAGAATAGCAGCTCGCCACTGTGTATGAGCAGATTATTGACGATTTTACATTACTAGTTGCTGAATGTGAAAGCCATTTCTCTGTAATGTGTCGAAAACTAGAGTCATTCAATCTGAATGATCGTGCTCCAGTGCATGTAGGTCTTTAGTTAAAAAAAAATTAACCGAGATTGTGATCCAGTGTGCATGCTTTACAACATTTCCAGCTAGAACGCGCGAAAATAATTAGTGAGAATCGCAACCGCTAGCGGAAATCAATTTCGAACCAAATCAAATGTGGTTTATTACAGTGAAATAGTGAGTTACATGAAGATGAAAGACAATATGACCAAAACCAATACTACATTACAACTTAAAACGGTGTGGCACAACGTGTGTCTTCGGTTACTCACCATCAGGGCAATCGCATGCCGTTTTGTTATCAGGTTTGTCAGGCCAATATAAGGAGCAGATTGTCAGGTAACTGTTTAAAACAGTTCTGAACTGGAGGACAGTCTGGTGACCAAACTGATCTCTACAGTTGTCTACCCAGTACAACGTCCGTGGTAACCTTACGGCCTACGGAAGTCTTGTCTGAGCGCAGAAGTGTGGACTGCACAATTGAATTCCGACCGCTTGCGCGGCGGCCGCAGTGCAAACTTTGAGTCCTCTGGACTGACGACTTGGCAATCGGCAAGTGGGTGAGAAAGTCACTTCCGACGACATGAGTTAATGAGGTGCGCTAGAAATGCACCGACTCTGATTTTGCCTCGACCTTAGTCATCCGTGTGAGGTGGTGTCCTCTCAGAAGGACACCTGGTTGCCTGACTGACATTACCTGATTAATAGAAGCACATGAAAGACTAAGCAGGATGAGATAACACGTTCAGGTAACGTATATCTGAGCTGTAAACTAAATACTTGATTTGTTTCGAACGAGATTCCTAGGTGTAGGTCTTTTCAGTTGTGTTGCTTATTCGGCGATTCACAAATTCTGCCAAGGCCTAGCCTTTGTAGTTTGACGTCACACGAGTTATTTTTCACCAGGGGGTGTTCAACTTTCGGTGCTGTCGGTTCTATGTGTACATCGGAATCCTTTCCGGATAGACATCCCCTGCGAATGTTGGTCGAAAAAATATCCCTTACGCTTTAATTACAACATCAGCGGATATCCTCATATCGCTGTCTGTGAAACTAAGAACCAGGTATCTTTTCTGCTTGAGAGGTGAGCACCTGAAAAAAATCAATATAATGGTCGTTCCAAGTCCCCTTCCTTTGAATACCTCACTGGACTGAACCTACTGCACGACAATTCCCAGTCACATCCACGAAAGATACTAGGTTAGTTGTTTGCCAGCAGTTCATCACTTCGTTGGTGGTAAATGGAATTAAGTAGTTGAGGGGTTCCGCCATTAAACCTACCTATGATCATAGGAGGTAACTGCTCCATTCCAAACCAATCACAAACGACAGGAAAAAAGAAGAATTAACTAAGAGAAGTAACTGAAATGCATTCTTGCTATCCTACCTGTTGTGAGCCTGCAGGTTACTGCCTGGATTACAATTCTGAAATGTTGTCATAATTTTGATTCCTAGTGCGCAAAGTACCGTTAAAACATAAACCGATCAAATTCATGACATCTTAAATCGATGGCTGCTACTGGGACTAACTGCTTGTAAGATTTCTTATTCAAAAATTCTCCTAAGCCGAGTCAACGTTCACAATTATCGTGAATCATCTGCAAAATATTTCAATGATATTAATCTGTGAAATAAAAAAGCAACAGCTATGAAAATAACATGCATTTCTCCTTGTAGTCTGTCTCACTGCGCCCGTGTGAATACGTGTCTTGTTTTTCCTTCCATACTTCAATCTATCTCTGTTCGTCAACCTTCATTCGTTGAACTGGCTGTTTTGCATGATAATATTTGCCATCATATTAGGCGACGTTATCAAAGTAACTTCTCCTTAAACGGAACTTACCCTACAGGAAACTTTACTTTAGATTATGAAGTAACAAGTCTGAATGACTGGAGGTCTGTACTCCGGGTTGGGAAGTTCAAAAGGTCTACCGGATGAGGCTGAATTGCCGAAGACATACAGTGGCTTTGCTGAACATTCACTTATACAGGGACTAAATGACTCACTCGACCAGTTGGTCAATCCACTGTTTCTCCTTCGTATCATTCAATAAGCAAATCCAAAGATTTCTGCTAATTCAAGTGGGAAAGAAGTTCTGGTGATGCGTTCATGCATTTGAGACAACAGCACAGTTAGTGTCCCCTCTTCAAGCGATCTGACAATCTGAACATTAGATTACTGAAATTCAGAAGATTCACATATGAAAACTGGCTGCTATATACAACGATCGATAGTTTCCAAGTAGTTGTGACGTAAGACTTTTGATAGCACGCTTAAGTCGGTTTTATAAAACTCGGCCAGCTTTTCTGGGGAAGTCGATGGCGGACCACTGGAAAAATAAAAGTGCTTCAAGTCGGGTCATCCACTAGAAAAATCTCATTCTGTTGCTTGCCAACTATTGCGAGCTAAAGGTCACCGTTTGATCATATGACTTTTCCAATAAATGTTCTTGCTTACTCTCTAAAACTTGATGTCATCAACTGAAAAAGAATCTTCCGCGAAAGAAACTGTCTGATTGGCAGATTTCATGAGCTTCAGACAAAGTATAAGTAGGTGCCAAATACAAAGTTGTAACAATGTTAACCTGCACAAATTCGCTTGATCTGTACCAAATGGGTTCGGTAGTCGTTTGCACGATTAAACAGACAAGATGAGTATTTACTTCAGGACTCGATGTCGAACATAACACGTTGACAAAAAAATCGTAGAGAGAATTGACACACTATAAACTGCCACCTCCAGAAACCGTGAATTCTAATAACTTATTCAACAACGATCCACACATCGTGAGTTACTTTTGGAAAATATAGTACATATATATAGTGATAATATGTATTACTAATATAGCACTAAGCAATAAATTGTGTCTGGCATGTTGTGCACTTAGTCTACTTTGAACATAGGGTTCTTCACTGTGCAGTTTATGTTTAAATGAATTTCTTTCACTCTGTTTGGTTTATCTTTTGTTTTTTGATAAATCATCATGGTTTCCTGCATAATGCGCTACGTTTTATCACAATTCAGGTTGATTGTCAGGCTGACCCCCAACAGGACTTTGTTCCCTGTTTCAAAGCCGGAGACCATCGAAGCAACGAGAACTTGGGACTTTTGTCCATGCACACAATCTGGATCCGTGAACATAACCGCTTGGCTGATGGTCTTCGAAGTCTAAATCCTGATTGGTCAGGGGATCGTGTGTATCAAGAAGCTCGCAAAATTGTTGGGGCTTGTATGCAAGCGATCACCTATCAGGTGTGGTTGCCAATGATTTTGGGACCAGCCGGTTTGGAAATGTTGGGTACCTACGCGGACTATGATGATGACGTCAATCCGACAATCAGCAATGAATTCGCAACCGCCGCAATGCGATTTGGTCACACTCTGATACCGCCAGTTGTGTTTCGTCTGGATGAGAACTGGAATCCCATACCTGAAGGTCATTTGCATTTGCATCAGGCATTTTTTGCCCCAGAACGCATGATGAAAGATGGTGGAATGGATCCGATTCTACGAGGCCTCTTGTATAACGGAGTGCGAGATCGTTCGCGCAATCCACCACTGAATGCAGAACTGACAGAGCGACTATTCGCCATGGCACATGAGTTGGCACTGGATTTGGCATCACTAAACATTCAAAGAGGTCGCGATCATGGGCTTCCGGGGTATTCTGAATATGCTTACAGATTCTGTGGGCTTGGTAGCTCTCCACATCCAGACTCCTTTGAGGACTTTTCGTCGCGCATATCCAGCAGAGATACCCGAGAACGCTTACGCAAAGTCTATGGGCACCCAGGAAACGTAGATTTGTTTGCAGGTGCTGTACTTGAAGATCTGTTGCCAGAAGCAAGAGTAGGTCCAACTTTTGCTTGCATTATAGCGGATCAGTTCAAACGTCTCCGGAGTGGTGACCGTTTTTGGTATGAAGCACGTGGCGTTTTTACTTCAGCGCAGTTGGCCGAGATTCGAAGAGCAGGATCTAGCTTGTCCCGAGTAATATGTGAAACAGCAGACAACATCACTGAGGTACCCGTAAACGCATTCCTGCGTCCTAAAACAGCGGCAGATATGATTTCCTGTTCAGAGGTCCCCAAGCTTAATTTGGCAGCCTGGGTAGAATGTCCAGCAAATTTATTTGGAGTGAATCGTTTCGAACCTAGTCGTATCCGAAGGAGACGTAGCGTGGAAGTTGATCAACAATTCCCCTCTTGTTCCGCGGCAAAAGATGATTTTGAGACTGTGGTTGTGCAGTTAAAAAGCAAAATTTCAGAATTAGAAATGGCAGTCGCAGCGCTTACGAGAAAAGTGGATAAAGTTCCGCAAGAAAAGCCGTGAATCTGATGTCATACATCCCAGTATATTTTCCTGTAGCTAGGAAACTGTTTACCTGTTCCACTTCCTTTTACTAAATGAAAACTCGGTTAAACAAGTAACCGATTAGGTTATGGCGGTTAATTATGTCATACGTGTGCTTCCCCCTCCTCCGTTCTAACATATTTTGTTAATCACTGCACAATACGACACAGTTGATTTCTGAATATATATGATTAAATTACTAGGGCTTCGTGGAATAACACTGCACAGCTGAAATCACTTCATCGATTTCCGGTAGACTATTTTCCAATGATTAACCACCAGTCTCCGCGTGTTTCCGCATACTTAAATGTTTGAGATGTAGAATAAACGAGTTATTACGTTGGATTTACCATGTATAAGTAAACTTGTCGCAGCAGTTGACGAAACTCCTGAACATTTTGCAAAACCAAACATCTTGAACAATCAGTCAAAGTTCTTGCTTACCAATCCTGTTGAAAAAACACCGCTTCAATGAACGATCATTCCAGCATTTTTCCTGAAGTGGCAACCATGAACTGAAAACTATCGCCAGTTATTGCATGAATACCAGCGAACATAGAAAGGAATCATGAATTCCAAATATGTTAGCATGAGTAACCAGTAGCCATTTGATTTTGAAAATGTTGTGGTTAAATGATTAGAAGCGGTAAATCGACCAGGCCTAACGTGTGGCTGATTGTGCGTGGTCTGTTCATTGTCAAGTAAACTAGATTGCGGAGATCGGTCGACCTCGTATAAGAACTAAAATTGGACGTAGTGCCCTTTTAAAAGTAGTCGACTGAAAAGTCAAGCCGAATCTAGTTATATTATCCATCAACTGTTACCACCCATCCGTGGTCGAATTATACAGAAAAACAGTTTGTGAGTTTACTGCTTTACTGTATGCTCTTGCTTAAATCGGTTGGAAGCTTTGAAATTTTAGTGACTCATGTGAACTTGTGAGTCTGTTCAACCTGAGGGATCCGCTAGTTTAAACGAGTTGACATTCTAGGCAGTTCAAAAGAACAGGGGCAACTGCAATCGTTAACAGAAAACATCTCATTTAGGCACCTCAGAAGAGTATAACTGTAGAAACTACTGGAACAATTTAGACAAATAAAGCCAGTCAATACAAGTCGCTAGACGGGGCGTGAACTTCTAGCTCATTAGGTAGGTTCTGTCTGACCTACAGGCTTCCAACAGATGACACTCGAAAAGCAGTAATTTCATCGAACGCCCGGCTATCGATCATCAACTCCTCCATCTAACCGGAAACGATCGATTAATTGGTCGGTCACTTAAACTCCTGTTTCATCGTGTGTTCAACGAAGAAGATGAAACGCTTAAACAAGGTGGTGTGCATAGGAATGTCAATCAGGGGACCTGATTTTAGTTACACTTCTAAAGAAAAATTGTTTCTCTTCAAGACTACACGACTTCTAATATTGGATGTTAGAGATAAGAAATCGCTCGCTTTCGTGTACAAAACATAACTTAGCATGTGAACGCTCTTAGTACGTTTTCCCAGTTCACCTGCTCTGCCAGTGTTACGGTAGGTATGATTTTAAATTCATGGTTAGTAATCGCCTAGTTACAGCGTACTTTCAGGACATAAAAGTAAACACTATATCACCCTGTGAAAGTCGTGGATTAATATCTTGTACTGTACTCATCTGATAAGCGACTGCCGAGGTTCATTGCCTACGATTAGTTACGTATTCCACTAAACCCCATTTAATCCGGTCCCTGAATTTAGTTTCGGACCCCACTATCTTCGTGAATTTACTGATCTACCGCACGTAGAGATGGCAACCGCAATTCGGAGTACTGCTGAAATATTACATATCGATTTGTGATTGGATATCCCAACTAGACTGTGACAAAACTGAGCTATACTGAGTAACAGTAGTAAGTGGCAGAGATGCTGACCCTGAATACGTAGTTTGCGCCATGAGTAGAAGGCGCGGCACAGTAGAACATAATTACATATGCGTAACACATGGCATCCTGAATGGTCCTTTGAATTATTGATCCTGATTAGTCACAAACTCTATGTAGTAGGCTGGACATTAACAACGTTCGTTAAATCCACAAAATAAATTGAAAAAAATGTCAGTCAACTGAAGTAGTATCATACCTTCGTTTAGAATGCATAATGCAGGAAAGCTGAAATGATTCATAGATAGATTATCGTGTGACAATATACACATGCACCCTGAATAGGTTAATACGTTTCGCATGTGAATACTGGGAACTGCGCTACGAAGGACAAAATACAGTGACAAATAGCTTTGTTTTTGTCTAAATTAGATGCTTTCGGCCAAAAGATATTCACAGAAACAGATCATTTTGTGGGAATTCGATTATATTGCGAAACCCGCAAGGCTTAATTTGTTTCAGTGGCTTCATGAGACCGCACAGTTCAAGTGTACAAAATAAGTTATTGTGGAGCCCACGATGTTGTGGATAATAGCCTGTGCTCAAAACCTACATCGAGTGTTCATGTCCTGGTTTGTGTGGTAGCTAAGCGATCACCTAAGCAGAAACGAAGGTTTTAGAAGTAACAGCCTGTGTTGTGCAACTAGTCGGTAACAACGATCACCAGCAAAACTGCTGCCGACTGTCTTCTCCCTACTAGGCTTAATCAGCATAACATGCACCGTGGGTTCGAACGTACGACATGTGAGTCAGCGTTAGATTGTAGCCCAGACAGGTATGTACTAAACCACGGGGTCACGATCACGGGGTTGCTGGACGGTATGTGAATTACCAACCTTGACCATAGCGTCTCTTGTTTACGAAAACCGATCTGGTGGCCTTCTAGAACCGCAGGGATGTACTTGCTAGTTTATAGGCCAAGTGCAAGCGGTTGATCGGATTCAATCAATCAGAAAATAGAGTACGGTAACCAAAAAGTGATCTATGCGCTGTGGTGAAGAATTCGTAAATCAAATTTCCACGATACAGACGTTATCATTGGATAAAATATTTGCCCATAAAACGACAGCTTTTTGAATTGGAGTCGCTTATCCATTGCCTCCACGAACAATCGGAACAGCACGCGTAATCAAACACGATCAAGCACTAAATTTCGATTATAAAACCGTTTTTGATGACATCTTTCGCGGATTGCTGTGGCGAACAGACGATTCATCAGTTACGGTGTTGACGGAAGAACAATAGACTGAAGACTGTTGTTACTAACCCGTAGTTTCATTCAGTCGGTCACTGATGCTTAATGACTAGATGTTCCACACATAAATACTGTTGAGAGAAACTCTTGGAGTTTGAGTGACTTGCTATCGGTAGTTGCATGCGTCTTGATAGCAGTTTACATGTATTTCAATCTCCGCCTGGAATTTCACACCAGAGCCTGTTCTCGTGCTCCACATTTTGGAATAGCATACCTCGTTTCTCTTTGACTAAGAAAACTGGACGAAACACAATGAGCACCTTTAACCTGTATTAGCAAACTGGGTTCTTTTTATTGTTTTCATTTCCAGATATTGTTGACAAAGCTTTCAACAAACTATACATCGGCGAACATTGATTTACGTTTACCGGAAATTTCGGAAATTGATTTATATCGTAAAACCGCTCTCTCGCAGCAAGATTCCCATGTTACGCACATAAAACATGTTCTACGCTCAGTTGCAGAAGGTCAGTTGTGGAGGTAAACCCGTCGTGGTATGAAGTATGACGGAATTGAGGAAAACGGATTAACTCAAACAGAAACAAACTCCACAAGTGATCCTAAACAACCGGTACCTTCAGTTGATTGGTGTTTCTAGTCGATCGTCTTGTAAATCAATCCACTTAGTGTGATGTGTAATCGAGACAAAACGAAGAATTTTGTAAAACATCTGATTGCGTAGGCGGTAACGAGCTGGTGTCTACATTCTCTTGTGTGTAGAAAGAAGGCTGTCCACGTTAACGGGCTAAATGATACTAATGACAACTGCGGCACAATCGTTTTGTTTAATTTAAAAGTGAGTTTACTTCACCGCATGCAATCTTTGACTATCTGCGGTATATTGTTTGACATTATACGACATAAATAGAAGGCCACAAAATAGTTCATGAATATTTCTGCAACAACAACCCTTTAAGTCTCAATTGTCAGTGCATAATTAACCGAGACCATTTCGTCTTATAATACTGAATAGTCATTTGGTAAACATTGATTGCCGGTGAGTAACTGAAGAATTGCGTGAAGATTACTGGGAAATAACCTTTACATGGATGTAAATAGTTTTCCTCTCCCAGTTATACCGGCCAAAATTGTGCTCAAAAACTCACCACGACATACGAAATCACGTTCCTTCGGGGCAGCGTCCAGATGGGTTCATATGTTTGAGATTGAATGAGTGCTCGTCTTGACCCCAAACGAAAACAATGAATAAAAATGAGTTGGTTTAATTCCGTTCAACCACAAGATGTACCAAATAGAGCACAATGAAGCAGTTACGACTCCGAATATCCTGCAAATGCATTACAAAACATCAGGGAGCCTCAAACAATATCTCTGGTGAAGGTTTGATAAGAGGCATCTCTGAATACATCCATCTTCCACGTGTAAATAAAAATAACGAAGGGCTTTAAATTTCATCAAGACGAAAGAAACTCACTGTCTTCAAGTTTAACTCGACGTTTTGAATCAGCTTCTCTACAGTAGGTGTACAAACGACACCGCAAGTCCTTTTCTTTCAGGATTACCAGGAAATCAAGATGTCAACGTTCGTCGACGTTCGTTAGGTAAATACTAACATGATGGATAACTTTAGCGGACGGACACGATTCTGTGGTTACTTCCAAAAGGGTTTGGTTTGCTTTAATACAAATGCCAGTGAGGATATTCATTGATATATTAAGTTGTGTCTCAAACGGCAGAATCGATTACCCCATTCTAACAGTAAGCAAAAATGTCAAGTGTCAAACCAACTTAGTGAATAATTTTTCGCTATCGTTCGCTTTAGTAACATGAGCACGATAAAACGGAATTCCAATGGAATAACGCTCTGATACACATCCGTCGGCCAAAAAGAACCTGGCTTCTATTTGAAGTATGTCTACAGTTGACCGATATAATAGCTCCATAGCTTACTCGTTTGAAATATATCAAAACTTTATGCGAAGGCAGCGTGAAGTGTTCAAAGAACAGGATAAAATAATCTGATTGCCACCCACGCAAATCAAGCGGAGGAGAACACGCGAAAGCTATAAGTTGAGATTCTTCAGAGAGGCGAAGGAAATCAGTCATTTATAACAAATTGTTGCTTTCACTGGTAGGAAATACTTTGATGTAGTCCGTGGATGTTTTCCTGAAGGGTAGCAGTTGACTTCATTGTTACCTTGCACAATAAGCTCAGCCAGTTGAGCACAAAATCTGAGTATGACTTACCATACAACAATTGTTTGTAAAACAATAGATGGCTTAATAGTTTGTTACTGGTGTACAAACAGCTGCCGCTCAGGAGCCAACTAAATCGCAAGCTACTTTTGCAACCAATCTCAGACTCGCTGGAATTTTCTGTTTATTGTTGAGCACTGGTGGCTACCCAAACGGTGGGTGTTATAATTTATGGTCGAAACATTCTCAGAACCACTCAAAAAATTTGAATCGTGGTACAGAACTGCGAAAAAATCGATCGCTGTTTGACTGGACAGCAAAATAACAGGTATGCATTGAGGACACAGCAGGTTTTGGGTGATCTCACAAAAACGTTATCTGACCAAACTCTGCTGATTTAGTTGGTAACTGGTCCGTTGGAGTTGGGTTTCATCGGCACCACGAGGTCTGAGGATACAAATCCATCCCAGGTATGTGAACGATATTGTGGTTTCTCACCATTTAGTGTCATCATTTAGTGTTAATCCGGACTCTTGGCTTTACTCTTAGAGGAATAAATTTTTTACCATTGGTAAGTAGTTTGGCAGATTAGCTAATCTGGAAGCAAGGTGGTTCTGAAAAATCCACACTGTACCTGGATTCGAAACAGCCACAGAAAGCACATCCTCAATTCGTCAAGCGCTCTACCAGCTGAGCTACTACCAGCTGACTAAACCGGTAGCGCGGAGCTTTGAGGTTCGGACGCAGTTAACCATGCGAACTACTGTGTCATACAGAGACCACCAGCAGTCCAGTAGTTTGACTGTCTATGCAGGACTTGTCAGTGACCTTAAGATGAAATCCACCAGTGTCAACGAAAAGCACGGAGGTTGTTTTGCTGCAATTTCGGTCGCTGGTCCGAATCCAACCGAAGTCCACACTTCTCGCAATTAGGTTTTCTCAAAGTAGATGTCTGCTATGTTGTTCGGGTAGTTTGATCGCGCGGAATAAGTTTTCTCTTTGAATTTATTCCAACATCGTTCATTGTTTTTAACTATTGTTCATTGTCTCCATGTTTCTTTTATGGGTTCACGTTGAAAACCGAGAGTTTTCCGTCGGGCTTCCTTGAACCAGTGAGACCTTTTACTTTTCCACTGACCAATGATGAGGAATGCCCACCGGTCGCAACGTAGTACAACACGACTTTATAATAAATTACTTCTTAAAACCACTACTTAGGCATCGAAGGGTGCCCTTCTTAATCAGGATTCTTTTGGATCTACTCTGACCAGGTGTTCTGTCTCACTCCGGTTGCATATATTGTCATTTACATGAGTGACTTGAAAGGACTGTAGTCACTCTGTCCATCCTTCTGCTGACCTTGTTACTCCTTTGACGATATCGCCGCAGAATAACCGGAATTCAGTGTTATGTCCTGTTTGGAATTTTCTTAGCTATTCACTAGATTACCTAAGATGAAAACATAACTTTCCACGCAATATCGATAGAGTTAAGCGTTGGTGATGGGCATGCGTTACAAGAAAAATCAGAACTCGCTTTTTCTGTTCCTCTTAATTGTGAGGAGTTTCTCTGTGTTTATTAGTAATCTGCGAGTTGTTGAATTTTACTTCATTGTGAAGGGGTAATGAACTCGCATTCTACAGCTACCGAAGATTTTTGCTAGTTGCTCGACTGAAATTCAATCTCAAATGACCGTAATGACCGTGGGTTCATAGCTTGGGGTTAAATGGATCCTTTGTTCGGATCCAACCGAAGCTCAGTTTTAACAAGTGGATCTAATCTATGTTATTAACGTCCAGTGAAACTTTATTATCGACTGGAATATCATCCAGACAATTTTTACATAAAACTGATTGTGAAAAGTCTTTATACGGTGCAGACTGAAGTTTATTCATAAAGAAACCTGTTGGAAGCAACTACATACTACAAAGGGACTGGACTGGAGCGGTTCCGTGACCGGAGAAAGTTCAGTCAATCAGATTCCAAGAACAAGATTTGGTATGCGGGAATGTGGTCGATCAGTGTTAACCAGTCAAAAACCGCGCCCAGCTGCCGCGCCAAATTTGTTTTGTAAGAGGTGGTGATTAGAAAAGGTTGTTTGAATGCTTTTTGCATTTAAGTAACCCAAATGTCTAAGGCAAGGTCGTGGAATGTAACAACAAACGAGTGGTCAAAACGCAACACACTTTTTCCATAACGGCAATGACAAATGCTGTTGGTTCTGTTTACAAATAACGTTGTTTTTATACTGAGCTGTGGTTGTTCACTACCGTTTATGCTACTGTTTTTCTCATTTTTTGTGATCGGTACCCCAGTACGCGACACTTCCAGTTGAAGGAAGCCTAATAATTGGTAATTGAACCCCACACTTCGTGCACAAAACAACAGTGGCTTCAAGTTAAACAATTCGGATGGAAAAATAATACTTAGCAATTTGACTAAATGTCACAACCCTCCTTAAATCTCTCATGAAACTGTGTAGTGGTAAATAGAGATAGCAGATAAAATGATACATTATTTCTCAAATTTGCACATCTACATTGTAGTATATAGTCTCAAAAGTGTCTACGAGACTGTATTTACTAGACGGTTTTCCTATTGAATCATTCAGCCGGAAATAGATTTTCTGTTACGATACGTTGACAAAAGAACCAGTGAAGTGAACAGATGGTTCATGTTTTGAGCAGTCAATAAATGTGCCTGGTTTATGCCCATGGACCTCATCCAACGAAACTGATCAGCAGCACTAAAATCGTTGTTCTAAAAAAGGTCCAATTTATAAATAACTGTTAATTCCACCTGTTACGTGTTGTCAGGATCGTTATGTGATGAAATATTCTGAATACTGCTTAGAAAGTTAAATATCTTGCCCACCTTTTTCGTCGTCCATCTACACAAGTCAGCGTATAACTATTTTTACACATCGCACCGAACCCCATGGAGTGGAACTGATGCAATAATAAGTTAGCCGGTCAAAAGGGTTAGAAATGTGAATCGGAGCACAAACTAACCACATGCTACACATGAACTTTCGAAGGTAAAAGTGTTAGATACATCGATTGTTTGTCATCTGGGACGAGTAAATCCCAGTTTCCACTGACAATAGCTAATCAATTTAGCGTCAGATCTCAATGTCATAACGTTCCTTGAATAGTTACCTCACTAGTTCACCCAAACGGTATTTTGCCCCTCATATCTATCCTGTGCCTTAAATTCCGAAATATATTCAAATATCATGCTTTTTCATGTGTTCCAAATTAAGCATTGCTTGTTTGTTCTGTATCAATTAAACTAAATGCAAACAGTATCTCATTAAGACAGTGTCATTCCAAAGTGGTTGGTCAAAACACAGTCAACATTCTGACAGTTTTAGGTTTGGCTTGGCGAGTTACTCAAGAACATGTGAAACAACTATCTGCCTTTCATCATAGTGTAAACGTCGTTAAAAATAAATTTAACCTCAGACTAATGAACATAAATAATGAAACGTCCTTCGGATTAATTTCTAAAAGTATAAAATAGTGGTGTGTGATTTTTATCGGTTACTACGCTATCAGTAACTTTGAAGTGTGACAGCTGCAAATCGTCACCACAAGACTCTCAAAGCCATCGCTGCAAACGCTGCAGTTACGGAGTACCCAACGTTGTATCATTCTAGAGTTTGCTTGCAGGCACAATGAAGCGGCACTTACGTAACTGAGCAAACGACAGTCATATGAAAAACGTCACGTCCAAAGATAGTTCTCGGAATTTAGAGGAACAGAGTTGTAATAGGATATTTATTAACAAACACCGTTTGTCGGGATTGTTAACAGTTTACTTCTGTTTTAGGCTGATCATATGTATGGTATGGAGAACCAACTTTTGACCTTACGGACAATACCCATAAGTTATATCAAGTTAAAATTGTGCGCATAAATTTGTGGGAAAATTGTGCCAACTGAGACCAACAGTCGGCGTCAACCGTCTGCTATGTTGTGACCTCAAAGAAGCTTGACCTAGTGAGTTGTTGATTGCATTAAATCCGTACGGGTCACGTGAAAATATAAGACCACAAACGTGTACACTCATCTGCACTACAAACTTGCTTTCACACACACTGAATAGCAGTAGCCCTGGTGGCGCGTCCACAATAGTGCGCACACCCAATTATAGCAGTCGCTTCTGGTCCATCATCTTCCTATGACTGAGACCTGCCCTTCAGTTCCAGAATGCAGGCACCAAACTATTCACAAACAAGACTGTCTGTTGTGCAACACCGATACTTGTGTATGGTAACGGTTATCTAAATCTACTCACTGAAATTTCGCACATTCGACTCTATCTTTATTATGGGTTTAAATTTCACAACAGCGTAGTCTTATGGGAACGCGCAGTCTCTCTTTGTTTATAGATTGGCGATTTCCTGATGTTCCGTCAGATGGATTACAACTCTCACAAGTTATCTTCTTATGGTATATACTTTCACTGCTAATTGATATCAAAATTCAGCGAATTCGCTTATTTGTGCTTCGTCTAAAAGCCAGAACGACCGGTTCAGTCTTTGAACATCAGATGGTCTTTAAACGTAATGATAAAAATCAAACAGAAGCACGGGTAGCAACTATTTTCAAAATTAATTTCCTGAACGAAACAACTGAACGTGCTAAACAAATTCATTTTCGTAAATAATTTACGAAGGTAAATTCAGCAGAAGGTAATATGTTATTGTCTGATTTGACATGGAGTTTTGTACACTCCGTACAATGGCCACAATCAGTAGACTAAATTCCCATCAGAGACTCCTATCATACTCTTCAGAAGTAATTTTACATGAAAGGTCAAGCCATTCGCCAACAGTACACAAGTGACTCCCGGTTCAAGTGGCTAGACCAGAGGTGACTGGGATATCGTAATATTATGCATGATTCAGTTGGATCTCAATATACCCACTTCCGCTAATTACCCATTGAATCGTTCCTCCCGGAACATATACAGTTGTGTTGTTTTGACGACAAATAAGCAGAAGTAGTTGGTCATCTCAGTTTTCGTACGTGAGTGAATGAAAATTGTGAAAATAAATCAGATTATATTGAAGAAGGTCAAAAGTGGTGAATCAAAGTCACACATTATTTGTAATAACTGATTCCACTGAAGTGAGTCGACATTCGGATCAAGAGGTTGTTTCAATTTGGCATTCAGGACACGTTGGAAATACCCTTACTTCCGCATATAATAGGACTTGACGTGCATAAGAGTAATTGAGCAACGGACAATTTTTATGGGTAGTTGGCAATATATGGACAAATTACTGGCTACATGGAATGAGTCAACACAGCTACCGAAGCGTGTCCACTTTAGCACATTGTTCGTTTGTTATTGTTTAACTAAGATCGATTCTGCCGATTGTGCGATAAAAATTTTCCCGACTCGTCGATGGTCTACGCTGTATCCGACATAATGCAGGTGTTTTCCTACTGATAAACTCGTGTTTTACCATGTGAGCACAATTCTGCGGTGGTCAAACAGGTGAATATTTTATGATGTGACACTTAACCCGACAATAATAATCTGCAATACCAACCTAACTGTGACCGTCTAACAGTGGCGACAGCAGTTAAAATAAAGTGTGAAATTATTCTTTTTTCAGATGATTTGGCAACCCCAGTCTTATCCTCAAGAAAACGTGCTTGTGTTTAGAAGTAATTTAACAGTTGTACTGTAAGTAACGTCACTAGTATAATATCAGATACGTCAGTTTCAGAACAGCATACACCATGACTGGAACCTTGCTCAAGGAATTACCAAAATCACGTAAAAATAACGTGAGTTGTCTCTGGAATCAGTCATTCGAAATTTTTTTCTGAGGATAAAACCGTGAAAGACGTGAGTTCTTTGCATGCAGTAGTTTAGTTCATATCCCTTGAAGTGTTCACTGGGAAAATCACTTGGTGAAATATTGTTCAGTAAGTGTTACATATCAGTAACTGTTCCCAAGCTGTGTGAAATGTGAGGCATGTGTACATAGCCCTGGCGAGCCCACTCGGTTGAACAGTGCTTACGCATTCTGCTATAATCATTAGGACATCTTTTTTGTATGATTTTGTTAGGCCACTTAGTGTTAACCCGTTTTATGTCAGATCAGGTTTCACATATTTGACTTGTCTATACTGCGTCGCCAGTTACCAAAAAATGTGGCTAACAAAAGGAACCTTCCCACCGGCGATTATATTGCATCGTGCCATCCACAATAGTCTAAACAGAATGTATATACATTAGCTTCTGTTAGGAAAGACTAGTCTTCCAGACTGAGCTTTTTTCTGCTCTCATGAAGCTTCTGTGGAATTTCAAGACCACCTGAGCCCAAGTAAAATATTCTCTGTCCAAAGCCAACTGTATTTATCAGCACACGTTAATCCATGGGAATATGAGGTCTCCCTTTCACAAAAAGCCTTAAATCGTCCCCTCCTTCGGTGAGCCACTCCCATCGATTTTTCACAACCGACTGTCTTTTAATCACTTCGTTGCTCGTCAAGCCACACTGCAATGCTGAATGGCGGACAGCACGCTGTCACGGTTCTATTAGCCTACTTGTAGTACACAGATATGAGGCTTCTTGATATAAGTTTGCAGACTGCCTTCCGCGCCAAACAACGCGCCATCAATCTTCAGAATGAGACCATGAGATAACTGAGTCTGTTTCGACGAACCAACTCATAACTTCAACAACGACAGTGTAGTACGGAAAAAACCTTCTACACATTATTCGTCACCACCAGTATTTTATCTGTGAGAAACAGTGTAGAACTATAGTCCTATCAAGTGAATCTCCAAAGTTAAATTTATACAACCGGTTATAAAAACGTTTTATCAAAATAACAAAACATGCTTTCAACTAGCGTTGCGTTTACTGTGAACACAAGGCATCGGTTGTCTTGCCTGTAAGTAAAAAACACCCCGCAAAAAACAGCACTTTTAGTGGACCGCAGAAATTGTCTCTGTATGAAGCGCTATTGTAACAGACCTTATACTGTTTGGCTGATTGATAGAGTTAACCAGCCGATGAGTAAATTTGCGTGTATAATGTGATTGTTTAATGAAGTCTACTCAGATAAACTACAGTGGTGTAACACAGTTTCAGCATAGTTTGCTTAAACTAGAAACCAGTCTGTGTAACCTCTATGAAAACCATGCAAGCGAATTCAGGTTTGTTCGACGACATCTGTCATCAACCAGTGAAATCAAACTGGGCCATCAATTTTTCGTTAGGTCTTAAAAACTTTAGGCAACGGATATGATTTTCGATTAACTGAAATACCATATAATTCATGTCGAAAACGGAGAAACGCTTCACCAGCACAAGTTTGTAGAGGAGTATCGACTGAATTATAAACGTCCTATGAAAGCTATCGAATGCTTTCAGATTAATCGACATCAGGGCGTTTTCGGGACGAAGTTACAAGCGAGACAAAGACAGTGTTGCGGTAATCAAATTATACCCTAGTATCATACAATCTGCCTAGTTCGCTTAGCTATGACCCAGTCCTGCTTCTTTTGAAAATATGTTTCCGTTTTATTTTACGAACTTGTAGTGCTTTGTTGTATTCATTATGAAATCGGAAGTAAAAATTTTACGCAGATTACCTATAGCTTGTTTGTCAAACTAACTCAGAATTTTTCAAAAAGCTGTTGATTTCTCGACTCAGACGAAGGTGAGAAGTCTATTTGTTCGTCAGTTCTCTTTAATTTAAAAGAGTTGCACAAATTTTCCTCATGATACCTCTCTTGATTGTGAAAAACGTCAGCCGATGAATGTAAACCTTGTGATCAAACATAAGGCACGTTTAGTTCTAAATTCGCCAAATCCTGGATTACTCACTAACACTCTAAAACACCACCTAGAAGATACAGTGAGCTCAGAGATCGATACCTATCTTGAAAGCCCTAATCACAGGCTTATTTGTTGAAGTTAACAGAATATTTACTATGTCTTCTATCGAAAGGATCGAGCAACCCGCGGATTACTCACAAGCTGTTTTCAGAGAGCGGTGGTTGGAAAATCTACCAAACTGCGAAGGTTCAATGTAAGTGTTGTTCAACTTGACACAGACCTTCAGTTAATAAGGCTAAAGAAAATGTAATCTGTTGCAATCTGATTGTAAACATATTGATTTCCTTCAAAAGGTAGGAAGTAGCCGATTTCGGTGTAAACCTTGACTGGCTAAGAGGTTAACAACTCTAGATAGGTCCAACCACTCCACCTGGTTTCAATCCTACTGGTTACACTCAATCAAGACAATGAAATCACCGCCAGCCCCTCCATGCAGGCAACTATCAATACACAGGATAGGCGAGCGGAGTACACCTGTTCAGAATGTGGTCAGATTTGCACATCGAATGCTGACTTGTCGGCGCGTACTCGTGTGCATCGACGCAGGAATGGTCCAGAGCAGGAAGTGGACACCCAGCCCGCCACAATCTTTGACCTTGCCAACTATGACCGCAGCTTTCTCACCAAAATTAGTCTAAGTCAATACAGAAGACATGCACATCCCGTCGAAAGCAACCATGAGAAGCTCATATCCAGGAAAAGCGCCGGATTCAATTGGTCTCAGCAAGAATCGGCCTATCCTATCAGATGTGCTGATGCACTAGCTCCGTTGTGTCCTACTCGACGCGAACTTCATCATCGGCTCCTATCACATCTCCCAGGTCGTAGTTTGGAGAGCATTCTGACTCGTTTGTATGCGCTGAATTTGTAGAGGAATACTGCTCCAACTGTCAATCCAACCACCGTCTCACAGACTAACACGACATCGGATATTGGGTCTCAAGCAGTTGATCACTCTGAATGGTTTACCTGTTTGATCCAAACAGTGATTACCCAACTGGATTCCAATAGCAAGACCTTCCTTCACAGTGGTGAACTGTTAACTATTGCCCGCGGTCTTCAGGCAGGCGTTTTCACAATGGTACAAGCTAAATTGCTGCCAAACATGCACGTCTCACTAGCTTTTCAGTACACCTGGCAACTTGTCAGTCGACGACGTGGTCGTGTTATCGTGGGAACCCACCTGACCATGAAGCAGATACGGAGGGCTAATTATGCAGCGATATAAATGCCGTACCACCAACGTAAGAAAGACGGTGCGTTTGCAGTTTTTTCTGGCAACTGGAGAACTGTTTATAGGATGAACCGCGGCCACCCAGATAATTCCAACGAATACTCGTCCGAGGTACTATCGGCTCATCCACACGTTGATTAGCGACCACCTCGCACAATTTTTCCTCAGAAGTGGTCTCTGGTCGACCCGATTACTGGAGAAGAAGTATCACGCACCCTGAAGCATATGGAAAACACCGCTCCGGGTTTGGGCAAATTTTTGCCCAAACATTTGAAGCGTATGAAAGCTGATGCCTTGGCCGGATACTTCAACCCGTTTCTGCGAACCCACCGTTGTCGAATCCACTTATGCCTTTCTCGCATCACGCTTGTACCCAAAGTAAACAACCTTTCATCTCCCATCGAGCTCAAACCCATCGTCGTATCTTCAGCGTTGATACGTTGTTTCTACAAGTAGTTGGCTGATCGTTTGAATAGGCGCTTGAAACCGCCCGCTCTCCAGTTTGCTTTTCTACACCGTGACGGTTGTCTCGAGGAGACCTCACTGCTTCATGTGTTGCTTCGGAACCCATGAATCGCGTCTTTATGTTGGTGCGCGGCTTATATCGACGTGTCCAAAGCGTTTGATTCCACCTCACAAGCCTCGACTATCAGTTCTGCCCAAGTCTTCGGTGCTCCTCCACCTCTTACGCATTACATTGCAGACTCCTACCGGAATGCTTCCACCACGCTCGATGGCTTCGTTCTCCGATCCCAACGTGGTGTTCGTCGGGGTGACCCACTGTTCCCGCTTCTATTCATCTTGGCGATGGATGAGGTGTTGGTACTATCTCGACCGTCGCTTGGTTACCAGCTCCGCGACACACTGGTCAGCGGTTTCGCCTACGCCGACGATATGATCCTGCTAACTGAGAATTCTACGCGTCTCTCTGAGAAACTTGCAGCCGCGCTAATACCCTGGAACTACCAGGACTAAAGATCAACACAGAATGCTAAGTTCATAGTCATCCGCAGTAACCATAAACACAACGCAACCGCCATCTCTGATTAGTCCATCCTGTTCGACCTGGATATTATCCATTCACTGAGCGTCTCCGACAAGGTGACATATCTAAGTTTCCCGTTCACTTAGAAGAGTAAAGCATTCACTACTTACCGTCTGCAGCTTTGTATGATGCTAGATGTAACTACCAAAGTGTTCTTGAAGCCACACCAATGTCTTGAACTCCTGAGACAACATCTGATCCCGAGGATGAATCACTCGTTAGTGTTCAGCCGAGTCCACAGTAACACGCTCAAAGCTATGGGCTGTACGATTCGCCAGTTTGTTCGGCAATGACTCCGCCTTCTTAAATACACACCAATCAGCTACATCCATACCCCCAATTCGTTTGGGCGGTGTGGGCATCCTAAGTTTGTCTACCACTATTCCCATCCCGCGCAAACCTCGAGTGGGAAGACTTCTCCCCAGTCAATGCCCAGTTCTGCGGAATGTTATCAAAGATAATTCGTCTGGCCCCATCTTGAGGTAAGTGAACGTCCCGGTACGCGCTCAAGGTGTAGTGATGATGAACAAGAAGGAAGCCTATGCGGCGTGGATGGATAAACTCTGCCATTAGCTAGGCGGTCGTGGTCTTCAGGAAGTGGTACGCTCTCCACTCTCTAATCGTTGGCTGTTTAACCCAGGTCGCATCTCCCCCAGAATCTTTATTCGTGCCATCCAGCTCAGATGTAGTCTGTTGCGGACTAAAGTCCGAAATTCACGTGGTGGTCGAAGTGACCACTCAGTTCTCTGCCATGGCAACTGCGGTCAACCAGAAAGCCCTACTCATATTCTACAATCATGCTAGATCATCCATGACGTGCGTTGTGCTCGACACAACCGTGTAGCCAAAGACCTGGCAAAACGACTGCGCAACTCGAGCTACACAATCTTCGAGGAGTTGCAAGTACCAATGGTGAGCTCATTCATCAAACCTGATGAGATCGTGGTTCGTGACGGTGCCGCTGTGGGGCTTGACGTCAGCATGGTGGATGATCACGGAAACCAATTTGCCTGGACAGACAAAATTGTGAAGTACGGGACCGACTCTCATAATGCCGTTATCCGATCAGCCCTCCATACTTTGGGCTGTGATGTGAACTCTGTTTTTCATTCACCTATAATCATCTCTTTCCGCGGTATTATATTTCCCTCTTCAAGTAATGCTATTCTTCGACTGGGGCTGCCCCCCTATGTGGTCACGGATTTATGTCTACTTACTGTTCTACGTTCCCTAAAAACCTAGGACACATTCATGCGGGGGACTCCGCGTTAACCGTTGCCACCTCTCTGACAGTTGTCTCACTATGAAGGACATTTTTCTGTCTGGATGTGTGAGCCTTGACTGTGATAGCACTTCTGTGCCCTGACGAGCCTTTGATCTTGTGAGACCGACCGTCCACCTATCTTCTTTTTATTATTTTTGTTGTATTTTTTATTTAAAATTCTAAGCCCGTTTGTTATGTGCAGCACAAATAGCTTTTCATTTGATGACTGGCCCATTAACGCTTGCTATTCTTGTGAGAGGACTTGTCAATTGTTCAATGTTGTTAACTACGTAGCGTCTCAAGCTTGATAGACAGCTTGTTTTCACATTCACCTTTTTACATATCTGTTACTTAATTATGGTGTCACCGTTCGTTCTCCCCGTGAATGAACATGTGTATATTGCTATTCAAAAAAAGCGATATAAGATCTGGATTTTAGGGTGATTGACTGTGATTTTTCGAAACACCATCTAGTTAAGTACGGTTCCGCTTTAAGCCTATGTCCACCTCCCTCATTTCTTCGGCAGTGTGAAAAGATATTCAGAACAGTTGCAGTTGTTCAGCATTAGCAAAATTTTGTCACCACCTCGCGTTGACTTCTCAGTCACGTTACAGTTACCTAGTGACGCGCTTTCATTGCAAAATCAGAAATGACTGAGTAGTGAATCGTTTGCTTACACTTGATTCTCAAACAGACGAGCTAACATGTGAACATTACCTCTACACCGGGGAATATTGACACTTACGGGAGGTGCGTCGCATCTTCGTAGCCACGACTGAAATGGCTGAGATGTTCAAGACTTTTGTCTAGCGCAGCATACACAAGGTTAAATTGGAGCGACAGTTCTAATGACCTTCTGGTCGAAATAGCTCCACAGTAGTTCCACAAGTCGCTAGTTGTGTTTGGTTTTGTGACGACTTGCTTCTTAACTTCAACAATGTTTGTATCTCTATATCTATGTGATGTTCTAGTGTATTAGTATTGCGTACTACACTGAGTTTAATGTTCAATTTTCCTTGTCATTCCATTACATACACCCATATATTATTCTAAAATTTTCCAACTTTCTTTCGGTTGTAAAAGCGTGTGACTTTGTGGACAGTCAAGAGCTCATTTAGACAACTTAAACAGCCAACCAATGATCAGCCAAAACAAGAATACTACATTGTTAAGCAATGGAAAATACTTCATAGGTAAATATGTGATAGACTTGCTTGTATAACTACAATAAAGATGTTCATAATTATCACGTTTTCTCCACTATCCTTCTGTCTTAGCTATGATAATGCGGTTTCAGTTGGAGTTTATGCAGTCTGTCAGTTTTCGCTTAAAACTTTTGAGAATCTGACATGACGACCTTTATGAATTGTCCTCTTCATAACGATAAAAGGTATTTTCAAGGTCACGACACACGTCAAATAAACTGAACACACTGCCTTGTATTTAGTGAAAATGGAAGATCTTCTGTCGCCAAAAGCAGCATTCTCAGACAATCAGTGTGAACCTCAATGAGTTGCTGATACTGGTACCGGGCATATTTGGAGTGGACATTGCAAGAAAGACTTGCTGTAAATTTACAGTTGAGTTATGGGAAGAACCCCAAAGAAATGTGTTCAGAGCTCCCTGGAGTTTGTACTAGGTGAAAAACTGCCTGAGTCGTACGCAAGTTGTGTGTAGATTTTGTTCTAGGACATCATACGAACTTGAATAGGTCTGGAAGTAGAAGATGACTGTCTCACTCCAGGATGCTGTTAACGAACCGCTTGAATGCTTTCAAATAGGATTCAGCGCTGATATACAAGTATATTTATAGAGAACGTCACTAAGTTGAACCAGAAGCCTCGTGTTTTAGACGACTGAAAACGTTATTGCACACACTGGAAACACCTGAGGAAGAACATTCTAACATGTGATGAAGAACATAGGCTGTGGTATTCATCAACTGAGATGGTGACAGAAGTGTGTTTTCAAACGAACCACCTGTGAATGATGTGCATCTTTCTCTGTGGAAAAAGCAATTAATTCACAAATCATTTAAGATCGGTTGAATTTCGTGAACCTTTAACAATTGATATCTGGTTATTCGGCCTAAACAGTTCAAGGCATCAGTATAATCCCAGAAGCACAGACGGATAGTCTTGAATAACTGGTCGAGCAAGCATGAATTTATTTTACGCTTTCAGTGTTGGAAAAGTTTACAACAGGACGTAGTATGAAGGAGCTTTTGCTTGAAGTTAGGGTCACCAGTGCAGTCCCTCAGCAGCTGGTCACATCTTCTCGTAGAATGCTCCAGTTAGCTAAAGGAGCAGAGGAATTTTAAAAATTACATGTCAAAACTGTAAGGATTTTGGTTTTACAACTTTTCCGTAAGTTACTGACTATCGGAATGTTGGGGCTGAATATTACTGTGTATGTAAAATGAACTAGACCTGTTGACCACGTTAGTATTCAGTGTTATTCTTTCTCTTGTGTGGAACACACCAATACGTTAAAACATCGTTAATCCAAGTGTGTGCAGATTTAGTTTTATGTAAATCCATGTGGGACTGATAGGTATGTGTTACTATTGGGCACTAAATATTACTGGGACTGTTGCGTCTAATACCTATCTCACACTTCATTAAGCAAGTTTACCCATGACACCCAATAAAGTAGTCAGAAAACCCAAATAACTATGTGAATTCATTTTACCCTCTCTCGTCAGTCGTAAACGTGTGACGAGCATGAAGACAAAAACAACAAGACTCAAATGAAACGATAAAATGTGTAACTCGGACTGGATGGTGATTGATACTCACGGCTAGACCCATAATAAATGAAGGTTGCCAGTCAGTTGTTAGTGCAAATAGAACCGGCTGTCAACGACTGGCCAAAAATGCTTCAATATATTTCTTAAGTTAGGAGCTGTGAACGTTCACCAAGACAATCAACGAGGACGAAACGTTGCTTCATCCATTGCAATACACTTATGGACCACAAATCATAATATCAATATCGCATCTTCGTTTAAGGCCTTGATTAACGTTCACAGATCATAACTTAAGAAATATATTGAAGCATTTCTGGCCAGCCGTTGACAGCCGGTTCTATTTGCGCTAACAACTGACTGGCAACCTTCATTTATTATGGGTCTAGCCGTGAGTATCAATCACCATCCAGTCCGAGTTACACACTTAATCGTTTCATTTGAGTCTTGTTGTTTTTGTCTTCATGCTAGTCACACGTTTACGACTGACGAGAGTGTACAAAATGAATTCACATCGTAATTTGGGTCTTCTGACTATTCTATCGAGATGACTAAAAGGGATTCAATGTTTCAAATCATCCCAATAAAAATGAACAGAAAAGAAGGGATAGAATAACGGTATCCAAAACAGGGGAACAATCACGGAGTTGATAAAACACCATCGTATTCAATAAATCACAGCAAACTAGCAAGCTGATTAAGATAGTTATTGAAAAGACAAAGAAACATACGTCCTTCAATCAAACACCAACCATTTCAATCTTCCTAACTCAAAAGCATTGTAATCAATAACCCCTAAAGTTCATTGTCCTCAAGTCGCTCATGCAGTTGGACATTACGGCTTCTTCACAATCTATTCAGTCCAAAGCACAGTGGTTCGATCAGTTAACCGACGAGTATGGAATACCATCCCCGGTGGGCCTTTGTCCACCAAAACTTTAGTCAAAAATGAACGGATTATTCTTTCATTTTCATGTGCTAATTTATTTGCATAATCAATGTTTTTGTTGTCCATAAAAAACCCCGCCATCAGAATTCACCTATTTGGCCATGCAACGAAAAATAAATATTCACAATATGCAAAATTACCATTTCAAACAGACAGACTGGAATGATTTTACAGCGCAGTGTTGTTTGACCATACTTTCCTAGATCGTGTCAGATAGACACTGTCACTTGTGATTTGATATGAAGATGACTGTGGTAAACGTCGCACCAGCAGGCAAAGATATATGTTACAACGAAATCGATAGAAGAATGAACGATTCGGTGTATGTAAAGTAGACTTATATATGATGCATTGTTATCGTGTCCCTCATCAGAAGATCGCTTCTAGACGAGATCGAGTTAAACATAATGACACTATCTTCTGTGTTCATCTGAAGCCTATTGTGCATCATGAACAATCGACTATCCACAAATGGGTTTTCTGGTAAATAAGTAACTGCGATCCGAGTAAATAATCTAATATCATTTTAGCAGCTCGCTTATTACACCAGTGTACTTGCGAATCTCGGAGCAACTGTGTCGGAGAAATAAATAGTGGCCTAAGTCAATTCATAGTTAAACGCTTGTCAAGTGGACGGTCAAAGCACTAAAGCAGTCAATTGAATATGCAAAACTGAAAGTTAAAAAGCTAGATCTACTGATCTCATCGTACCCAGACAACAGGTTGCCGTGTTAACCCGGCTAGCTTGTATATGTATCGTTATCAAAACTGTCGTTGAGGATATACTGAACATATACGATCAACCGGACATGTGCACGGCAATCGTTCGTGTGGATAACGTTTTGTCATGGGAATGATCAACTGTCTTTGAACGACTGCAGGATCAATCGTTTATTGTGTCACCGCGTACTGATTAGTCTACTGAGCTCTGTTTCTTTATGAGGTTCATTAGATGAAAACAAATGTTAACATCTCCCACAGTTTTACTTCTGTGATGACAGAAGATAGTTTTAACAGTCTAACTGTTAGACAAAGCATCAAAGAAATGACAAGTAGCTACGACACTGCAATAACCTACAAAGTCAGTTTACAGTAACGTGGATTTATTTGGCAAATTTGTATGAGGTGTAACACCAACTTATGTACGCAGGCCTGACTAAAGTTAGTAGGTCAACAAGGCTTAACAAATTTCTGACTTTTAAGAACTGACGTCACTGTTGGTTAACCATTGGTGTTCTTGGTTGTTTGGTTTCTGGGGATCGATGGGACAGCAAAACCTGTTCACACGTGCGTCTTGCACTGTAGCAATGAACTTGGAAGCATTCACAGAGCGATGTTACCTCAACTTATTTGGCAAGCTGAAATTTAGGCTTCAGCAGTCAAACTTCTACGGGATTACTTCTGAAACCAAACTGAATTTACTCCATTCAGTTTCCAAGCCTCACCGTCATTCACCACCGGCTCAGACATTTCACAGGGTGCAACCTTCGCTCCCTTCTTATTGTGAAATTACACCGTGCCCACTCCAACTGTCAACCACACATTTCAACTCACGTATATCGATAATGTTTTGTTGGGCACCACTCACAATATTTTTTTCCCTCAGTGCTGGATGAAGTGCCCGAAATGTCAAACTGTTTCTAGCCTTGCAATTTGTTTTCAATGCATCCGTGTATGATTAAACTGGTTTCGCTTAAGATGGGGACTCATGATAAAGGACTTCAATTACGTGGCCTTTTATTCGTGTCTATAATGAACCCTCACTTGAACTGTTTCTGTTTAATGTGGGGATCACTTACAGGCTACAAAAAAAACATAACAACTTTCTGTTATTAGTGTTTGCGCCAGAGTTCAAGCCATCTTGTCACAAGTACGGATCATAAATTTTCACTTCGTTTCACAGAATTTGGTCAGTTGTCTTATCAAAGTGTGTAGGCTCCATGACCAGATGTACTGTCCACCAATTCCTTTCATTGGTTCGTTACTATCAAATTTTGCACTTTTGCCAAATCCATCAAAACATCTATCCCGCAAGGGTAAGATTCCACTGAAATAGGTCACTGATTTTACTACTTCTGATCTTTTAATAATATGTGAACATTCTTCAGCAAAAACGTACCCGGCAAGGCCTGCCATCTTTATTCGGATTTCTCCAAATCTACCTCTACATTTTCAACTGAATCCCAGTTCAAACACTAAGCTCATCGCACCCGGTCTCACCATCTTTTAGTTCTTCATTACCTGGCCTGTCTTCTACACAAAATACAGCCTGTGTATTTTTTTAATTAATCACAAGGTTGAATGAATCGATGTTTTCGCGGTTCATACTGTTAGTCATCTGTTTCTCGAGATCACTAGTATTAGGATTTTGTTACTCAAGTACATTCAGTTGATTATTTCTCATTTTCTAAAACTACATAAAAATGTTGAAAAACCACTTAACAAGGTGCATGCAGTGTGTTATTGGTTTGATATGACTTGATATTAGATGGTCATACTTCTAAACTTGATTTATCGATCGAATGGATCGAATGTCTACTTGTAAATCGTCTCCCTAATCCGTGTTCTTGATGTTGGCCAATGCGGAGTTTTATTAAATGGTTTGGCAGACGTAATAAACCGGAATAGAAAATTCGGAGCTTCGAGTGTATTCGCGCCAACGTCTGAATCACGTTACCTAGGAAGCCACGCCGAGAGCCCAGAAATTTCACGGTGGCGCGTTCGGTGCATATATACGCGGCTTTTCTTTAGGTACTTTTCAGTCAGCCGAAACAATTAGGCGATTAGGCTTCTTTTGAATTTGCGGTCTTTTAGTTTAAGCGAATGGTAAATTAAAGAACGACTGGTGGTACCTTCTTTGTTTCTGTCGTCTCTGTTCTGGTTCAATGATTAGGTGTAAAAAGCAGACTGTCTATCACTCCACGATGATCAGCCAATGACAACCATTACGTACGCGAAGAACATGCTGGTAATTTTTACCAGATCAACAAAATGCAAGCAGCTGAGCATAACTCACATTTGTTAATGTTTAAGATTCGTGCAGTGTCGAGCACATTTCTTTAATATTACGGACTGTCAACAATAAACAAGTCTTCCGTAATCGAATTAGTCACTTTGCTTGTCGTCAACACTGATTACTTTCAACCAAGAGCAGCAAGTTCTACACAGGCGAAAAAGAATTAGTTTGAATAAGGTGGCTACACGTAAAAAAAACCATAGCAGACCTTAGAATCACGCATTTTGGTTTCGTCACCTGTAAGGTCTGTAATTAGAAACAGACAGAAATGAAAATCACCCAAGAACAGAGGGGTTACGCTCTGTTTGTTACTGTGACATCAAACGAACCAATGGAATGCACAGATTATTCGAAAATGACAACCATTTTTGTAAGTTACACAGGACAGTTGTCTGTGAACAAGAGCGCGCACTACGTAAGTGGTGAAATTATTTTCAGATGACCCTCTCGCGCGATTGGCTAGAATAAGGTCATCGGATCCCGAACAAAATAACTAATATAGACTACGTCGGTAGTGAATCAATATCCATTTGAGCAAAAACGAAAAGTGAGTAGGATTCACCAGGTCAAATGGAAGCGTAGTTCTTATATCAAATGGATTCTTAAGCTGACTGGAATTCAAGGCATCTATGTAATTTATCAGGCTACCGAATCATAATTCGCTCGTCTTAGAATATATATTATAAAAATACAGATAGTTTTACCACTTTGAAGGTTCCAACTTTGTGCGTTAGATACCTGCTAATGACTATCCATCTCATTGGTTCCCCAACTCTGTTCGATATTTTGACTTGCCATAGTAGGCCGAATTCAATGAAGTGACCAGCATCGACCGTGACAGTGTGGCTGCGCATAAAAATTGTGTTCACAATACCCCGGTAGCCAATACAGGTATATGAAGTTTAATGTGTCTAGTGAATTTCTGCTGGCTACATTTTAATTGACTGCTGTGTTGTTTGCTGGAAAAAAGTGCACAAATTTTCATCATATGCCATATTTCTTTTCCCCCGGTTTCCTTCGCATGTTACTGAATGTTGACAGAGACTCTCACGTATTCGCAATTTCATTTACTAACGTGAATTCACCTCTAAGCAAATCAACGTTCACTACTTTATTTCCTTTTTGCTCTAAGAGACCAACCATGAGTCAGAAAGAGGCAAACGCTGGGTTAAATTTTATCAAATTATATGGCACTATTTCAAAAAAAAGGAATATCTCACCCAAAATCTGCCACTCGAGTTGATCTTGGTTTGACAGAACACTTTCGTGGTAGGCCAGCCTAACTAGGGTCCAAATAACTAACAAGTTTAGGAAACTCGGTGAAGTGGGCTGACAACTTAAATAGTTACAGCGATATTCAAAAATGCAGTAAACAACACCTGTCGTTCAGACCTATGATTATTGCCAAATCTAAGGTTACAGGAGCATAACAATATCTGACACCGCATCAATTAGCAGAGAATGCTGAACACCGGTCGAGACTACCCCAGACCTACGGCTGGAAATAATGAGCCGAAAGACTCTACAGGTTACGTATATCCGTCGCACGCTATGAGTGTAATATGAGACCAGGTTGTTAAGTGTACAACTCCACAGTGGCTAGAGAAGTGGACAATTAACGAAGAAAGGATTTCGATATGCAAGTTACTGGACACTGTTAGCAGAGAGAATATGCACGTTTAATTGTGTCTGGCCAAGTCAACCAGCAGTACTATAGTGAAACGCTCCACCTAAATTCTCAAGGAAGTTTACTTTTATGTGAATTGTTTCTGGGTTTTAAAGTGAGGTTATACTAACAGACTTTGAAGCACGAATAAGTTGAACACGGAAGCATTGTTGATACTGACTAGCAAGTGGAAGCTCCCAAATTAATTTTTAAATGCAGCATGCCATATTTGCTACTGAACTTTGTAAAACCACCTTCGAATTTTGATTTCCAGTCACACAGAGTGAAAAAGCGTAACAGCTTACGTCACAGTCACACGCAAGGAACAATGAATTGTGTCTATATGATCAATTCATTTCCGAGCCTTCACGTTTATGCAACCAGTCGAACTCAGAATCTATTCGCAGACGGAAGTGTATCACAAAATGACCGATTGATTTCTCAGGAGAATGTGCAGTGTTTTGAGGGCGTTGCGGAGATCAATAAGCAACGAGCGCAGAGGATTGCGAGTGAATGGGGATCAGATGAAGGTGGGTGGAGAGCAAATGGGAGATACGCAAAGGTGTATAAAAACAAGAATCGTTTTAGACAAAAATGACTAATTTCGTTTTATCTTCAGAGAGATGGAATACTGATACTTGTTCCCACTGTGGACGTGTTCCTGGCTGACAACCTACTTTGTAAGTGAGTGCTTTTGTGACACTACAAAATGTAGGGTTGAATATTATGGACAGTTATATGGTTGATATCAGGTGGTCTTCCTAAGATAAGCAAGCCAAAATGAAACCAAATGTGCCTTCAAGTAAAAATGTGGATAGTAAAGCCGATTTCATTTCTTCAGTCCCCTCAGTCTTTTGTTATTTTGTGTGATTAACTACATATAACAGAAATTAAGACAAATTTCTACAAGTACTTGGTTGTCACACAATCGCCAGAATGTGTACGAAATAACAGTAAGTAATACCAATATACCATACCACTCAGTCCCAAAACATTTTTCTAAGTGACATTCGTTCGTAACAAACCACATGTTTGGGAATGTAAATGACTTCTGTTGGCTATGTTTTTCATTTCTGTGACGTCATGCTTAACGGCTTTTGTAAAGTGAGGAAGGAAACAGTGTTTGTCATCGGGCATAAATTATCGATCTCGACGTGACACAGTAGGTTAAGACGTGTGATCTGAACGTGTTGACAGCATTGAATGATAGCTAATCCTTTAGTCTGTGAACGATATGATGTGTCCATCTTTGAACTGGTCCGTTGCCTTCCATTCACTTAATCTGCGCGTATAGTTGATTGATTGACTACTAAATTTACTTCATAAATAACGCAGCAGTTTACCGAGACTCATTCAAACAGTTGTCTGTGTGCAATGTGACAAAAGACTTGGGTTTCTTATTCCTTGCAAAGATCACGTTTATATTCTGGTAGCAGTAGTGGAGGTACCTACTGACTTTGGTCTGCACTGAAGGAATATTGTTGATGTTGACGTCTAGAAAAAAGACGTTCAAACAGACCATGAAAAACAAAGTTTCGGCCAGCAGACAACTTTTGATCGATATCCTTCTTTGGCTTGTAACATCTCACAAGGTCAAGTGAAAAACAGAAAGCTACTAATCAACATATGAGGAGGCAATAAGGGGATTGGGTAAATGAGTACCACCAATTCATTGTGGGCGGAAACACAGGCGAAGTCAGTTTTTGGTAGTCATTGTTAACCTAGCTAGATCAATGGGATACGGACCATTTGGTTCACAGGTTGGAAGGCAGTTTATTGTCAGTGAAGCCCCAGGGCTTGAACAAAATTTGTCTCAACATGCAAATCCGGGCGACGAATTTGGACTGCGCCTAAACAAATGTAGGCGAAATATTATTGCGAGGTCTCTTATTGTCATCACCAGTTGGCGATATATCACAAGGGTACGAGCTGCGGTACGCTGCAAACGCCAGACTTTAGGACTCATAGTAGTTTTACGCAAAAGTTAATAAATAATCTGAACTTTACACTCTTTATTGAAGCATCTCATTCAAGTGGCGTGAACCATTAAAGTTGAGAATAGTCTGACAAATCGCTGGCATTATTGTTCATTTGTGAACAAGGCATGACTCAGCTTCTACTCACTTAGTCAACAATAAGCTATACCGGCTGAGGGTTGTAAAAATGTGTGAAATGTATTTTAATTTTGTGGTCTACTACACACCAGGTGCAATTTCAGTTTGTAAAACATGCACTGAATTCTGTTCATTTTGATAAGTAGTTCGCTTTATCAAATAGACCTCCGGCAGGAATCTAGAAATGAAGCTTATTCGGAGGTTGGACTGCATTATTTTATTTACGATGAAGTCTGGTGGCAGACTGAATAGTGAACAGCAAGAAGAGGATTGGAAGAAACCTTGAGAGTTAGGAAAAGTTAAAAACTGATTCAGTTGTGGAATCCTCTATGTGTTTGGGTTTGTTTCTGTTAGACTGCAACAAGTCTTTTCCATCTAACCGCCTCCAGGCAGGTTTAAGGTTACAAACGCGTCTGGTCTAACGCTCACATGATGATTTTGCTCCTCCTAAGACAGTGGTGACTGGAAGCCAACAGACGTTGGAAATTTTGAGCTATGGGGAATCATTTCTCGTGAATTCATGCAAGCAAGGCACCACTCCGGTTGTCATACGCACACACTGTGTCAATTACTTCTTGAGATACTTCTAAAATGGGAAATCTGGAGTAGATTATTCACATAGTGCAGATTTTGTAAGTGGCAACATAAAAATAATATCAAGAATAGCATGACTGTGTTAATAAAGTAAGTCTCATTTTTCTCTTTTTGTGTACAATAAGTTCCACGACTCATACTTTTTGAAAATTTATGTTTTAAATACTACAATGTACGATCTAGTATGTGTTTTCAACCTAATGTCACTATCTGCCAGATTTCGACTGTTTACATCTTGTCGTCAGTAACGAGGGACCATAACGTAAAACATCCTTTTGAAAATAAATCTTAATCCGTACCGTTACAAACAACCGATATGAATACATGAAGGAGTGAATAATTTGAGCTTTGTGATAACACATTTATCAGCGTTACTGATAATCGACTGATCATTTTTTTTGTATTACTCGTTATATATATGTAAATTTACAATGGTGCTTTTCTTCCACAGTTACCTATGCCTTACTATCGTGCTCTTAATAGCAAATACACAGGCAATCTTTATAGCCAAGCGGAGTTATGTGTGTAAACGGTCGAGAAGCCTGCTTCAGACTTCTAAAATTGAGAAAAGGTTTTGCGAGGCTCATAAAGAACGGTCACATCGAAAACTATAAAAAAGATTTACTCGATCAACTGTAAGTTAACAGTATTATATACATGTTAGGTACAACCAAACTGTCATGTCTAATCACTTGTTCTGAATACCAGTTGAATCCAACGGCTGCTGTCAACTGTAAATGCGGTGTAATTTTTTACAATCAACGTTTCAATTTCTAAGTGCATTTCAATGAACTCAACTAATAATATCCAATATTTGTTGCGAAAACCCTAATCCAATGGCTACAGTACCAAAATAAACTCGCTTTTGAATACGCGTCGCTTGGCAAAAAAAATATTCCCAATTATCCCAGTCTGTTAAAGTATAGATTGGCGTTTTCTCATACAGATAATCTTTATCGAATATCAACCGGTTTTTCATGACTAATGCTTAAGGACTGCAGGTATCAGGAGATTGAGGCGAATGCTGCATATGACAGGCAAGCTAATGAGTGTAATATTTTAGACGGTCAAATTGGTCAGGTTGATCGAGTTTGCAAGGGTAAATTCATGTATGTTAAGAATAAATTTTGATATACTTATAGTCAGATTCTAATAGATTCGAGTTCACACCAACTTACCACATGCTATTTGATAGCTCTGTAGTCAATCAGCTATGTTATCGTTTATTTTACTTCGTCAATGCTAATCGACTAGTTTCGTTTCACTGTAAACACTAGAAAATATGAATAACTATTTGCTGTCCAGAAGTCTTGTGTTATTTCACTTGAAGCAGTCTGTTGAATTTAGCTACTGTGAGACACAAAACAAAGTTGACACTCAGCAATCGAACAGTGGAAATTCTAATCGAAATGTCAAGCTGTAACAAAAACTATCCGCACTCTGCCACTGACGTGCACAGAGTTCATGTGGGTTGACGTATATTTAATTAGACTACAGATCTAATTACAGCAAATCGATGAATCCTGACAAAATGCATATTTCTATCACTCAGTTGAATAGTTTCCCATAAAATATTTCTACAAGACGCAATGACTAGTTTAGAGTGTGTGTTGCCTTTTTGTGGATATAGTAGTTATGCACAGTAGCTAGATCCATTAAAGATTCTCAGCTCAAACTCCCTAAACCTAACAAATCATTGAGTGATCACGGTAGGCAGAATATGCGACCTATAGGCAAAAGTTGTTAGCGTTACTTGTGTTAAACACGGTGTACACATATAGAAAATTATAGGCAAGCAGTATTTTGTGCGTACAAAACCACCAGTACTCATTTGGTAACTGTAGTTCTTGGGGACTATCACACTTCTTGCTCAAAAGTTGCTTCAGACCTGCTACACTCATTTCAAAATTGTCGGGATCTAATACAAGTCTATCTGGATGTGAAAGTTAATCGAACGACAACAGATCACAGATGAAGTGTAGTTAGTGAACCCAGTAGAATGGAGAATATGGATGTTAGAGGTTAACTCGATGACGTTACCTAAATAAGTTAACTCCACACCAAGTTCAGTAAAGAAAAAAGCAGTTAAACATTTTTGACATATGACCATGGTACTCGTTTGTTCTAAATGGTCTACCCAACGACTTTCAAGGCAAACTGATCAGTTCACAGTCAGACTCACCACTTAGTCCAACGATTGTAGATGTTACTTCCACTAACATGAAGTTTGGCTTTCGCTATTTAAATGGCGATATGTACCACAAAATTTTTATATAGTTCGAATCATGCGCCTGATTTCAAGTATGTGTCAGGTCACTTTCGTAACCTGTTTTTAACGCATAACTAGCACCTTCATGGAGTCAAGACACAACTTAACATTCTGGGTCATTATGGACTACATATATCATCCATCTGTGGTGTCCATTCGTTTTAGCTTGAAATTAACTAGCTTCAAACAAAAACCGTTCCTATAAGCATCACCCGGATGTGGCCCGATCTTCAGCTTTTATGTTGCAAGCAGGCGCTTGTAAAACCGGTTGTATAACAGAAGAGGGTTTCGCCTCGTAACACAAATCGTTGCTGGTTCAACCTACTCAACAGCAACCATTGCCTGATAAGTTTTAACAAGATTAAAATGGGCCACATCGGATTGCTGCGTTCAGAGTAGCTACCAGAAAATAATAAACCGGACACCAAAATTTGTGTTTGGGTAACAAGTTTTAACCTATGTTAGCACATGCTTAACGATACTACGAACTCTGTGAGCAATTGTCATTAGGCTAGGATGTTCTACTTTTCGTAAATCTCTACACAGAGGCCTTCACGAGTGATAAACTCATAGGTATATTCTGGCCGAACTCATTATTTTGTTCACTTGGAAAACAGTTCACAACCTAATGATGAAATACCGTCATGTGAAGCATATCATCACTTAAAATAGTATGGCCAGAACAGCGCATGAACTAATGACCACAGGTGAAAAGACAGCGGTTCTTAAAAGATCCGTTTAAAGGGAATATCGTGGCAGATTAGTTTGGCCTCTGCGTCTACCGGTCACTTAGATGTACTTTTGTATTTCAGGCCTAAAGAAGCTGATTTATAACAATGCCGATGATACCACTGGGCCTGAGAGACGAGCTATCAGCTAACGAACAATCAGTGCTAGTGTGGTGATTTTCATGCTGTTGTTGTACTACAGAATATGTTGATCGTTCGACTAGGCGCCTGTCAAAAAGGCTCCAGCTTGGATTGGAACCGGTTGCCGTGAGTCAGTTGTCAGCGTCATTGTTGCACACCTAGCTGACACCAACCACTGCATAGATATCAGGAAAGCATTCCGGGTTGTTTACAGAGTTGCCAACACAACTAAAAACAGTCTGTCAGCGCATTCGGGCGATCGCCGAATCGACTGCTATTAGATTACGCAACCCTAATCTGCGCTCTCAAAAGAAATTTGTTCATCCTTTGTAACTTCCTTGGCCACAGATCAATAACATCCAATCTAACCACACAAACATTCTATCCTGACTGTGTGATATAACATCCAGTCAACCGTCGGTTTAGTTTTACCCAGTGAAGTGCAGTCCAGTAGTCACCTTTATTACCACTGGTTAACAAACGTTTCTTGAATCTTACGGTTTGTCTTATGAGACGTATTAATACAATATACGTAACCGTACAGGCTCAAAAAGAAACTACCGAAAACACTTGTCCATTGCATCATCACCCTACATTGTGTTGGCCTTTCCCGGGGTCAACCTGTCAATAGTATTGGCATCACTCTACACGCAGCATGAATTCGATGAACAGAATAACCTGATCGGAATGTGAGTTTTAGGCACTGGGATGACCTCATGCTGCGGTGAACGCCCTAGTTCCATTGCCGTGTTGAATCACGTTCTGTGATTAATAACTCAATTAGATGCTTACCCTTTCGTCGTTCTAGTCACAGATGCTATCCAATCTGGTGAGTAGTAGGGGATTTGGTTTATTTCAAGTCGAACATCACCCACAATTGATCGCAGCTGGCGCATTCCCATAGACTTTCCAGTCAGCCCCTTTCGAAAAGAAGCACTAGACTCGAGTTTCGCTCTCATTAGAGTTCGTCAATAGTGCATATCGTCGCCACTGCAACCGGGACTTGAACCACAGACACGCTGTTCATGAGCAGGCAACCGCGTTTACCACTGCGCCATTGACTTCACGTTAGGCAAGACCGAATTACCATATGTAAACGCACAACCCCTTTAGCTTGTGAGTAATGATCAGGTTGCCCGATCGCCTCGTGAGGAGACACAGTTACTGTATGTTAATTCCAATCGATGACCCCTCAACTAGGACTTCTCTGCAATTTGAAATAACAGAAATCATTGACTTATTGAGCGGTGTTTGATTACTGATGAGTAGTAGGGGATTTTGATTGGAAAGTCTATGGGAATGCGACAGCTGCGATCAATTGTGGGTGATGTTCAGTCTATATGAAAATCAAAATCCCCTACTACTCATCAGTGATTAACTAGGTCTTGGTGATGAGCAATGGAATTTGCACTAGTGATTTACCTGGTGACTGCTTCAAAATAGGCCGATATGTTAGTACCGTATGAAACCAGTAAAACCACCCGTATTGGCATAAAACCTCTGAGATTATCATTGGTTTTCTGACGTAAATACCTCTATTTATGAGAGTCTTTCACGTTTAAAACACTCTCGTCGAGTTTACAGAGTGAAGAAAACATCGCCAACTCGAAGTGTTTTCGTACAGCCCACAAAATGGTACTGGACAATTTGCCGTGGTAAACAAAGCCAGAATCACATGTTTGCTTTCGCAGTAAAATTGTTTTTATTATCATGGCTCTCAGCTTCATACTATGTTTTACTATAGACCACACTAGTGGGTTGCACAACAAACTAGAATATCCAACGGCGAATAGTTTTCCCGCAAAACTCATCCACTAAAGTTGCAACAAAAACGCTTTCTCCCAATCGACGCATCCCAAGCCAGTTTGTAACCAACTTAGTTGGTCTCACCGCCGACTGCACTGAGTTTCGGGGCAGTGTACAGAATGAAAACAAGTGTATACTACCAAAAACCCAGTCCAACTGCGTCAGAGGTTGTCTTCGGTGACCTTTACACAGACAATGAATCCAAGAGTTCAAAAACAACCCGTTTACCCTGCAGGGGTTGGCATACTCAAAACACCGTAATAAATTGATTCAGTCCTGCTCACTCGTTAAATCCTTTCAGTTGTTCTCATCCGGTGTGCTGGTTGTATGTACTCAACGTGTCTGTCATGTTGTTTTCCACGTTAGCTTCTTCACCCTCTAACATACTGGACGGGCTTCAAGCGATGTATGCCAGACAGGGAAGCGTGTGAAGGTAAATAGTCCGTCCTTAGTTTGATACTTTCTCCGAGTGATAAGAGAATCGGCGAAGCAGGTATTGCAGCTCTTCATTTGGGCGAGTATCTAAAAACCTCTAGTAAACGTGGCATTGTGCCACTCGATCACCCAGATCCAGTCTGACAAATAAGTAACTTTACTCAGAACATCACTTATCTGATGAGTGTGTACTAATTACCACTTCCCGCTCAGTGGGTTGAGGAAAGGCTCTTGCACGATGTCTTACACAGAATACCATCTTTAAGTTACAATTAAACTTCAAACGTGGAGATTTTGGTTGTCTGGAACAAGATTTTGTAAATCCTTTATGTAATATTGTATCAGCATCCTCCAGCAAAAACGTCCTCTGAGCAGTAATGTAAACTGGACCAATTCAACATGTCTAGGATCATATCAAGTGACAAGTGGGTCGTGAGGTATCTTATTTCGAATTCATTCTAAGCAACGAGGCTGACATGATGGAAACCCTAAGCATCACAGCTGTACTTAGTTACGATGTTCACGAGACAACTAAATTTGGTTACTTATAAATAAGTAAACAATATTTTCCACCAGATACAGATCTAGCTGCCTACCATGGGGCGAACTTCGTGGAGCAGTTGTATAACTCTGGGAATGACTTGTTGAATGACTTGGCTCTCTTATAACACTCAGCGTAGATCATCACTATCAGATCCAAGCTCAGGAAATCTCAGACGCTAGTAACGACCCAGTCCTAGCAAAATGTCCAAGATGTGGTAAGAACTTCTGACAGATTCAAACCTGAGAACTTACTCACTCATTAACCACTCGGTTCAGACTCGATATAAAATGCCTTCCTAAAGGGATAAGCCAGCTGATTATCAGAACCGCTAGCATTACCTTTTGGTCGTTCTTCATCACCGAGCCGCTAACTGAAGGCCATGAATTAATTCACATTCACACTTATCTTCAAAGTTCGCGACAGAAAAGGTCCACCAAACGGTTGACCTGTAAAGCTGCTTCCAGTGGTCTTCAGTATAACAGAAAGCACATCAAATGACTATATCTAGGTAGACGATAAAGACCTCAAACTTATCACCAGGATGTAACATGGTTTCTTTAGGGAATATTCGTGCATCACGGTTCTACTTATTGGTCGTGACTTGTGGACTAAGGCTGCCGATCCCTTATTGGTTATTACTGAAATTCATCTTGATTCCTCTGAGCTACTTAACAGAATTGATCACCACATCCTGCTATGGAAACTCCATAATTATGGCTCCGGAGAGCGTTTACTCACGTGGCTTTGGTATTATCAAACTACATATAGATCCAAAGTCATGTTGAAATGGGAAATTATGGAAATGTTTCCATGCTACCGATGACTTCCAGCAGGAAACCCATTTTCCTACGCCGTTGCGCTCCTTTTCGCTCACAGGCTGAATTCGACCAGCCGATTTTGTGGTTGGACTGCAAACGAACAGGCGTCCACCGTAGGCGAAAAAGGGTCAAACGAAGTTTGCAACTTGTTGATCTCAGTGACCACCAGCGAAGTGGCGAACGGTTGTCTAATCAGCCTACGCATGCTGGAGGATCGAACCCACGACTCTTGAGTAAGTGGCAGATTGCATTCCAGAAGCCTATCTACTAGACCATGGGGTCGTTACCAAAGGGGTTTTACGGAATTTTCCTTTTTGGTTGGCCTCGTGGTGGTAGCTAATATTCGTCTAGTGGTAAATTTGTTTATACAACAAGTGCAGTACGTTCTGCATCGACTGTAGTAAACAAGGACTGCTTTACGAAATGTTCCAGGTGAGATCTTTCTACTCCCTGGCAGTAAAGCCGCTAAAGGCTGAGTTTTTACAGTATCATTTTTGGTTATAATGCAATCTTTATAATGTCAACCGCTAAGCCACCGCATTACCGTGTCATCGAACAAAAAGCCAGCACATCTTGATAGCCATTCATAACAGCTCGAGTACGTCAATAGTTCAACCGAAGTTCGAAAAGTGTAAGCCCTGGGTAGTTGCGGTCAGTAAATGGTAGTCAACCTGTCGATGTCTCGCCACCAGTAATCGTATCCATAGTCAACTAACAGACTTATTTCCATTTGGTTGAACTTATTTCTATTCAGGGTATCACTAGAAGAAGTTGGTCTCCGTTTTGAACTCCAAATGAATTCACTTTTCTGTGATACAAAACAACTCAGCAGAGTTTCCAATCCCAATGCAAATCCACTGTCACTCTTCTCAACCTCACAAGGCTCTGAACAAATTTTACTCATCATCAATGTACAATTGTCAGAGAATTGCTTCCAAACATCGTACGCATAGTGAATAATTTTACTTCAAGACTGTATTCAAGTTGGAAACGTTCACTGAGTTTTGATTACCAGTACGCAATGGTCATTGATGGCTTTTGACATCTTGTAGGTTGGCTGGCTGAATTTGATTGTAAACCGTTTGTTCGGCTTCCTCCAGTTGGTAATTTCAACACCGGTGAAATGCCAAAATAAGGAATTAGTGGTAAAGATCGATGAAATTGCGGTAGCACGAACGATAAATTTTGTCTTTGTACGCAAAGAATGGACACATCCTCAGCCGATAGTTTGTCAGCGACAAACTAAAGCATTTTACATTCTGGACCCAAACGATCATACTCGGTATGCTTATCTAAGGGTACTTGTTGGAGTCATAAAATCGAACAGTTCCAACTTGGCAGAGTGATGGAAGACAAAATTTTACGAAAATGATGGAAGCAGAAACATTGCAGTGAACGAACAGTTTTCTCACAATGCAACGTAGATGAAACGCAGACAAAAAGAGAAGTGGTTGCTCCGTCTTAAAAGTGTCGGCAGAATTAGCATATGTTGTGTGTGGACACTGAACTGGTTAGTTGTTTCAGAGGTTTATCTGGAAGTAGGATATTTAATCTAAAAGCTGTTAGCGACCTACGTCAATTTTTCTCATGCCATTTTACGCATGTATACTGGGGATTTCATTCTGATGCATGACAGTCGTATGGTCCGAATACATGAATTCCTGTTGTAAGTGGTACCGAACTGTGGACCAATTGCACTACATTTCTTTTCGAGCACTGTGAGTTAAAGATGGAAAAATAAATGTTTTGAACCAAAATTGTCTTGTTCTCCAACTCGTCTGCCTCTTTCAGCAAGAACTGGAAAAGCTGGAACGAGTGCTAAGGGATTTTACTCATTTCCGATGAAATGGTTCGTTGGTTTAGAAGCGATCAAACTGGACGGTGCTTGACCACTCATTTCTCCCCACAACACATGGGCGGAGAATGACGTCCACCTTCGCTACAGTTCACTCAGGCAGTGACCACAACTTGTACGCGATTAGCAAAATATACCACAATCCACCGCCGTTCCGAAACCACTTAACAGACCTCTCTAACAGATTCGTTTTATCACTGGTGCTGGCAAGTGTTTTGTTACTGACGTACTCCCCGTAAAATGCAAGCACTACTTACAAGATGCTCTGCTCTATGTACTGGTGAGTATCGCGGATCCCGTCGATGCCATCAAACGAAAACTAGACCAATTACACATTACTAGGTTTCCAAGGACAAGACACTCATTAAGACAGCCGCTACAATCAACTTCGCCATCAAAAAAATAGCAAATAAATACGACGGTTACTTGAGAAAATATACAAAGTCTTCACAAAAAGCGTTGTAAAGATGCAGTTTGTATCACCCTTAAAGAGCGATATCGCACTAGATTCCTAGATAATTACTACAAATGTGACGGCCTTCAGACTGTTTGGCATACCACTGTGAAGGGCAAACACATTGGTGACACACGCCTGTTTGGCACCACATTCCGGAATAGGTGACTGACTTCTCCCATTAATTGTCTCTGATGCGCACGGAAGTAAATGGCTTGAAAGTCCGTACCGGTCACAAACACTTACCCCAAAAGTGAACACCGGTCCGGTCACCTTCTTCCAGTATTAGTGTGAAATACTAATCCTTCGGGTGCATTGGGTTTCATTGCCTTAAAAGTCAGCTAAATGTGACAAAGTGGTTAGAGGGCAGAAAACGAAATCTACCACTCAACAACAAGCACACGACAAGCGAAACTCGGCAAATAACAGATGGCTGGCAGCAGCATCACAGCACAACTTAACACAATCGCAGTTTTTCTAAAAGTTTGTGTTCTGAATGTGGATAGTAAATCAATGCATGGATTTATTCACAGATGTCACTGGTGTTACAAGGTAACATGACGGTACCTTATATTAGGAACAGGCAGAAACTGAACGGGTGTTACACACATGCCAATCATTTAAAATGACCAGTTGAATTCAGCGAGTTCTTATTAACTTGAACAGTTGTGCTCTGTAACAGTAGATTCCTTCAGTGACGTATTCGACTGGTGGGAACGGATTCAGGACACTTGAAATCACAAGGTGTCCTACACTATTTGATGCTCAACTGTACGGCTGTTTGTTTGGGTAGCCGAAACATTGTAAAGTATATGTCCACCTGTCGAAATAATTCATCTGATGTAATGTTTATCTATGGTAATCCCTAACTAGGAGTATTTTCCATTAGTGAATTGACTGTGACTTCATAACTTCGGCAGTCAAACAATTCCAGAAAGTCGGATGGTTCTCTACTGAAACACCCAGCTAACAACCACAAAGCACTCAACGAAATAAGTACGTTGATCGATTGTGTATTCTAGGGGTCTCGGTTGATTTCGCTAACTAAGGTCCACCTTCAGCTTCTTAGCGAGCTCTGTAGTGCTCATTCAGAATTGATTATAAAGAAGCCACTAGTTTCAGGTTATGACTGGTGACCAGGAATTGACTATGGAAAATCCACTGAGAGTACATCCCTTCTGTCAAGGTTACAGGCGTAATACCAGACAAGGTCCAGGTTGTCAGTGATACTGGCTCGATAACCCATAGCACTGTAAGTATACTGACTACTTCGGCCCAATAACGGAATCACGTTTCCGTGGTTAACTAATGCGCATTCTAATTGGATAAATGAGTTTCCGGCGTCGTAGGTCACAACAGAGATAACTATCCCGAGTACATTCTCATTTTTGTGCAAGTGCACTGTCTAGGACACTATGCGTACCGACAATGACTCACCAGTTATCGGTGAGGAATTCCGACGAAACATGGTCACTAGTGCGATAATACGTGTCTGATCGATACCTTACTTACCAACTTCGACAGGATTACTCAAACAACCGAGGAGAGGTATACGAACAAGTGTTAACAGGTAGCTTTTACCCTACATATATGAAACCTCGACAGAGTTCAGTTTTGACAGAAGCCCCAGAGGACAACTGCATATCATGTTCATCAACTACACCCCCCTTGAGATGAAAACAAGGAGATGGATAACTATGAATAAAACGCAAGAGATGATCTCTCAAAATGATTCGGTTTACACTCCATTTCTGTAAGAGAAACTTGCCAACCGGCAAGTCATCATTATGACTTATTTACTTTTATCTTATCGTCACACTGTGTGCCGATTCTCAGTTCACGTTCATCCACAAGTTGCTGGCACATCCAATGAGATTCAGAGAGTCAGACCTTTGAACACGGACGAGAATATAGGAATAACAGAGTACGAACCAAAACAGCCTACAGAAGGAGTTGGGCCACGACGCTCAAATAGACATCTGAAATCGATCGAACTTTTACAGTGAGGAATGTGACCTTTACTGAACAGTTGAGAAATATCACATGCTGCCACCACACTGATCGGCTCATCGAGCCGCACTCTGAGTGATCAGCGGTCATAGTGGATAAACGCACGCACCGGCACCTGCGCAACGAGTGGTCCGCTGGACAGATTGTACGGTGTATGTATGCGCTTCTTCCGCGATCAATGTTATGGGCACAACTAAGCATATCTTTCCAAATGAACGCACAAAGGCCGAGCCGTATGACTTTTGGGGTTGGATCCGATACATCAAGGTTATCTCATATTGTACACTCCGTAAGTTAATGAGAAAATTCGCACCAGTGTTCGCAGTACGCTCCTATCAGTCGTCTTCCATTGTACTGTCTTACTGCAATGACTCCACTTAATTCCATTTACAGACAGTCTGGAACGTTGAGTTAAATTATCAAAGAACATTCCGAATGAAATGATGCGGCTTGAGAGCATAGGGGATTTTTGACCGCTGAGGTGTGATTAGGACAATGCCCACATAGTGTGAAACTATCTTTCTGTAGTTTTTACTGCTGATAATGTTGTCTATTGTTTCGCCTTAAAGGAAATAGTTTTTCGCTGCCCAAGAAACATTTGTGAACTATATTTATTTAGTGTTTCTCTATAATTTGTCTGTGCGGGACTTCCAGATCCTCTGCACACCAGCAATCTATAAAATTTTAAACATACTCCAAGTCATCATGCTACTAGCATAACATTTTTTAACACGAACAACGTGAAATACAGTGTTTCAGTTATGCAATTAGATAATCCGTCGCAAAGTTACGCAGTTCGAATCGCGGTGTGACCCATGGACTTTGAAATTACAACAGTGCAACCTGAGATAGATAACACGTAACCGGGGTCAGGAATTGTTTGTATCATACCTAAGCAGATGTTACCTCAAGATCGATTAGTAAGTTTGATGGGATGCTGTGTAAAACTTATGACTTACAGCAACAATGGATCTATGTCCCCATGTCGGTTTGCGATAAACTGAGTGTTGTAATGTTGTAACGGGGTAGTCAATATCTTCAGTTTTGCAGCTTTGTTCCTCATGAATACAAACGGGACCTGGTTGAGACAGTGTTTCATAGAGCCAAGCGTGTTCGAACCCTGGATACTCTGTAAATAGAACAAGAGTTGCTGAGACAAATTTTACTAGCAAATGGATACCGGAAAAATTCACTGAAGCACATATTACGGCCAAGAACACCACTGAGCTCATAATGACGGCTCAAAAGAAGAATGTTTTCCTATTCTTTCATCCATAGTTGACCATCTAGCTAACGACATAAAGCACAAATTAAAGTCTGCTCTGACTCGAACGTATGCGGCTGCGCAGTTGCGCTTATTTCAAACCATCAAGGGACCCGTTCTCAGTAATCCCCAAAGTGGTTTGCCAAACTGTTCTGTCTCCCATTTTGTGTACCAGTTCACCTGCAGTTGCAGTGGTGTTTACATAGGCAGAACAGATCGACAACTATCACAGCGAGTCGCCGAACACATCCCGAAGTGGTTGAAACAGCAGACGACGCTCCAGCCCCAACTCATTGCATTGACTGCTCGAAATCCAACGTTATCGATTGCTAAACACGCCATGATAATAGGTTACCAAGTTGGCCCATTACACTCACTCAACATGCTGTTGCGCAATCTAAACCTGAAGCTATTAGCTTTCTGCGAAGCGATGCTCATCCGAACTTACCAGCTGACGTTATGCTCACAGAAGTGGTTGAAACAACCTGTCGGGTTGCTATGGTCGTGATTACACAATAATTAGTGTGCTTGTATGTGCATCTAGTCACGGTTTGTCTTTATTTATATGATGTATATAACTGGCATGTCTTACGTTTGCGACTGATGTGAGTAAATGGAAGGGTAACATGTAGCAATATATCTTCTTTCCGCTCTGATGAACTGGTTAAAGGGAACGCAGTTTTTCAAATAGTAACGGGGAATGTAAGTAAGAACAACTAAATAGGAAACCATGCTTAAGCAAGAGAAGGCAAAACGATTAATCAGGACCCAAACACAGGGAAGATTAAGATTGGATGAGGACAAACTTGAAAAGAATCGTCATTTTACTGCGATCTATAAGGTAAACTGTAAAGGAACAAGCAACATATCACACATACCGGGTCACAACACTTCCTATATGAATCAACAATAAAGTAAGTTAAGCAGAAGTTTCTGTTTTCTATATTTTTCACGTTTTCCTAGATCGCTGAATGTAGAAAGCTTGGTATGGTCTTCGCAGGTGAATGACAGATTAATAGTTTAGGCTAAAACGTTGAACTAATTTTCACACAGTGTAGTGATTACCTGACATTGTACTAATCTTACTGAAACGATTGAGTGTTCAAAGTTCAGAAGCGGAAAGTGTCAGTCACTAACCGAAGTGGTTCACATATATCTAGAATTAGTAAATCGAGTTTAATAGCTTCATTGAGGATTCACCTTAGAGAGTTTTTTGCCAGTCTTGCCGATACCTGAGCGTGGATTAAATGAAATAAGTTAAACTTCTACTTAGATACTTCAAGTAGATTTACGAAGAATAAATTGATTCACGTTAATTGTTGATGGCATAATAAAGAGGTGATCGAATATGATGTACAATTTATATTATTGAGTACTTTCTCCTATCCATCGGTTTCGGAGGACAATACTCACTGGTGTTTTAGCAGCACGATAGCACCAAAAATTTAACAGGTGATGTGCAGTCGTTTTCAATGACCTTTTGCTTAAATGGAATATCTCATGTGGTAGACGCAAGAGTGCACTTAGGTTAGACAACAACCTTTGCTCACTGGCCTGACAGTCTACGGCGACCATTTGTAGTGTCTGCATCTGGTCCAACCAGTACTTGGTGCATGTTGGGTGTGGATATTCCACTGATGTCAGTTTCAGTCTCTATTCTGTTTTGGTTACCTGTTGTAACAGCCTAAGTGTTAAGTTCGAGTTTAACACAGTGTATCAAAATCTATATTCAGGCATCCCTTTACAGTCCCGAATGACGGAGTTGAACTATCATGTTGAATTCTCTAGGCAGGACTTATAGGATGAAGTCGAGTACCTTATTTATCACTGTGTTATCCTTAGCCAAATCGCAGACAACCACAAATGTCCCAAGTTCAACATCATCCACAATTGATCGCAGCCGTTCCATTCCCATAGACTTTCCAGCCGGCCAATTTCGAACTGCAAAAGCACTAGATTCGAGTTTCATTCTCATTAGAGCTCGTCAGTAGTGCATATCCTCGCCACTGCCCGGACTAGAACCACGGTCACGATGTTCGTGAGGCAACCGTGTTTACCACTGCGCCACTGATCTCACGTTAGACACGACCGAATTACCATATGTGAACGCACAACCACTTTGGTTTGTGAGTAATGATCAGTTTGCCCGCTCGTCTCGAAATGGAGACACAGTAACTGTCCTGTTAACTCCAATCGATAACCCCGCGATTAGGACTTCCTTGACAGGTCGAAATCTCCAATCTCATTACACCTGCTAGGTGATATTTTAGACTACTCATCAGTAACCACGAATATATTTGCCCATCAAAGTCCATTATTTTAGTGGCACTGGCAAATGGATTAAAAGCTCGGAATTTCAATCGATGAAATTCAAGTAATTTGACAAATATGGTCGGGAGCAGCCAATCAAACCGTGGAAAAGAACATGATTACCCAACCCTTATACAATGGCTGTTTTGTTTTTACAGGATAAAACTGTGATTTGTCAAGTGTTCAGTATCTAGCTTCCAGCTTCATTAACATAATTCAGATAAAACAGTAGGGTCATCGTAAGTGTGGATGCAAAACTGCAGAGTAGGGTGTTGGTTAACGTCACATTGTCTAACCGCTAAGTTATTTCCAAGGAACGACCAAATAGGTAGTTTGGAAATCAAAGTCTGTGTGAGCTAGATTTTTCACAAACACGGAATGACTTGATTCTAAATATCCTTCTCTTAGTTTATGTGATCAGGTTCTGAATCAACTGAAAAATCGTGATGAAACAGCATACATAAAATGGACGGCATTCTAAGAGAGTATTGTAGAAGAGAGTTAATCGTAAGTAGGTGTGACCTAGTTGCCCAAGCCTTTGCGCTTCCTTTTGCTCATAGGCTGAAATCGATCAGCCGTTTTGTGGTTGACCTGCAAACGAGCAAACATCTACCACAGCCCCAGAACGGGTTGAGAAAAGGGTTTTGCAAACGGTTGGTCCCAGTGACCACCATCGAAGTGGTGGACAGCTGTTTCGACCTAGTTGGGACTCTTTAGCACGGGTTTGATCCTCTCGCGTGCGTAGTGCTGATGAGACCCAACTAGGTTGGAACAGCTATCCACTACTTCGCTGGTGGCCATTGGGACCAACCGTTTGCAGATGTGACTTAGTCTGGAAAATCAATTAGGTTACTCTTAGCAGACAAAGACACGGAAAGGATAGGAGTAGTGACAACGAGAGGTTATGTACTGTAGCACAATTGACTTTACACTAATTGGGATCTTCGGCCAAGATTTCACTTGCCCTCAAAGTTGTAATCGGCTAACCAGCCAGCCAGGTCTTCCAGAGACAACCTAATTCGTATTCTGTGCATACATTTAGCAGTGTTACATATTATACTATGTGCCCTTCGTAAGGAAAGAAACGTGGAGATGATTGCTAGTTATGTAATGCAGTATTTCAGCGGATAGACAAAATTCAGTCAGATCACAGAATAGTAGATGTTTAAAATATCCACCGAGGAAAGAGTATAGTTCTTTTGCGTATAATGCTGTGATTTATAACAACACCACAGAATCTTATAGAGCAGATGATATCTTGGCAGGGCAACTGGGAAAGATGAATATCATTGGTGAAAAGCTTGCAGTGAACAATGCCTTAAAGGCAGAAGGATCTCAATGGGAAAGTGTAAGGAACGGCTCCAGACAAAATGATCTCAGTTGTGACACGTAACACGATGCTCACCAAAAGGTCAAACAAGTGCACCAAACAGAACATATGCATGAGCCGAACAACAACTCTGGAACATATCACGGGGTGATCAATACAGTCGTCGGTCAAGGCTGAAGCTAAACTACTGAAGCCAAGCCAATGAAGACAACTGCTGTGTTGATTTCATATATAATGCCCTACTGACAATATACAAGATACTTTTTTTCGTGCCCCATTGCTGAGTCATTTGCAGTCAGTCAAGATAGCTTGAGGTCGTATTAACCGGCGATACAACAGGAAGTTATATCATAGGTAAAGCACAGATTATTGAAATTCGAGCCAACTACGTACGAGACGTCGAACTTTAAAAATTTCTTTCAAGTATGAGTTATCAGTGCTCTCTGAAACTTGACGTCATTGTGACTGCTTCAGTTCTAATGGTGAGCAGAATGAAGTATTTGAATAAGATATTGTATCCATCCCTTTAGCATTGAACATATACTTACTTAAAAATGTGAAAACATTCACACTTCGAGATCGTTTTAATACTAGAAATAAGCTCGCCAGAATGAAAAATGTGAGTTCAGTAAATAACCATCATTTACGGATGATAACTTTGTCACAGCTCAACCAGTACGATACCACTCCAGGTGAGCTTTATGAGAATTAGGAGAGAAGAGGAGATGAAAGTTGAAGACTAACCAGGATGCCAAAACTGTTTAGTCGGTAAGTAGTCTATCACTAATAGTTGAGTTGTTCCAGAGACCCTCACGCATGTGACGTCATATCTACGCGCACCAGTCGTTCCATCGTGTGACCGAACTAGTTGATTCCTCAAAAGGAAACACAGTTGATGTTTTCAATCACTAAAATTCTATCTTCCTGTTTAGTTCGAATCGATCTGACACACATAATAACCTTAAGGTTTGTGGACAACAGACAAAACAAATATGACGGATGAATATTTTGGATTCCTGTGAGTGAGCATTTCGGACAAATTAGGTGACTAATAATCAGAATATAGAAGAGATTAGATTTCGAAAAATCTGCGCATCAGCCAAAGCCGTTGAGTTTATTTGATATCGGCAACACTATCTATCAGTGATGACTATCAGTTATTTAGGTTGATTGGTTAGTGGACTACGTCACATGAGGCCTCGCAACATTTTGTCGATCAGGTGTTCCCATAAATCTTTGTTCAAAATCTTCTTCAGAAAACTGACCATCGCTTGCTATATTCAGCCTTATACATCTGGTGACATCAGTAGACAGGCTGTGGTAATATATGAATGTGGACAGTTGACAGTGTGGATCAACAGAATCCATTCTAACTGTTTATAAAATTGCAACGATTAAAGTCATATTAGGTTGTCAACGAATCATCCCACATGCCGAACATTCTGTATCGGTACAACTGGCAATTCACTTAAAGTTGGGGATGGACAATCTAGGTTTTCCTGAGAGGGAGTAACGACAGTTACTAATGGGTTAGCCACTCAGGTGGAATTGATCTTGTCGTCTATATTGCTTGTTATTCAAAGATGGTAGCTCGAGGCTTTAGGTAGGATGATAGCCAACCAGATTTAGTGAATGCATGTTGCTGGTAATTCTATGAGATGTCTATGGAGTAAGTTCAAAAAATATGTGGGGTTTGTGACTGACGCCCGATTCTCTCAGCTGTTTATCCGTAAGGTGCAGTTACCTTGTTACTGGCTGATTAATTTAAAAGAATATTTTTCTCATTCTCTTCTCTTTTGCCCTTTTGAATTAAAGCTCGGTTCTCTTTCGAAGGATCGTACGGCACTAGACAACAGTGTCATCCATCGCCCTCGATCAGACTATATCGATTGATACTGTGGACATGAAATTAATTTACCTAAACCATTAGTTTACCTCCAATTTCAATAATACACCTTAAAAGACTGTTTCCTTCTTTTGTTATCCTTAATTTCAGCATATTCAGGAAGCGACCTTACAATGTGTGTGTGAAGAAATGAAATATGCCACGATATGACTTCAACGAACGTTTATCAAAAGACCGACATTGTTGTTAAAGATGAATGTATTGTTGTAAGTAAAAAGGAATACGAGCGAGACTACTAACCTGTAATAGAGAACGGCATAATAAAGTCTTACATATCAGTGCGGCTACATATCCTTCCTACCGCAGTCTAGCAATTTTAGTGAATATGTCAAAGGCGACATATTTCATTGAAATGGATCAGCGTAGTCATGGTTTACATCGAAATCCTATCTGTGCCCATAAACGTCATCGTCTAGATTACGATTCATGACATAGTAGGTATTTTCATTCGTGTAAATTTCATAATCGGTAACAGTTTACTTTCGGAAAACATTTCAACGAACAATATACTTCGAGATTTGCACCCAAATCGCCTGAAAGAGTCCCCACGTGGACATGTGAAATACAGTGCGGCGAAAGAGCTCATTTTCAGTTGTTCATCACCAAGCTAAATGCATTACACTTTTGCCGCGGAAAAATTGAGATAGTAAGAGACGTCGTGATGGGATCTGTGTTGGGACCATTATTTGCAGATAGTTTCACGGCATATAAAAGGAAAATGAACAGCTGATGTCATTGGTATCTCAATGCGATTTTCACGAGGTAGGGGATGACCTCATTGTATACTCGATAATAACATAAATCCGATTAACACATTGACCAGATTTTACTCCACACATCAGAATTTGCAATTTTCGTTCGGTACTGAAATGAACATCCAAATAGACATTTTGTTTTATGTATACATCACCGCGCCGATTGCTCAGTTCAGCACGCGATACACAGAAATGGTGGTTGGGTTGGTCAGTACATTCATTTTAATAGTTTTGTGCCACCTACATTGAAACTTTGATGGACAGGGCCGTAAGAATATGCACAGATGGCACCACTGCTGAAAAAGTGGCGTCCATACGTAAAAGATTCACACAAAATGACTACCCGGGAAGTTACACAGACGGAGCCATGCAACAGTAGGGTATAAGAGACCAGCCACATCCAACACAAAAGAAAGTCGTGCACAATGAACTACTCATCAACAGCGATACCGTAGCCGAACCCATCACACTTAGGCTCTCATGTCCACCCTAAATCTAATCCGAGTTTTGTGTCCAAACTTGAAACAGTCCCTGCATTTGCAGCGTCGTCCTGTGTATACCCGTTCACTTGTTTCTGTGGCGCAAGTTACGTTGACTGCACGACTAGACTTTATCTAAGCGGGTCCTTGAACACCCCACAGATATGTTCAACAGTAAAATAATGAAACTAATCAATAACCCCCACAATATCGCACCCGATGCCAATGTGATGGATGCATTTTTCCGGAACTGGTTGGCGGCATCCGAAACGGATTAGCTTGTCACAGTGACTGAAGCCAAAGGACGCCTGCGCTTTGAACCATCATCCCAAGTGGCTTGCGCTGCACCACCTGCGATTCTACTCACACACCACGTATCCGGTGTGAACCGGAAGGAATAAGACCAGTAGGTGTGTGAGTACGGCCTTTGTGTCCAGCCGACCAATGCTGGTTAGCCGATTGAATGACTAGCACGAAAAGGAAACTCTTATCTCTCGGAAGCCAAACACAAAGACTGCAATCACAAGATCTAAACTGATAAGAAAGATACGTAAAATGCAATACAAGAAGCATTTCAGTGTACGTGTGCATGCTAATGCATTTCAGAGAGAATAAAGTTGAAAAACAAAATTCAAAGTTGAACTACGAAATGTTCTGACAGACAGTTGTTCACTCAATACACCAACAAAGCCCAAGAAGAGAATAGGCAGAAGACTGCAGACACCCGAATTTCTGAAAACAGGAGCGGGTTAGTTGCCAAACGACCAAAATCTTGGTTGATGTAATGATTAAAAGTCGAATGGATATTCTGATACGACTTACGTGAGCCTAACGTACTCGTCGTCTCCTCGCCGACAGTGCACTATGAGTACGTTAGTGACCTGCTAATCCCAAACGGCCAGCGCATTCGCGGCCGCACACATCGCAACGCCATATAGTCATGTCCCCATGACCTATGACACCGATTATTTCCTTACGTACTGCCCGCTTTCGTTGTCGGCCGCGCAATAACTGCTCATTAAACTAAAGGACGCCCGTCTGAATTGTATTCCTCCAAGCAGTCCGGTTTAACGCCAAATCTTCCCAACATCTAAAATCAATTTTACAACATGAAAGACTTACCTACATAGCAGCGTGGTATCTTCGCTTTTGACCACCAGGATTTCGCTTACCTAGTCTCAGTTATCCATATAGTACCTGCTTCGGAATACGGTCATCACTCATCCAACGAAGGTGAACCAGCCAACGAAGGTGATTCACCATCAACAGGGCTTCCATCCCGTTCATGTCCGCTCGCCGCAATACCTCAGTGTTCGGAACCATGTCCGACCACC